>VBSM01002035.1:7166818-7190558 GCA_008086735.1 Cheirogaleus medius
GCTCCCCGTCTGAGTACCCCTCAGTCAGGTGTAGGGCCTCAAAAGGGAAGGTCCCGTTCCCCGGAGATACCTCCGGCTGGTGACTGTATTGTCTCTCTCAGCAGCCACGGTAGGGACAGGGGAGGGGAGAGTGCAGCAATATGGTGCCTTCCGCGGGGTCGGGTCTGTGCACACGGAGGGGCCCCGAGGGGGTTGGGAGCCTGGTGCCACGTCTGCTACAGGCTTACCACTCACTGGCTGCGGCCATCCCTGGACTGGTGTCCGCAGGTATCTCCAACCGCTGGGGAGCCCGCCAGCAGTCCGAGATGCAAGGGAGGGGAAGTTAACCGCTCCACCCACCCTTGCCGCTGGTCTCCAAGCTTTTCAGGAGTTAACTTCTTCCAGTTCTCATCCGCAACCTCCTCCCGCGGAATCTCCCGTAGTCTCATGTACCCCTCCTTCCGACCCTCGTCCGCTGTATGCTTGTCGGCTTGTTTATTTCTTCTACTGTCTTCTAAAATCTGTCTTTTTTGCAGAGACGCTCTGGCTGGCGGTGTTTCTCGTCCGCCATCTTACTCTGCCCCCTTGTCTTTCTGATAATAGACAATCTAACTAGGGTGAGATTATATCTCATTGTAGTTTTGATTTACATTTCTCTGATGATTAATCATGTTGAGCATTTTTTTCACGTATTTGTTGGCCATTTGTATATCTTCTTTTCAGAAATGCCCGTTCAGACGCTTCACCCATTTTTTAATTGGATTATTTGTTTTTGTTATTGTTCAGTTGAATTCCTTGTATATTCTGAATATTAGTCTCTTGTCAGATGAATAGTGCTGTAGTTTGGATGTTTGTTTCCCCAAGCCTCATGTTGAAATTTTTTTTATTTTTTATTTTTATTTTTATTTCATGTTGAAATATGATCCCCAGTGTTGAAGGTGGGGTCTAATGAGAGGTGCTGGGTCCTGGGGGCAGATCCCTCCTGAATGGCTTGGTGCTGTTCTTGCAGTAATGAGTAAGTTCTCACTCTGTTAGTTCTTGTGAGACCTGGTTCCTCCTTTGCCGTATGATCTCTGCACAGCTGGCTCCCCTTCACCTTCTGCCATGACTGGAAGCAGCCTGAAGCCCTCACAAGAAGCAGATGTTGGTGCCATACTTCTTGTACAGCGTGCAGAACTGTGAGCCAAATAAACTACTTTTTATTATAAATTACCGAGCTTCAGGTATTCCTTTATAGCAGCATAAATGGACTAAGACAAATAGTTTGCAAATGTGTCTCCCATTCTACGTATTGTTTCTTCACTCTGTAGATTTTTCCTTTGCTATGCAGAGGCTTTTCAGTTTATAGTTTTTAAGTTTATAGTTTAGTGTTATAGTCCCATTTGTCTATTTTTGTTTTTGTTGCCTGTGCTTTTGAAGTCTTAGCCATAAAAGCTTTGCCTCCCTAGACCAATGTCCTGAAGAGTTTCCCCTATGTTTTCTTCTAGTAGTTTTATAGGTTCAGGTCTTATACTTAAGTCTTTAATCCATTTTGAGTTGATTTTTTTTGTATATGGTGATAGATAGGGGTCTAATTTTATTTTTTTTTGCATAATGATATCTAGTTTTCCCAGCACCATTGTAGAGACTGTCCTTTCCCCAATGTATGTTTTTGGTGCCTTTATTGAAAATCAGTTGGCTGTATATAAATGGATTTATTTCTGAGTGCTCTATTCTGTTTGACTGCTCTGTGTGCCTGTTTGTATACCAATTCCATGCTGTTTTTTTTACTATAGGTTTGTGGTATATTTTGAAATCAGGTAGTGTAATGCCTGTAGCTTTGTTATTTTTGCTTAATATTGCTTTGGCTATTTGGTATCTTTTGTGATTCTGTATAAATTTTAGGATTGTTCTATTTCTTTGAAGAATGTCATTGGTATTTTGATAAGGATTGTATTGAATCAGTAGATTGCTGTGGGTAGTATGATCATTTTAACAATAGTCTTCCAATTCATGAGCATGGAATGTCTTTCCATTTGTTTATATTCTCTTCAGTTTGTTTCATCACTGTAGTTTTCATTATGGATGTCTTTCACCTCCTTGGTTAAATTTATTCCTAGGTATTTAATTTTTTTGTAGCTATTGTAAATAGAATTGCTTTCCTGATTTCTTTTTTACCTATTTCGCTATTGGTATATATAATAGGCACTGGTTTTTGTATGTTTATTTTCTATTCCTCAACTTTACTGATTTGTTTATCAATTCTGAGTTTTTTTGGTAGAGTCTTTAGGTATTCCTGTATATAAGATAATTTCATCAGCAAACGTGGACAATGTGACTTCCTCTTTTCCAATTTGGATGCCCTTTACTGCTTTCTTTTGCCTAATTGCTTTGACTAGGAATTCCAGGATTATGTTAAATAAGAATAGTGAAAGTGGGAATCATTGTCTTTTTCCAGTTCTTAGAGGAAAAGGCTTTCAGCTTTTCCCCATGAGTAAGATGTTAGCTGTGGATATGTAAGATATGGCCTTTATTGTGTTGAGGTATGTTCCTTCTTTGCCTAATATATTGAGAGTTTTTATTATGAAGGAATGTTGAATTTTATCCATTGCTTTTTTTGTGTCTATTGAGATGATCATATGGTTTTTGTATTCATTCTGTTGATGTGATGTATCACATTTATTGCTTTGCATATGTGGAACCATCCTTGCATCCCTGGGATAACTTCTACCTGATCATGGTGGATTATCTTTTTGATATGTTGTTGGATTTAGTTTGCTAGTATTTTGTTGAGGTCTTTTGCATCAGGGATAATACCCTTAGTTTTCTTTTCTTGTTGTGCCCTTGTCTTATTCTGGTATCAGGATAATGCTGGTCTCATATAATGAATTAAGAGGAATTCTCTTTTTTTTTTTTTTTTTTGAGACAGAGTCTCACTCTGTTGCCCGGGCTAGAGTGCCGTGGCGTCAGCCTAGCTCACAGCAACCTCAAACTCCTGGGCTTAAGCAATCCTTCTGCCTCAGCCTCCCGAGTAGCTGGGACTACAGGCATGTGCCACCATGCCTGGCTAATTTTTCTATGTATTTTTAGTTGTCCAGCTAATTTCTTTCTATTTTTTTTAGTAGAGATGGGGGTCTCGCTCTTGCTCAGGCTGGCCTCAAACTCCTGAGCTGAAGCGATCCGCCAGCCTCGGCCTCCCAGAATGCTAGTATTATAGGCGTGAGCCACCATGCCCAGCCAGAAGAAGTCTCTTCAATTTTTTGTAATAGTTTGAAAAGAATTGGTGTGTGTTAGTCCAGGCTACAGTGCAGTGGTGCCATCATAGCTCACTGCAGCCTTGAACTTCTGGCCTCTAATAATCCTCCCACCTTAGCCCCCAAGTAACTGGAACTACAGGCATGCACCATCACACTTGGCTAATTTATATGTGTGTGTGTGGAGATGGGATCTCACCATGTTGCCCAGGTCTTGAATTCCTAGCCTAAAGTGATCCTCCTACCTTGACCTCCCAAAGTGCTGGGATTACAGGTGTGAGCCACTGTGCCTGGCCCCTATTTCTTCTTGAGTCACTTTTCACAGTTCTGTCATCTAGGAATTTGCCCATTTCATCTATGTTATTTATTTTTGGCATACAGTGTTCATAGAATTACCTTATATTCCCTTTTCTCCCTTGTAAAGCCAGTAGTAATGTCCCCTCTTTCATTCTTGATTTTAGTAATTTGAGTCTTTTCTCTTTTTCTCTTGCATAGTCCAGGTAGTGATTTATCTCTTTTTTTCCTCATGTTTTTAAAGAACCAACTTTTGATCCTCTCTGTTGTTTTTCTACTTTCATTTTATTTATTTGCACTCTAGTATTTATTATTTATTTCCTTCTGCTTGCTTTGGGTTTAGTTTACTCAGGCTTCTTAAGGTGGAAATTTAGGTTGTTTTGAGATCTTTTTTTTTAACGGAGGCATTTACAGCCATAAATTTCCCATTGACCACTGCTTTTGTGGCATCCCATAAGCTTTGGTATGCTGTGTCTTCATTCATCTTAAATTATGATCTGATATCTTGTGTGATTTCTTCTTTGCCCCATAAGGTTTTTTTTGGAATATATACTCAATTTCCATATATTTGTGAATTTCCCAAATTTCTTGTTATTGATTTCCAGATGCATTTCATTGTGGTCAGAGAAAATACTTTGTATGATTTTAAGCCTTTCAAATTTATTTCATCTAACATATCACATATTTTGGAAAATGTTTTATATACATTTGAAAATAATGTATATTCTTTTGAATATACTATAGCTGTGTGGTAGGTCCCTCTTTTGTTGTTGTCACGCCATGCTATCAACGCTAAGCCAGGAAGTTTAAAACTTTGCCTTAGCATTTACTTCCTGCTGTCAAAGACCCTTAAGGTCAGTTAGAGGTGTGACATCTTAGAGCCTTCTCAGATCTTTCCCGAGCATGTGCACGGTCCTTTGCGTGTGCCTGCTCTTCCAGATTTCCTGGAAAATGTTGGTGCTTCAAATCACCTATGGACATCTCATTCCTCAGCTTTTCCTTTCAGCTCCCTAGCTCATTCATTGTTTGCCCCAGCTGCTACCCATCAGGCAGACATTACGGCGTCCTCAAGCTACGGACTACGGGCCACATGCGGGTGTTTTTGCCCGTTTGTTTTTTTACTTCAAAATAAGATATGTGCAGTGTGCATAGGAATTTGTTTATAGTTTTTTTTAAACTATAGTCCGGCCCTCCAACGGTCTGAGGGACAGTGAACTGGCCCCCTGTTTAAAACGTTTGAGGACCCCTGTCAGGGAGAAGCCTTTAGCACTGGGAGAGACTCTGTGAGGTTGAATTAAGACAGACTTTTGACTTGGTTCTTTTAGAGTACCACCAATCAGGTCAGATAATGACTTTCCTTGGGGATAAGTCTTTCAAAGATTTTCAGCCCCACTCTGTTTCCCTAATATTCTGTTCCTCCTGCATGGTATTATGTTTCAAGGCTGCCACAGAGACTAAAGTAAGTTAAAATACTATAAAATTCAGCTGTTTTTCTTGACTAACAGCTGCTTAGGTTGCTGCAACTCTTTGGTTAGTTTCCAGAGTACTAAAAAAGTTGATTGTGACAAATTTTATTGGGTTTTTTAATGTTGCTTTTATGGAAGGGTCAACTTTTGGTGGTCGTTACTCCACTGTTTTCACTGGTACTACCACCATCAATTTTTTAATGGAGGATCAGGGAATGACATTCTGGGTGCTCATGATGTGAGGGGGACATCATAAAAGATCTCTAACAATGATACTGGATCATTTCTTCTTAACTGGTTAAGAGCAAACATCTTTAGCTTTGCTGTTGTTTACTCAAGGAAAAAAATATAGTAATTCAGTGATTTTGCACAATGAAATGTGCAGCTACATCATTTTTCATTCTTTATTTCAGCAACTTAATATAAAATTGCCTTTGAATTTAAGTAAATTCCGTGGTTGAGAAGAAAGAATTGAGGGAAAGTCTTTGAGGGCTTTTTGAATAGTTAGAGGCCAGTGCCTTAAATAATATTGCAAAAGGATATTCCTATTATATGATATTAAAACAGTGCATGCTTTCTTGTTGGTTATATTTTCAGGGTACCTTCGATGATTACTTGGAGTTATTCCTGCAGTTTGGTTATGTGAGCCTTTTCTCCTGTGTTTATCCATTAGCAGCTGCCTTTGCTGTATTAAATAACTTCACTGAAGTCAATTCAGATGCCTTAAAAATGTGCAGGGTCTTCAAACGTCCGTTCTCAGAACCTTCAGCCAGTATTGGTGTATGGCAGGTAAGTATTTGAGAAAAAATAAAAAAGGGAGGTGTTGTGACCAAAAAAAAAAAAAGTGAACCTTAAAGAGAGATTTAGGAAACTGGATTTATAGGATTTCAGTCTTTGCTTTGCTGCTAGCTATGTGACCCTAAGCAGTCATTAACTTTCTCTGGCCTCACTTTTCTTGGGGGTTGAAAGAGGTAAAATATCATCTCTAAGACACCTTTGAGATGTAAAACTTTGACAATTTTCTAGGAAAGTAGCCAGCTGAGACTTGTCTAAACAGGTAGTGACTAGTAACGAGGTGCTCCCTGCTGCAGTGTCACTGGAGGCCACGTAGGGAGCCTAGACTTCTGCTTATTACCTGGCAGTAATAAGGCTTTCTTTCTAGTCCCTGCTGGGGCAGTATCAGAGGAACCCTAGTGGGATGTAAGCACTTTCACCAGCACCTTGCACAGTGGAGGCCACATGGGAACACATATGGGCACTTGTACCTCTCCCAGCAAAGGAGGTATCAGTGGAGGTCTAATGGGAAGACAGAATGCCGGGAGAAATGAAAGGATATTTCCATACAAAGGCTGCACAGGAGTGTTCATAGCAACTTTATTCACAGTAATCCCAAACTGGAAATGACCCAACTTGGCATCAATAGATAAATGGATAAGAAAAATTCTGGTATATTCACAAAATGGAACACTACTCAACAGTAAAAAAGGAATGAATTACTGATACATACAACATGGATCAATCTCTAAATCATTATGCCAAGTGAAAGAAGCAGACACAAGAGAAAATATACTGTATGATTCCAGTTATATCAAATTCTGGAAAATACAAACTAATCTATATTGACAAAAAGCAGATCAGTGTTTGGTTAGGGCCAGTTGTAAAGAGAGGGATGGATTGCAAAGGAGCATGAGGAATCTTTTGGGGTAAATGGAAATGTTCTGCATCTTATTTGTGGTGGTGGTTTCACAGGTGAATATACCTATCAAAACCTAATGGAGTGTGTACCTTAAATGAATTCAGTTTATTGTATGTAAATTATAACTCAATATAGGTGATTAAAAAAAACAAACCCTGAAAGTTTAGTTACAAACCAATTGCAAGATGAGGAAGCCAGGCATTCTAATATGTTGCTGGTGGAAATGTGAACTGATCAACCCTGTGGAGTGCAGCTTGGTTATCTATCAGATTACAAATGCATGTCCCCCTTGATTTCACCATTTCACTTTTAGGAATTTAGCCTACTTCCACTCTTGTTAAATGATGTACATATTAGGTTACTAATTGTAGCATTGTTTGTCATAGCAACTAAATGCTCACCAATAAAGAAAATGGTTAAGTGAATTCTGGTACATACATGCAATAAAATACTTCAGCAGTTGTGACAAAGAATGGGGAAACTCCTTTACTACTGACACAGAAAGTCCTTCAAGACACTTTAAATGACAAAAGCAAGGGGCCTGACAGTGTGTATTATGCTGAAAAGGGAGTAAGAAAGAGTGTATACATTCGTTTGCATACAAAGTGTCTGGAAAGGTACATAAGAAATTAGCAATTGTGGTTATTTTTTAGGGCGAACAGGAGCTGAGAAGTGGGAGAAAAGGGGACAAAGGAACAAAGAGATTCTTTACTATATACTTAGAACTTTTGATTTGTAAACTATATGAATGTATCAAAAGTAAGTAAATAGAAATTTTAAGCTATTTATAGAGAAGATAAAGAAAGTCTTGAGTAGGGTTGTTGTGAAGAAAACTATGGGAAAATCATCAGATGACACCAAGGATTTCTAAACTATAAGATGGCAGAAATTTTCCATCGGAGGAGATACATGTATTAGGTTTGGATTCAGTCATCTTTTGTTTCACTTCTTTTAAAATTTATGTTTCCAGTAGTAATTGTGTTTCTTGGAATTAGTGGTTAAGTTATCAAGTAGTGATCATAAAGTGCTTTATATTAAAAAAAAAAAGCAGTGGTCACAACATTTCTATATCCATCCTCAGTAGTATGCACCAAATTCTTCTTCATGGGATCCTGGATCAGAGTCTATTTAGTAGGTCTTAGTGGGGCCTAGCTTCTGTAGGTGATTTGGTAAATGCTGCTAGGAAGGGATCACTGTTTATAACTGGTGCTTTGGTTATAAAGTTGGTTTTAGCTGGCCGAGATCTGGTGTGTGATCTGTCAAAAGTAAAAAGATAGTTGCATGACATCAATTCTTTTTGAAACTTTACCTGTTTTGAACGTGAAACATTTTCTCTGGCAGCCCTACTTTAGATTTCCATTATAATATGAGTAAAGTAACTTTAACAGTATTTCAAATTCAGTCCCTGGCTGCCTCCAATTAGGAAGGTAGAACATACTGCTTTGGTATATTCAAGCCAAAAGTATCTAAAATACTTTCTAACAGTATGGCTTTTTTCAGCTAAAGAAAATCATAGCATGACAGAGAAAAATGTTTAAAATATACTTGGAATGTTTAGAACTAGGGTAAGACTTTTTCCTTGATTTTTAGATAATACGAAAAAGGGTGAGGGAATATAGAAACATTCATTGCAGTGTTAAATTTCACATTCTTTTTTCTTTTAGTTGGCTTTTGAAACAATGAGTGTTATATCTGTGGTCACTAACTGTGCTCTGATTGGAATGTCACCTCAAGTGAATGCAGTCTTTCCAGAGTCAAAAACAGACCTCATTTTGATTGTAGTAGCAGTGGAGGTAAGTGAAAATTTAAACTATTTTGAGTAGCATCCACATCAGATACCTCTGTTATTCTAAAGCAGTACTGTCCCCAGCTGTCCATGACTGGCAGTTTAGCAACTCACACTTGTAAGAAATAAGTTATAGAAGATATGAGCATTTAGGCTGTGCTTTCTTGCCCAGGTATGAAAATCAGTCACCATGATGCAAACAAGAAGTGACTTTTCCAGCCTTTGTGCTGGCCTGTTCCATGTTAAGTAGTTAAATCCTATTTGAAATAGAAGTCTATAAATTTAATTTGTGTTTTTAGTCTATTCTAGGGAAATGGCACTTCTACTTTCTTAAGCAAATAAATCCTAAGAAATGCTTTTTGATAATCATTTAAATTTCATTTGCTACAGATGTGGAATTCATTGTAGAACACTCTCAAACTCCAAAATGTAATTTGTGGGAAAACATTAATTTCACATACAAAGTACAAGTAAGCTAGCTGTCTATGCCCTTTTTAGGTTTTCCATTCATCATGTTTCAGAATATGGATTCCTGTAGTAGGCCTTAGGACTCAGGGCTGACCAGAAGAAATGAAATCATGAACTGGCACATTTCCAGTGTTGGCTAAAGAAATGTATTCTGCTTTGCTCGTTTTGCTCTTTTATCGTATTTGATAGGAATCTGTGTTCATGATAGATGCTATATGTAGAATATGCATTTTGGAGAATGATTTTAGATAGCAGTGAGTAGGAGGGGAAAGAGAATGGCCCTGGCAGATGAAAGTAGGTCTGTTTGAATTTTGTGATTTGAATAGGATTTTGGAGAGCTATTTGCAAGGCTCATTTATTACATGTGAAGTGAGAGAACAAGATAGAGGTACCTTAGAGAAAGGCCAACTGGCTAGGCTCAAAGTGTGCCTTCTTGATTTAGGATATGGTCCTTAACTGTACAAATCTATTACAGAAACTTGTCTTAATATACCCAGAGTTAATTCGGCTTTAAGGACTGACTTAAATATAAAAACCGATACTCACGAGGGACTGACCAGAATGTCAGGTAGTTAATTTACCCTAAGAAGATACTTTTCCAATACCATAACAGACAGTGTTAAAGTAAAGATGGAATTGGTTATTAAAAGATTTCTTGGTAAATGTACAAGAATAAGGGGAGTGTAATAGTTCTGAGAGAAACAGAAAACCTGTAAACCATCCGTACCCCTGCAAAGAGCAGAGCTCTGACATGAGCCAGATCTTGGTGTCCATTGCCAGCTTCTGAGCAATGCCAGATGAGTTCAGTAATGCCCGCTTCTTGGGGTTTTTGCCTTCACTTTCTCTAGATTTCTGGCTGGCTCAGTTTTTCTTCCTGTATATTACCATTGTTAGCCTACCGCTTTCTTTTTTATTTAGTGTTATCTTAATAAGATCCAGGGCCTGGTTCTTCTTACTTAATTTGGGAGATTTACTGGCCTACAATACTGTTGTGCAGACTCGTGTCGCAGGCTGATTTTGCTAGTCTAATCCTCATGGGTTCACTTAATGTGCAAGTTCTAGGGGCACTTGATTGTTGCCCTCTGGATTCTTCCCCTTTTTTGTCTCTACACATAGTATTAAAACAACTGTTTTACTGTCATCATCTAAGCTAGTTCCTTAGAGTACAAAGATATCTATAAAAACATCTTTATGAGTAAAAACTTTGGCTTATCTACAGAAAATTTAAATTGTTAGCCTGTAATTGTGACTTAATTTTTACTTTTTTATTATTTAACTTTTTATTTTGGAATAATTACAGTTCACAGGAAGTGGGAAAGATAATAGGTTCCATGCACCTCTCACCCAGTTTGCTCAATGGTTACATCTTAAGGAACCTATAGTGCGATATCAGATCCAAAGAAATTGACATTGGTACAATGTGTATGTAGTTTTGTCATTTTATCCCTTGTGTATTCATGTAACTACCACCACAATCCAGATAAATCTCCATCACCTCAAAGATCTTCCTACCGCTGTCCTTTTATAGTCACACCTTTCTCCTCCCCACCATTCCTAACTCCTGGCAACCACAAATCTGTTTTCCAGCTCTAATTTTGTCATTTCAAGAATGTTATATAAAAAGAATTACACAGCATGTAAACTTTTTTTTGGTAATTTTTTATATGGGTTGAATTTGAATTATATCTCCCCAAAAAACATCTTGAAGTCCAAACCACTAGTATCTGCGAATGTGACCTTCTTTGGAGGTGGGGTTGTTGCAGATGTAATTAGTTAAGGTGAGGTCATACTGGAATGGGATGGGCCCTTATTCCAGTATAAGTGGTGTCCTTATAAGAAAAGAAGAGACACACAAAAACATGAGGAGAGAACACCATGTGATGAGGGAAGCAGAGATTGAAGTGTTGCAGCTGCAAGCCATGGAACACCAAGGATTGCTGGCAAACCACCAGAAGCTAAGAAGCACCAAGGAAGGCTCCCCTACAGGTTTCAGAGGGATCATGGCCCTGCCAACACTGTGATTTTGGACTTCAGGCCTCCAGACTATAAGACAATACATTTCTGTTGTTTTAAGCCATCCAGTTTTATGTTCTGGCAGCCCTAGGAAACTAATACAATTTCCTTTTGTTTGAAGAACTTATATTAGGCAATCTTTAAGGGTAAGTCTGCTAGCAACAAATTCTCTTATTCTTCATCTGAAAACTTTTTTTTTTTCTCTTTCATTCTTGAAGGATAGTTTTTCTGGATATAGAATTCATGGATAACAGTTCTTTCAGCACTTGAAAAATATTTTGATACTTTTTTCTGGTCTCTGTGGTTTTAGATGAGAAATCTGCTGTCATTCAAATTGATGTTAACCTATAGGTAATGTGTCTGTTTTCCTCTGGGTGTTTTCAAGATTTTTTTTTCTGTATCTTTAGTTTTTGAAAGTTTAATCATGGTGGGTCTTGGTGTGGATTTATTTGGGTTTATTCTGTTTGTGGCTTGCTCAGCTTCTTATATATGTGGGTTTATGTCTTTTACCAAATTTGGGATCTTTTCAGCTATTATTTCTTCAAATACTCTTTTAGTCCCACTCTCTTCCTAGAATTCTGATACGGATGTTTGGGCCTTTGTATTTTCTCACAGGTCCCGAAGGCTCTTTTAAATTTTTTCTAGTCTGTTTTATTTCTTTTGTTCAGATTAAGTAAATTCTATTGATGTATCTTCAAATTCACTGATTCTGTCCTCTGTCATGTCATGGCTACTATTGAGCCCATCTACTGAGTTTTTTAAAAAAATTTGTGTTATTGCATTTTTCAGTGCTATAATTTTATAATTTTAATTTTAGTTTGGTTCTTTTTTTGTAACTTCTATTTCCTTTCTGAGATTTTCTGTTTTTCCATTTGTTTCAAGAGGATTTGTAATTGAATGTTGAAGCATTTTTATGATGGCTTGTCTTAGCTTATGCTGCTATGACAAAGTACCATAGACTGGGTGGCTTAAATAACAGACATTTATTTATTTATTTCTCATGGTTCTGGAATCTGGGAAGTCCAAGGTCAAGGTGTTGGCAGATTTGGTTCTTGGTGAGGTACCTCTTCCTGACTTGCACATGTCTGCCTCCTCACTGTATATTCACATGGCCAAGGGCAGAAGCTCTTGTGTCTCTTCTTATTAATATAAGGATACTAATCCCCATCATGGGAGCTCCACCTTCATGATCTCATCTAAACCTAATTACCTTCCAGAGGTTCTGCCATCACATTGGGAGTAAGGGCTTTAACATATGAATGCGTTTTAGGGGGACACAAACTTTTAGTTTATAACATAGCTACTTTAAAAATCCTTGTAAGGTAATTTCAGTACCTGATTTATTTCAGCGCTGATGTCTATTGTTTGTATTTTCTCAGTCAAGTTGAAATTTCTTGGTTCTTACGATGATGAGTGATTTTTGATTGACACTAGACATGTTGGGTACTATTTTATGAGACTCTGGATCTGGGTAAGATTGAAATCTTACTTTTTAGCAGACCTCCTCTGACACAACTTCGGCAGGGGTAGGGGTGTCATCTTGTTACTGCCAGTTGGTGGTGGAAGTCTAGGTTCTCCACTTGGATTCTGTTGACACCCAAGGTGGGGGATCCTTGTTAGTGCTGGACAGGGCTTAGAGTTTGGCTCCTCACTGCATGTCCACTGACACCTCTCTTGCTGGAAGGGTCCACTTACCTAAGCACTGTTTCCCACGTGGCCTCATTGACACCGCAGTGGAGGACGTCCTCATTACTGTTGCATGGTGGCGAGAGTCCCAGCTCTTCACTATACTTCCTGTGATACCACCGCAGTGGGGAATGGAAGGAGAACCTTGTTACTGCCAGGTGGGGGTGGCAGTGAAGGTTCTGTATGTAGACTTTACTGACAGGGTGAGGGATGTGATTGTTACCATTTAATGGTGAGGGAAGGCAGGACTCCCTACTCAGCCTCTTTCTCTGGTGGGGTTAGGCCCCTTTTTATAGCCCGGCAAAGGTATAAGTCTAGGCTCTCCTCTAGGCATTTGCTGACATGAATGGGAGATGGGGCCACAGTGTTTCCTGTTGTGTTTAGCTGGAGTAGAATGATTATTGTCTAAAAGTTTCTGTCTTTCTTGATGTCCCCTTTCCTAGTTCTTTGGTAAGAGAGAGAAGCCTTTACTTGGGGCTTTTTAAAAATCTGTGTCCATTGCATTTCTGAGTTGCCAGCTTCCTTGGCACTCAATCTGGGATATATGAAGCAAAGAAAAATCCAGGGAACTCAGTCCCGTGTTGCTCTTTGGGTTCTGGGATCCCTAGATAAACTGCCTTGTTCTATCTTTCAGGGTCTCTTATGTTTATTTTATATATAATACCCATGGTTTTTAGTTGTACTTAACATTAACAGTACTTTAAAGTACTTCTCCATCTTTCCAGAATGAAAATCCTCGTTTCTTGTTTATTAACTTTTTTTCTCCCCAGCTTGAGACCTCTGCACACACAAAGTCCTCTTTTTGTGCCTGGCTAACACCCTTTTATTCCTTAGGTCTCAGCTCAGATACCACTGAACTCCCAGGCCTTTTTGATCTCTCAACTAGATCTGTTCTGTTAGTCTCTCATGAGGCCTTGTAATCTTCTCCTTCATGGAATTTATCCTGCTTACAAGCCATGCATTATACTTACTTGTGGGGTTATGTCTTTAACACCTGTCTCTCCTATACACTGTCAGCTTCAAGAGGACAGGGCAATGTCTACTTTTCTATCTCAGTAAATATAGTAAGACTATTCCCTTAGAATAGTGACTGAAACATGGTAGGTATGCAGTTTAGTGTTTAGATGAATGTTGAATTAATAAACAAACCTATTTAAAAAGAAAATAGGCATTTCAGTCTTCCTTTAAAGAGGAAAATGGAGATTTTTCCTTTTTGATGTGTTTATACTCAGTATCATATGACTATAATTGTTGCTTTATAACACTTCTAAGTTCTGCTTATAGGGCGTAAGGTGGCAAGTGGTCATTCTTTTCATTCCTTAATTAAATTGCACTCAATCAGTATTGAGAGCTGTTGTGTATATGATACTGAATCTGGTGCTAAGAAGAGACATAGCTGTTTTTCACTTTTGTCCTCAAGAACACTGCTTGTTTTTTTTTTGTTTTTTTTTTTGAGACAGAGTCTCACTCTGTTGCTTGGGCTAGAGTGCCATGGCATCAGCCTAGCCCACAGCAACCTCAAACTCCTGGGCTCAAGTGATCCTCCTGTCGCAGCCTCCCAAGTAGCTGGGACTACAGGCATGCACCACCATGCCTGGCTAATTTATATATATGTTTTTTTTTTTTTTAGTTGTCCAGCTAATTTCTTTCTATTTTTTTAGTAGAGACAGGGTCTCGCTCTTGCTCAGGCTGGTCTCGAACTCCTGAGCTCAAACGGTCCGCCTGCCTTGGCCTCCCAGAGTGTTAGGATTACAACAGGCGTGAGCCACCGTTCCCGGCCAAGAACTCTGCTTTTTAATGTAGTTGAGAAGATGCACATATTTTACACACAAATGGCCACATCTACACATATATAGTTAAATACATCCACTAGAGAGGTAACTAGGCAGTTTAAATGATATGCCAAATGAATGGCCTGTATTAAGGTTTGAGAAGCAGATATTCATTAATTTTATCCGAAAGTAGCAGATTCTTTGCTGACGCTGTGTTCCTCCAGTGACGTCTGGGCCTCTAGAGCATGTTTTGGGAAGGGGCTGGATGTAGCTTACATCTGATATCCTGGAACAGTTGAAAGGCAGTTATTTTCCATGCTGGTGGAGACTTCCCATCTGAATTCTGACCCCATTGTAGTTTACTCTTTGGATGTAAGTTAGAGGTACCAGACAATCTGAAGGGTAGGAGACAAAAGTACAGCCATGAGCTAATTTAGAGTTGATCATAACATAGAAGAAAGGTATTTTTTAGCCTAAATTTAATCTACAGAGGCAAAAATTTCAGCAAGGTTTTAAATTATTCTGTTAAATACCTCTAGGCTTATACCTCTAAAGAAGTATTTGCTTTGGTTACCAAGGCCAAATTCTTAGAAGAGTGATTATTTTGTTGTGTATTTGTTGTTTTTTGTGAACGGGAAAATAAGTGTGATGTTATCAATATTTACTAAGATGGAGATCACCCAGAGAAAGTCAAAGGGTGAGGGATGTGAGGAGATTGTAACTAGATGTGTGATGCTCTTTCATGTGCATTTCAAATTTTGGCTAAATTTACATAACATAAAATTTATAATTTTAACCATTTTTAAGTGCACAATTCTGTGGCATTAAGTACATTTACATTGTTGTGCAACATCTCCACCATTCGTCTTCAGAACTCTTTCATCTTCCTGAACTGCAATTCCATACCCATTAAACACTAACTCTGCATTTCCTCCTCCCTCGATCCCCTAGCAATGACCATTCTACTTTCTGCCTATGAATTTGACTACTCCAGGAACCTCATATAAGGAAAATCGTACAGTATTTGTCCTGTTGTGTCTGGCTTATTTAACTCACCATAGTATCCTCAAGGTTAATCCGTGTTGTGATATGTGTCAACATTCTCTTCCTTTTTAAGATTGAATGATATTCCATTGTATGTGTATACCACATTTTCTTTATCCATTCATCCCTCAGTGGACACTGAGATTGCTTCCACTGTTTGTTGTGACTAATGCTGGTATAACTGTAAGTATAAATATTTGTTCAAGTCCCTGATTTTACTTCTTTTGAGTATATATCCAGAAGTTGCATTGCTGGATTATATGGTAATTTTATGTTTAATTTTTTGAGGACTCACCATACCATTTTTCATAGCAACTATACCATTTTACATTCCTACCAGCAATGCACAGGGTTCCAATTTTTCCACATTTTTGCCAACACTTGTTATTTTCTGTTTTTATGATAATAGCTATTCTAATTAATGGGTGTGAGATGATATTTCATTGTGGTTTTGATTTGCATTTCTCTAATCACTAGTGATATTGAGCATCTTTTCATGAGATCATTGGCCTTTTATGTATCTTCTTTAGAGAAATGTCTACTCAAAGTGAAGAGGGGAAAAAAAAGAGAAATGTCTATTTAAGTCCTTTGCCCATTTTTAATCTGGCTGTTTAGATTTTTTGTTGTTGTTGAGTCGTAGGACTTCGTGTATTGTAGATATTACTCTCTTATTAGATGCATGATTTCCAAATATTTTCTCCCATTCCATGGGTTGCCTTTCACTCTGTTGATAGTATCCCTTGATTCACAGAAGTTTTAAATTTTAATGAAGTCTAAGTTACCTATTTTTTTCTTTTCTTTTGTGCTTTTTGTTTCATATTCAAGAAATCATTGCCAAATCCAATGTCATGAAGCTTTTTACAGCACATTCACAGTAGCCATTCTTTGAAGAATTTTATAGTTTTAGATCTTGATCCAATTTGAGTTAATTTTTATATATGATATAAGGTAGGGGTCCAACTTCGTTATTTTGTATGTGGATGTCCAATTTTCCCAGCACCATTTGTTGAATAGATTGTCCTTTTTCCAGTGAATGCTTGTTGGCACCCTCATCAAAAGTCATTTGACCATATTTGTGAGGGTTTATTTTTGGGCTCTTTATTCCACTGGTCTGTATATCTGTCTTTATGCCAGTTCCACACTATTTTGATTACCACAGCTTTATAGCAAGTTTTGAAATCAGGAAGTGTGAGACCCCCAGCTTTGTTCTTCTTCAAGATTGTTTTGACTATTCATTGTATATTTAATGTGCTTGCAGTAAGCTACACCTGTTTATTTTATGATATTTTAAAATGTTAACTGTTGATCAGAAGTTGGATTATATTGGCACAAATCGATCCTCTTTCTGCCACAGTATGTATTTGGAGATTTGTTTGTTTGTATGTTATTGACTATCCCTAGCTTTGGTTTCTGAGTTGAGAATTTTGTGTGTCAGGACAAAGCCAAGCTCAGAGAAAGTGTCAGAAATAACCAAAAAATTAGTAAGTTAAACATTATTCTGATGTTTCCAGGACCTCAGCTGAATTTCATAATAATTGGTCTTGTAATGAATCCGCAAAGTGTAACATTTACAAATAACTTAGAAAATATCAGTTTTTGGTTTGTTACCATATAAGTTTATATTATAAAATCATGCTGAAATTATAATTCAGAATGTCACAAGGTGACAATGTGAGGTGATAGATATGTTAATTAGCTTAGTTGTGTTAATTATTTTAAAATGTATATGTATATCACATTGTATACCTTAAATATATACGATTTTTATTTGTAAATTATAGCTCAATGAAGCTGGAAAAAAGAACATTACAGAAAGTTCATTAAAACTATTGGTGGGTCAAATTAACATGTTTCTAAGATTTTTCTCTTTGATATGAAAATGTCTCTTCATACAAGGAAGTAAAATCTTAAAATTAATTTTAAAATTATATTTTATTCCCTATTTTTTTCTTGGAATCTAGATGGTGTTAGTATTTATTGATTTAAAAAAATGTTTTACTAGTAGCATATTACATTAACAGCATGCTGTACTTTCATATTTTCATTTATTCATGGCCCCTAAAAGAGTAGAAATTTCACTAACTCAAAGCCATAATAGATAAACTATATATATATGAAGTAAATTCTTGTATAAATTTTTAACATCTTGATAAAAAAACAATTCAAGATGTTAAATTTTTTCTCCAAATTAATATATAAATAAATTTATGTGGTCAGAGTTTTTTTAACAAAACAAAACATGGCTTAGAAAATGTAATGAAGTTGATATTGAGTTTCAGTGTTCTCATAATTCAACATTGGATTAATTTAGTTTCAGTAGCTTTTCTGGCTCACACTTCCAAAGCCAGGTAACTTTAATTTTTTACTTAGGTCTTTGATTCCTCAGTTTTTGTTAAAAGCTTTTTCAGTGCAGCATGAAATTGAGCAAAGGCGAAAACGGTCATTACTGTACACTGAGAACTCAGTGTCATGTCACAACTTTTGTGTATTTACTGCCATCTAGTGTTGCCTTTAAAAATGATGACACTTAGATACTTTTTATTTGTGAAATAATTAAAGAAATTTATTATAGATTGAACAAGAGAATAGCCTATCAGTGTATCAAATGAAAACATGAAAATGCCATTTTTGTGGGTTAAAAATAGTCAAATATTGGCAGTGTCATAAAGTTCATCCATGAGATTAGATCAGTATCAAAATAATTTCCATTAAGTAATCATAATCTTCACTTTTGAGACAAATTTAGTTCACTTCTTTGATGTAATTTCAAGCAAAGGATCCCCACTTTATATGCAGAATTACATAAAAATCTCTAATTCCTAAAAAATAGAAATGATCTAAAATCCCCCAAATATCAAAATTAGATAATATTTAATTTTAATATTAAATGGATTCACAATTTTCTTTTAATTCTAAATTTGACAAGATGTGCCAGTCAGATATAATGAATACTGACAGTTTACCTACTAAAATCTGTTCTTTTTCTAAGGTGAAAATGAGTTAACTACTCACCCCAGAAGTTATATTAGATTGCATTTCTAATGTTTAGAGCCTGGTGACTGCCAAGCCTGTCGGTACTATGCATGTTTAGGTGGTAGTTTTTAAAATATAATTTAATTGTTTCTTTTTGAAAAAAATAAGTTACCATGTGATTTTGCACCCCTCCCCCCGCAGCTGGCTAGAAACAGAATTGATTCTCATCTACTTGTCATGCCAGGGTATCCTCTGAGAACAGACTGAGTCCTCTGGGTTCTTTTGTGTCCTGACTCACAGGCTTTATTTTTCTAGTTTCAGACTTAAAGAAAAGTTGCAAGCATAACAAAGATAGTTCCTATATACATCCTTTATCAGGATTCACAAAAATTGAACATTTTGTTACATGTATTTTCTCTCTCCCTCCCTCCCCATTCTGTCTCATTCTTTTTCCCTTTCTTTCTTCAAACCAAGAGAAAGGCAGATGGAGAGAGAGGGAGAAAAGAGAGAGATTTATATTAATATTTGCATATATATTTGAAACTACACCAATGTGGTGTATTGTATCCCCACACTGTCTCTTAGTGCATCACCTTGTATTGTGAGCCCATTTCCTTGACTGCAGATTGAGGCTAGTGCAGTCTCTCTTGCATGGATGCTCTGAAGAGTAGAAATGACTCATGTGTAACCCTAATCACAAGTGCCATTGAGCAGGCGCCTAATAAATTGCAGGTCTTGTTACTCTTAATGCTCTTACAAGGTGAGGTATGGATGAGATTGTGTATGTGAAATGCCAAACACAGAGCTGAGCACTTGGTCAGGGCACAGGGGATATGAACTGCGCTTCTAACCAGCTCAACAGGGCAGAATGAAGCGTTCGTTATCTCTTTTATTATCACCATCATCATTTGTTAGGCAGTGTCACAGCATGGAAATAGCTTGAGGTGGCAAAGTCAGGTGGTAGCTGAATTTGAATCTCAGCTTTTCCTCTTAATTTCGGTGAGCCTCAGTTTCCTCAGATGTAAAATGGGGACATTGGTAATGTACACAATAAATGTTAGACACTATGTTTGACCCAGAGGAGGAAGTGGAAAATTGATAACAGTTAATAACTACCATTGTTAATGCATTGATCTTTTATCATTTAGCTCATATGTCTACATTGGCTCAGATACATTTCCACTGGCCTTACTCTCCATCATAATATTGAATTGGTTTTGTCTGTGTTACAGTTTGCTGCTTATATGCTAATCTCCCTCTCTTATGTGCGTTCCATGACAAAACTTTGTTTTCCTCTCTCCCCTGATCTTGCTCCCACACCTGAGCCCTGCCCTTCCTCCTTCCCACCCATCCATCACCATGTCTTGCTGATCCTGACTTCTGTATATTTGTTTCAGCTCTCCCCTGTCACCATCTGCATGGTCTAAGTTCATGCTCTCACCATTTCTCATCTAGACTTCTTTTTTTAAACAGCCATGTTGAGTATAATTCACATACCACTCACTTAAAGCATACAATTCAGTGGCTCTCACCTAGACTTTTACAGCAGATCCTCACAAGCCTTCTGGCTTTCCCACTTTCCTTCCTTTGCCCCATGCTCTCTACTGCTGGAGTGGTTATTCCTAAATGAAACTCTGATCCTATTTCTTCCCTGCTGTGACCCTCACATGGCTTACAAAAGAAATGCCCTAGTGGAATGTCAGATTCTTGACAGTCTCCTTTTCCATCATCTTCCCTGGTTCCTATTTCAGCCTGGCACATCCCAGGGCCCTTTGTGAAAGTCACTGATTGCAGTTACTAAAACTGTATGGCAATCACATGTCTCCTTTCCCAGACTGAACTTCCTGAGAGCAGGGGCAAGGTGGCACACAGTGAAGATTCAGCCACTGGGAAGTGTTCATGGAATTACTTTAACTCCTGGTTTTCAAGTGATTAAAGAACTGCTTGTTAAATGCTTATTAATAAATGAATGAGTCATACATATGTAGGTTTTTTTTTTCCAGTGAACATATAGTTAGTGGCATTTATTCAAGAATTATTTTCAAACTCTTAGACAAAATATTAAAATTATATTATTATAAGAAAAGGTGAACTATATTAGGCAGTATGGCACAGTGGTTAAGAATATGGGCTCTGGGTTCAAATCCTGGCTATATCATTGACTAGCTTTGTGTCTTTAAATGAGTTCAGTACCTACTTCTACAGTTGTTAGGAGGATTAAATGAATAAATGGATGCAGTGTGTTTGCTACAGTGCCTGGCAAGATTAAGTACTTAATATTTGTTAGCTGCTATTGTCATTGTTGTTTCTGAAAATAGATCTGTTCTCATAGAAATCTCTTCACCTAATTTAAAGGTTTGATTCAACTCTGAGAATTCAATTTAACCACTTAAACTAGGAAGGAACCCACAACCAACCAAATTATTCATCTGGTCACCACTTCCCATTGTTGAGCATGTGTTGGGTTGGTTTTTGACTTTTGGAAGGCAGCTATGCTCACCACTATACCACCAACGCATGACTTTTGGATTAGGATACTTTTGAGTGGAATTATGGAGCTAGGTTTTTAGAGCCGAGTTTTTGTTTCTTCTTCCTTGTATTTCCTTTATTTCTCTGATAATCTTGGTAATTTACTAGTCTTCCTATGGGCTGTGCCCCTCTTTAGTTTTTATCCAAATTAAACATTGCTCTGTGTTCTCCTAAGTGTGTGGGAATAATTAAAGAGAGCCAAAGCATAAATTCTTTCATTGAATACATATTTAATGTGTGCTTAAAATAAGCCAGGCATTACTGAGATATAGCCCTGACGTTAGAAATGCTCACAGGCAGAACTGTCCAAGAGATAAATTCCAGTGCAATAGCAGGTCTGTTTTCTAACCACCTTCCCTAGATGGCCCAGCTCTCCCCATTCTCTTCTGACAGTGCCCTGACTAGTTCACGTTCTCCTAGCCTGCTGGGTGGGGGTGGTTGGGGACAATGGGGAAGATGTCACTGAATTAACTGCTCACCAAGAGGTATTTTGTTCCCAAATCTGTTTATATGTGGTATTCTTGTTACTGTAATTGGCATAATTTAATTAAATGAAATGAAAACTGATGAAAAGTGTGTGCTAAAATAGAGAGCTATCATTTCTGTGAAAACCTTTGGAAAGACTCCATAAAGACAAATTGCTATCAGATTGGATAAAGATGAGGCAATTATAAAAGACTGGGGGAAAATCATCAAAATATGGACAGCTTCCAGATTCTGTTTTCACATTGCTTCACAAGTGTCTTTAAGTTTTCACTCTTCTTTAAAGAAAACAAACCTGGGAATCTTAGACCTTGTCTTATGGGTGTTATTTAGACATGGCAGACAGTGAGACTCCATCACTGGATCCTACTCAAAGGAAAGGCCTTGGCCCTACAGCAAATATTTGCAAATAAATGTATTAATACTTACATTTAAATGTTTGCTAAAACAAAACAGTAAAGATATGCATTTTATAAGATTCTTAATTTTCTCTAAGTTTTTTGATTAACTGAAGAATTACTGGTCTCAATTGTGTCATTTAAATGGGCTGCTTCTGTCCTTGGGGAGTACTGAATTAGGGTTTTAAAATTGTCAATTAATTGGAAATACTTGTTGAAAAACCCAGTGCCCTTGAAATTGATGGTTAACACATAATCAGTTAAATATGACTTTATTAACATCTAATTTTTACAAATTATTTTGCTTTTTAAAAAGATCATGCAGTGGTTAACCTAACCTGTTTCTTGTCCTAGAAAGTTTAGGAAAGGGCAAGTCTCATACCTCTGAAAGAGGTCATTTTACATTCAGAGTAGAGTTGTTTTCAGAAAAGAATTGTATAGGAGGTAAGAATTAGAAAATTCAATAGCTTTTCTACACTCTTGAGCCATAACTTCAAACTTCAAAGTCTGGCAGCATTATTTTCTTTAAAGTGAAATCACAGAACATCATATATATCTATATTCAAATGTAAATACTCCAGATATCCACAAACAGATGAAGTGATTTGGGTTATTCATCTTTGAGGACTGTTTGTCTGGTCTCCTCTCAGTCTGTGCTTCAAGACCTTATGTCAGTTACCTCCTCCCTCTGGTATCTCCTGTTGCACTCAGACCTGTGCTCTCCACCCAGAACCACAGGCCTGTTAAGTGCATCTCTTCCTCTTGCACTTGCCTGCTACCCTTTTTCTTACGTGACAGTGGACTTTCCTTTCAGCTACCTGAACCAGTTGAAGTAAAATTTTCCCCCTTTCTGTGATTTTCTATCTATTTCATTCCTTTGGGGAATGGGGAGATAAGAAAGCATTTTTGGTTTCAATTTTTTCCCTTAGGGTGGAAAGCAAGTTTTGCTTAAGCAAATTGAAAGCAGACTTGAAGCACGTAAGAAACTTCCACTGTTTGTATTATTGGGTGATGTGTCGAGGGGTCTCAAATCCAATGGGAATACATACGAGGATGCTCTGTGTGGCAGAGGACCCCTTGAAAGAAGTGTGGGATGTGGGGGCAGCTCCAGAAGCAGGAGGGAGCAGGAGGGGTGAGGTCAGAGACTGTGGGTTTTCTTAGGGAGAGTGGAGAGTGTGAATTGGAGGATGAGGGATAATAGTTGGGGAAACTGTTAGAAGGCTCTGAGCTCACAATGAAAATGTTATAGTCTGTTTACCTTTTATTCCAAAATGGTCTCTAACACTTTCAAAGATATGATTGCAATATCCATTTTCCTTCACTAACATCAACTCTACTTGGCCATTCCAATGATCTGTAAAAATGAATAGGTTGCAAATTGAACTTACCATTTCTTTCCACTATGAGATTGAACTCCAATACTCTCCTTACTGGGGTGCAGCCTCTGTGTAGGGTTAAGGGGTGGTGGTGAAACGGTCCCTCCATGTGTAGACGACAGGCTATTCTTTACCCAGTGTCCCTGCTTCTGCCCTCTTCTGTCCTCTGGTCTCATCACCCTCCAGGTTTCTCTGCTCTTTCTACATCAGCCCAAAGACCAGCTGGGGTCTGTCCCAGGTCCTCTTCTCCATTGTTCTCAAATCCACCTTGCTTTTTCCATTTTTGCAGTCCTGTTGGTTAGGTCCCAATTCTTTATGTCTGCCACATTTACAGTTTATTTCTTCTGCCAGAATTATAAAGCTGCCACAATAATTGTTGTTAAAGAACCCATTCTTTAAGGTATCCTTCTGTGCTTTCACATAACTTGTTTTATTTTAGTTTAATATACTGCTTCTAAGTTTCTAGTCTGTGCTAGTGATACAAAGAAGATAAATCACACTTCCATTCTAGGTAGAGCTTTTTCAAGTACCTTTTTTTTTTTTT
>VBSM01002035.1:7200599-7231390 GCA_008086735.1 Cheirogaleus medius
CCACCTCGGCCTCCCAGAGTGCTAGGATTACAGGCATGAGTCACCACGCCTGGCTGACATCTTCTGCACTCACATGTTCATAGTAGCACAATTCACAATTGCAAAGATGTGGAAACAACCCAAGTGCCCGTTAATACATGAGTGGATTAATAAAATGTGGTATATGTATACCATGGAGTATAAAATGGTCAACTAATACTTCTTGTATTAGCCCGGATGAAGCTGGAGCCCATTATTCTAAGTGAAGTATCACAAGAATGGAAAAACAAGCACCACATGTACTCACACTTATACATATGTGATTTAAATCCTGTGTAACTTTGCCTCAAGACATTAAAAAGCAACATGGTGTGTGTATGTGTATTATGTCCATTGTATGTGTCATATATATGCATATACATGTATATATTTTATAAACATATAGTGTTTTTCTATTGTTGAAGTCCAACAGTAAATTAGATATTATTTTAGACCATAAGAAAATTTAGGGGACCTCTATTACTTCCCATTTAAGGTAAGGCTGGAATAAGAATATAGATGCTATATTCTGTAATATTTATAGGATATTTTAAGTAAATGTTCAAAATGTTTTAAGAAACTTTTATTAAAATGTAGCATACTTATAGATATTGGTTATGAGTGTCAGGCTTAATGTGAAGTTTCAGGAAGTGAACCCATTTGTGAGACATAGGACATTTTATCAGAAGCCCCTTCATGCCCTTTTCAGTTACCAGCAACCCAAAGTAACCAGTTTCCTGACCTCTATTGCCATTTCATTTTGCCTCTCTCTAAATTTTATATAAATTATAAAGTATGTTCTCTCAATTTATTTTTTGTTCAGTCGTCTCAGGATGTTGAAATTGTTTCCCAACTGTGGTGCTTTTTTAGGAATTCTTTCTCTGACTTGTTAGTTAATCATTTCATATTGCTGTGTTGGTGGGCATGCTGACGCTTCTAGATGGCTGGTGGTGAGTTGTGATACTCCACAGATGCACTGTTTCTAGCATTACAAAAATAATCATAAATATTACATCTCTAAATCCAGAGAAGAAATTGTCAAAATGGTGGTTAATTAGAGAGATTAATTAAATATAAAGATATTTAAAGGTTTGACTGAACAGGATAATTAATAATATGTTGTTAATTCTGAAAGTGCATCTAAAATGGGAAAGGTAATTTTACAGTCCATATGTTAGTCATATCCCTGACTAAAGAGATAAGTTGGCAGTTTTTTTTTAAAGGCTTCATCATTTTCATCATTCAATTGGTTTTATTTCTCTAAGTGTGCTGATTTTAATGAAATTTTTACTTAATACTTTCTAAGTATGTTATATGAATGTGCTGGAAAATTTTAAATGTTGTCATTTGAAGATAGAAGTGATAACTGTTATAAAGCAAGTTACATAAATAAATCCAAAGTGGAGAGATGATGGTACGTTACAGTGGCAGCAGATCCTTGGATTTGGAGGGAATGATTTACAGAAAACCTAAGGATCAAAGTGACCAACTTTGATTAGATTTCTCATAAATTGCTGGCATTTTGATATTTAAAACAGAATAGGAAAAACTTCCAGTGGAGAGGAGCAAATTTTAAAGCGGGATCTCTGCTCTTCCTAACTGCATCAGCTCCCTTCTCCTACCACCACTTACAAGTTTATTTTGGGAACTTGGAAAGAAGAGAGAAGAGAGAGAAGATATCTTTTCCTACTTAATAACTCTATTTCCTTTACGTTACTTCCCAAACGTGGTAAAAGTGCTTTGTGGTGATAGGAAAGGGACGTTCACTGGCCTCTGACCATGGAGTTGACTGTGGCTCCTGGGAGGCGCTCACCTAGCAGATATTTGTGTGCTCACCATGCCTTGTGTTGTGGCTGAGCAGAAGCAGGCTTGGTCCTCGGCTTTGGAGCTTCATCTAGTGTGGACATAAAGCACCAAATAGTCACACAGATAAGTGTAAAATGACAGGGGTGTAGAGTAGGGTAACGTGACCTTGCAAAGAGTCTGAGAGCAGATGTTTTTGAGAGGTGGCCACTAGCATGGAGCCTGAAGTGAGATGGGGATGAGGGACTGTGGAGGGGGTGCTTTGGGCAGAGAGGAGGTTACTCCTGTTCCGGGAAGAATATGGTAGGGGGCTGGACAAGACACGGCTGGCAGGTGACCTGGCTGCATAGGCCACATTGAGGACACTTTTTCTTCACTTACGAGCCTTAGGCAGTCATTGATCAGGGTGGGGTAAGGGATAGCAGTGTGGCTGTGGTGGTGACGTTATCACATTTGCAGTTTGAAAAACCAAAAGACCCCTGTCTCCCTCAGCATAGGGGATAGTTGTCACTGAAACTCAGCATGGAGGATGTTTTAGAGGTGTCAGGGTGGTAGCTGCAGTGGTGCTAGGGAGGGATCCTGGTAGATTGAGCTAGGGCCAGCAGAGGCTCTTCTGGGGAGGCACGAGTTGAAGCAGTATCAGAGTTCTCAGTGAGGTGTTGAATATGCTGTGTGTTGAGGGAGAGGGATATCATGAGTGACCGTAGGTTGCTAGCTTGAGTACTTAGAAGTGTGGTGCCGCAGAGTCTAAAGTACCTGTGAAATAGGCAGGAGGAGCCCAGTGGATGATTGGATGATCCATGTCTGTGAATCGCCCACATGAGGGAATTCATGTTCCTTTCCCTCTCCCTCTCCCTTTTTCCCCTGGCCCATCTGCACCGCGCATGATCATTGCACAGGGCACTTGGAGAAGGAGGGAAGCATCTTGGGAAAACCTTCCTGGTCTCTAGGGCCAGGCCAGGTGAGTGCCGTGGGGTGGCTATCATATAGGGACTGTTGCAGCCATGCAGCAGTCATCACTTCATAGTCAGGTCTCAGAGTCGACACGGGCGGGGTTAAGGGACCTAAAGAGTACTGAATTAGAAACTTGACAAAACTGTTTCCTAAAATTTTCTTTGGATTTTTTCCTTCAGAAACCCAGGTCTTCAAATGTGTGTAGAAAATGTACTCTTAATCAGAAACATTTTCACACAGCCATTATAGAAACTTGAAATTTTGTCTTTGTGTGAGCAGTGCTGGAACAAAAGCATGGGAGGATAAATAAACATGATCCCGGTTTATAAATGGGAGGATAAATAAACATGAACATGGTTGTTTGAAGTGAGCGACTCAATTCATTCTGGAAATTTATTCTTTGGCTGCTGTGAGAGGTTTGTTTTCCAGTTTTCTTCCTACCTCTTTGGATATTCCTTCTTGATCTTGTTCCTGAGCTTATTCCTGGGCTACTCCTTCTTAGGATTCCTTCCCAGTCCTCTTCTCTCCTTCATTTACTCCCTGGGTGAGCTCGTCTACACCATGACTTCCACTGTAGCTCTGGGCAAGCTCATCTACACCGTGGTATCTACTGTGGCCCCTGGGTGAGCTTGTCTGCTACATGGCTTGCTTCAAGTTTACTTGTAATACCTCCTATTGTGTGTTCGCTTGTGTATCTATTTAGCCAGGTTGCTTCCACTTGCATGTTACCCAATGATCTCAAACTCAGCAATCCAAAGATGAGTTCATCTATCACCATCCACCTGATCTTAACCATAACTTGGGGTTACCCTCACTCCCCATATTCAAACAGCTACCATCCAGGCAGCTGTTTCCCCTCACCCAGTTCCTCTCCACTCAATGCCTTGTGCATAGTCTTAGATCAGGCCCTCATCATTTCATGCTTGAATTGCTACAGCATGTTCTTAACTGGTATCTAGGCTCCCCAGTCTGGATGCTCTCTAATCCGTTCTGCAGCTTAGGTTATTCTGAAATACAAATCTCATCTTATTCTCTCCTTAGAAGCCTCGCCTGCCTCTCCACTATTTTCAGGATTAAAGTCCAGATTTTAGTGTGGCTTTGCAGGCCGTTTGTGAAATCATGCATCTCCTCCCCACTGCTCTCTTCTCCACACTTTAACAATACTTGGCTCCTTGTGGCTCCTCCAAAGGACTGAGCTCTTGCTTACTTGGTATTTGGGGTTGTGCTGCTCCCCCTTTTCAGGCATACTTAGCTTAAAGCGCCAGTTTTGCACATTGGTTTGCTTGAAGATATGGTACAGTGCACATCAGTCATTCTATTTGATCACTGAGCACCTAACCCACTTTCTGGTATTCAGAGAATCTCACCTCATGTGGTGGAAGCCCCCTCCCATTATAGAAGCTGACAATGCAGATATGCCCTTCCCAGCCTCCCTTGCTTCTGGGGCATGGACATGGATGCATGATCTGTATTGAGCAAGTAAGAATCTTCTCTAAACTTTGAACTGGAAGTTAGTGACCCCAAGATGCAGGTACTGTGCAGAATCCGCTTTGCTAAGGGTGGCTGCAGCAGTGCCGTGCCCGTGATGTTATGTCTGTGCCCAACTGTGATGGCCCTGGAATCCTTGCTGGACCAGCTCTAAGTGTGACTTTGGACATTTCTTCTTGCTGCATGACCGCTAAGCCTGGTTCCTTAGACCTTTTAGAGCATATGTGAGCTGCCTTATAGCCTTTTAACCAACCCCTTCTTTGCCCAAGTAAATCAGAATTGGTGTTTGTGGTTTGCAAATAAGAACCCTGCTTGACTCAGGTGGATTTCCAGCATCAGCATCAGTACTTTCAAGAACAGAGGGCAGAACACAGTTACCTACATCACTTCGGTGACATATCCATAAAGCATAAGGACTGTGTAAAGCTCTTGGCTTGTAGGTAAATGAGTAGTCACAATACCTAACAAGAGGATCTTCTGCTATATATGCAGGGATGTGACTAAGGTCACAGGGTTTTCCCTGGAAAAGAACACCAAAACATTGCTATGATTATAAAGATGGTAAAAATATAGGCATAGAAATAGCTGTGGAGCTTCTTTTTATGGATTCAGAGTCCAGAGTGCTCACCATTATGCTATGGAACCTCTTTATAAAAGTATTTTTTTAGTGTGACACTAAATTTGCCACTTTAACCATTTTAAGTGTATGATTTGTGACAGTTATATTCACAGTGTTGTGCAACCACCATTATCAGTTTCCTAAACGTTTTCATCACTCCGAACAGATACTCTGTACTCATTAAGCAATGGCTCCCCTTCCCCTCTCCTTCCAGCCTCTGGTAACTTCTACTCTGCTTTCTGTCTCTATGAAGTTGCCTAGTCTAGATGTTTTATGTAAGTAGAATCATATATTTATTTTCCCTTTTGTATCTGGCTTATTTCACTTAGTATAATGTTTTTTAGACTTATTCATGTTATAGCATGTATCAGAACCTCATTCCTTTTTATGGCAGTAATATTCCATTGTATATACATATACCACATTTTGTTTATCCATTTATCCATCTATTATTGATGGACTCTTAGATTATTTCCACCTTTTGGCTATTTTAGTACAATTGTATATAATGCTACAGTGAATAATGGCATACAGGTATCTGTTTGAGTCCCTGCAAAAGAATGAAGTTGGACTCGTACCTAACACCATGCCATGGTCTGGATGTTTATTTCTCCCTGAAATCCATATGTTGAAACTTAATCACCAATGTTATGGTAATTAGAAGGTGGGACATTTGGGAGCGTTTCACCCTCATGAGTGGGATTAGTACCTTTATAGAAGAGTCCCCAGAGAGCTGCCATGTCCTTTCCACATGGAAGGATACAGCATGAAGACACCATTTTGTGAACTAGGAAGTGGAAGTTGGTCCTCCCCAGACATCAAATCGGCTAACACCTCAATCTTGGACTTCCTAGCCTCCATAACTGTGATAAATACATTTCTGTTGTTTATAAGCTACATAGTTTGTGGTGTTTTGTTATAGCAGCCCAAATAAACTCATACATACCATTTACAAATATCAACTCAAAATGGATCAGTGACCTAAATGTAAGTGCTGGGGAAGGGGAGGATATGGACTACGGCAAGAGGGAGGGTTTTATGGACAGGCCTGGAAGGGGCACATATCCCTCCTGCTCATATTTCACTGGCTGTGGAAATCAGCCATGTGGCTATTAGGAGACCACATTGCTATTGGGAAGCTGGGAAATGTGGTCCAGCTTTGTGCCAAGAAGGAAGAGGAAATGATTTAGGTTAATACACAGCCATCTTTGCTACAAGGAGGTTGCCATTGGTTATTTCTATGGAACTTTACATTCTGAAATTACAGTTAGAAGAACTAAAAAGAAGCAAGAACAATAACACTTGATTTCTTTTTCCTTGGACATAAAAAAATGGTCAAGTTTAGCCAGCAAAGTTAACTTCACAGCAGTCCTCCTTGCAAAAAACATGTTCTGTGATCTTGTGAACTTGTTTGTCAAGGAATGATGCTACCTTGAAACCATGATGATCTCTTCTGATCTCTTTCCTGTCTCCATGTGAGTTGAAGGGATAAGCATGGTTCTCGTTTGTGGTATAGAAACTAGATGAAGCTTTTGAAGTTGAATGTACACCATCTTATAGGAAGACAAACAAGCACACCTGTAATGGCTCAGAAGGACAACCAAATGTATGAATTAGATTCCATCAATGATCCTCTGGAAGGGACATCAGAAAGTAGGACAGCTGCCCATCAGGATCAGCAGATGCTCCCTCTGTGGGAAGATCACAAGAGTAAATTTGCTCATCCATCTAACTCACAGTCTCTTGAGGGCATCTGTTTTGTGAGTTTGGTATAGATTATCAATTGAAGAAGAAGTAATACTCCAGCTGTGAGTTTATAATCTAATTGTATGTAATCTACTTTGTGGATATGATTATAGAGGCTGATGGAAGAGCTAAAGAGAAACAGAATACAAAGGACATTATAAATAAGGCACAGTGCAGTTAATTTTTAAGAACTTGCATTCTGCAGTGCCTTCAGGGATCTTGCCCAGATATGATGGGATCCTAAGCTTCTTTGTTATTCCCCCCAGCCTGCTGCATACACCTGATTTCTAATGTGTTTAAAAGTTACATCTTTATTTTGAGTTCTATGCTTAACCTAAGTGTTGCATTTTTTCTAAAACAATCACAGAAAGACTGTAAACCAGTGCTGGGCGAAGTGTAATCTGCAGGCTGATGTTAGTCTACAAAGTGTTTATTACCAGTTCACAGAGATAAGCACAGAAATGAGATAAGCACAGAAATTCTAAGGCAGTTTGACATTGCTGCGATATTTAAGCATATGATCAGTGAGTTCATCTTGTTGAACAAGGTATAGACCAATTAGGGTAGTGTTCAACTTGCGTAGTGAGCTACATAGGTGCAAGTTCATTTTGATCACATGCAATATGCATTAATGTGCATAATACCACAGACTGGGGGGTTTAAACAACAGAAATTTATTTTCTCACAGTTCTGGAGGCCAGAAGTCCAAGATCAAGATGCTGACAAGGTAGGTTCCACTCTAAGACCTCTGTTTCTGGTTCATAGGTGGCTATCATCTTGCTGTGTCCTAACATGACCTACTCTTTGTACAGACACAGAGAGAGAACACTTGAGCTCTCTGGTATCTCTTCTTGTAAGGATGATATCTTTATGATGTCATTTAACCTTAATTACCTCCTGTAGGCCCTGTCTCCAAATATAGCACATTAGGGGATTAGGGCTTCAACACAGGAATATGGTAAGGGGACCCATTCAGTCCATAGCACAGTGGGACATAATGGACTGGGAATTTAAAATTGGTCCTTCACCACAGATAGTTTGAGAAGTACTGCTGTAGGCATAACCAACCTAAACACAACTGAATATTACTAATACAATTTGCTTTAGGTTAAAAAGTTTGAATATTTTATCAAATTTATATAATCTTGACAAATTATTTGGTATAAAGTATTGAAGTATAGAAGAGATTAGATTATAAAAACTGATTTGGACACTGAAAAAGATATATTGAGTGATTAATTCCTGCAGAAGCCTGAGCTGCAGCTTGATGTAATTATAGCGTGGTAGCTGCTCTGATGGCATAGCTGTCCCGTCTGTGCGGCCAACTCATAAATCTGCCTCCACCTGCTGGCACTGCCCTTCTGGCTGCCTGAGGACTCTCCCCAGGGCCATTCTACAGGCACCACCATCTCCGCCACGCAGAAGAGAACACAGCTCCTCCCTGGGACTGTACCCTGTGCTCCTGTCTTCCTCTGTATTTAAAAATCTCAACAAATGGGGTCATAATTTTCATGGTTACTTACTTTGAAACCATAGGACATGTTTTAGTTTTCCTCTTTTCCTTTGGAGATCTCTTCTCCCACCTGCTGATTCTGCCTCCAGAATTCCTCCTCCCTTAATCCCTTCCTTTCTAAGGTGCTATACACCTTGCACCAGGCCACTATTGCTATGTCTTGTTTGGAATATTTTATTGAGCACCCAACTGCTATCCTTGGCTTCAGTTTCTTCCTCTCCAGTCTAATATTTGTGAAACAATTTTGACTGTACCACTTGTAGGCTGAAGAAGTCCTTTCTTATAAAGTCCTTATAACATTTAAGGTCCTCCACAATCTGCCTCTTACCTGTCTTTCCTCCCTGCCTCCTATCACCCCGTTCTTTTAACATGCATAGTATACTGCAGGAACAGTTTTGCATTTTCCTGCTTATGTGGCTTTGCTTAGAGTTTCCTTTGGCCTGGAATTATCTCCCATCCAATTTCTACTCATCAGAGGACCCCTTATCCTTTAAGGTCTAGTTCAGACATCACCTTTCCCACAGTTTTCATTGGTCTCCCTGTTTAGGACTAATGATGGATTAATTTACTCCCATAACATGTCAAAGTGTTATCCATTATTTTACTGTGTATTCTCTCTCCCCCAGTGATGAGTTCTCTGAGAAAAGGAGCCATGCTGTGTCAGTGTTGGCATTACCCTGGTCCCAGGTCACAGTGCTGAGTGCCTGGTTGGTGCTCAGTTGGGTTGTTTCTAATGTAAAGGCTGTGATCTGTATGTGGAAGAAGAGTACAGGAAAGTCAGATTATAAAGGGAACAGTAATGCCTCTACATGTCATTTAAGAACAAAGAGAGCAGAAGAGGCAGCTTTGCATGTGGCCTTGATTCTGCTCAGAAGGCAGTAGTAGATCTCTTTAGATTACTCTTCCTTTTTCTTCCTGAGGGAAGAGAGTCAGGGGATATTCAGTAGTTAGAAGGAAACTTTGCTCCAGGATGGGGTGTTTACAGCTATGGTTTTAGTAAAGTGGCAAATTCTTGGTTAGCAACTATGAAACAAAGATCTCACAGTGTTTCCATTGATTCTAGGGTGAGATTTTAGCGTTAGCCACAACCTGTCATTGCTGTTGCCTCTCTTATTCCTGATGTTGATAATCTGTATCTTCTCTTCTTCCTCACTAGTCTGGCTAGGTTCTCCCAGGAAACAAAACCAAAGGATATATTTAAAAAAGATTTATTATAAGGAATTGATTCATCCAGTTTTGGAGGCTAAGTCCCAAGATCTGCACTTGGCAAGCTGGAGACCCAGGAGAACCAATGGTGTAAATTCTGGTCCGTGTTTGTGTCCAAAGGCGGGAGAAGATCAGTGTTCCATCTTCAAGACAGACAGGCAGAGAGAGAGAGAGAGAATTCTTATGCAGCCTTTTATTCTATTCAGGCCTTCAATGGATTGGTTGAGGCTCACCCACACTGGGGGAGTGGATCTGCTTTACTTAGTTTACTGATTGAGATATTAATCTCATCCAGAAACACTTTCACAGACAAAGCCAGAAATAATGTTTAACTGGCTATCTGGGCACCCTACAGCCCAGTCAAGTTGACATGTAATGTTAACCATCACACTTATCAATTTTATTGATCTTCTAAAAGATCAATAAAACTTTAGGTTTCATTGATTTTCTATGTTGATTTACTGTCTTCTATTCCTTTTATTTATGCTCTGTTCTTTATTGTTTCTTCTCTTCTCTTTACTTCAGGGTTAATTTGCTTTCGTCCTTCTAGTTTCTTAAGATGGAAGCTGAGATAAATTTCCTGCTACATAGTGCTTTAGTAGCATCCCACAAATTCTGGCAAGTGTTGTCTTTGTTTTTACTCAGTTCAGAATACTTTCTAATTTTCCTTTTGATTCCTTGACCCATGTGTGATTTAGAAGTGTGTTATTTAGCTTCCAGATATTTGGGGGATTTTCCAAAGATCTTTTTGCTACTGATTTCTAATTTAATTCCTTTGTAGTCAGAGAACACACTTTGTCTGACCTGAATCCTTTTAAATTTTTTTGAGACTTACTTAATGTCCCATAATATGGTCTGTCTTCATAAATGTTTCATGTACACCTGAAAAGAATGTATATTCTGCTGCTGTTGGGTAGAATGTAACATAAAGAAGTAGATCAAGTTGGGTGATAGTGTTGTTCAAGTCTTCTATAGCCTTACTGATTTTCTGTCCACTTATTATGTTAATTATTGAGAACAGTATTGAAATTTCCCATTATAATTGTGAGTTTTTCTATTTCTCCTTCTAGTTGTTACTTTTTGCTTTTTTTATTTTTTTATTTGAAGCTCTGTTTTGTCTTCTTAATGAATTGATGTCTTTATTTTTATGATATAACCTCTTTATCCCTGGTATATTCTTTGCTTTGAAATCTACTTTGTCTGATATTAATATACTAAGTCAGCTTTCTGTTGACTAGTGTTAGCATGGTATGACTTTTTATATCCTTTTACTCTTAACCTATTTGTGTCTGTATATTTCAAGTGTGTTTCTTTTTGACAACATATGATTAGGTCTTACTTTTTTATCCAATCTGACAATCTCAGGCTTTTAATTGCAATGTTATAGCATTTATATTTAATCTGGTTATTGATATGATTATATTTAAATCTACTGTATCACTATTTATATGTTTGGTATTTTTTCTGTTTTTTGCCACTGTTTACTTACTATTATTTGTTCTTTGATTTTATTTATTTGCCACATCTTCTTTTTGTTCTCTTTTCTGCCTTTTGAGTTTATTTAAATTTGTGTGTATGAATGTGATTTCATATTTCTTCTCTTTCATTAGATTATTAGCTACAACTTTTTGTTTTGTTACTTCAGTGGTTTCTTTAGGGTTATAGTATACATCTTTATTTTATCATCATCTGCCCTCAAGAGTTTTTATGCCACTTTACATACAGTATAAGAACCACACAATAGTATACTTCCATATACTATACTTCCATAGTATAGTATACTTCTCTATACTCCTGCTTCCTAATTATTTTCTAATACTGGGACAAGACCCCACTAAGCACTCTCTCACATCACCTGTGAGTTAGATTTTCTAGTCTAGCTGGTAGGAACAGACACTGTTCTCAGTCCAGTGTGAACACTGAGCACTGTTTCTTCCAATCTGTTCCTGTGTTACTTTCCCGGACTTCGGGGAGTTCCTCATACACATGTACTTGTCAAACTTCTGCTGAATACTTGAGGGAGACCACATGCAAATCTCTTGAGCTGTCTGTTGCTGTGCAGCTCTCTCCTCTTTTATACTCTGTCCTGCACGTGGCTGGTGCCATGTTCTCCCTGGAGACGCGCCACAACTCAGGAAGTCTGCTGGGTTTGGTCTGATCTTTTCTCCCTGCGCTGAGGCCTGGAGACTTTTAGGAAGTAAGATGGAGCAACCGTAGGCTTCGCTTGATTGTTTTCCATGTCACAGGGACCACAGTCCTTCATTGCCTGATGTCCAGTGTCTTGAAGCTGTTATTTCATAACGTTTGTCCGGTGTTTTGGTGGTTGGTTCAGGTGGGAGGGTTACTCCATCCTTGATAGAGGTAGAAATTGCCCATCAGGATATTTTTAATAAATAAGAATATAATATTCTTAAATAAGTGTGTAAAAAGAACGAAAATAAACTTTTTCCATTTCTAAAAACAGTGACTCCATCTTTCTAATTGCTAAGGCCAAAAACCTTGGGGTCATCCCTGGCTTATCTCTCTCCAACCTCTAATCCAAACTCTTATTTACTCTGCTTAAAAATATTTCCAGTATCTTACCTCTTCTCATGACATCTACTGCTAACATTGTGATCCACTCACACTTTGTGACTTTGGGCAAATCACAGGACCTCTCTTTGCCTCAGTTCCTGATTTTGTAAAATAATGCACGATTTTATACCATCTCATAGCATTGTTATGAGGAGTAAATAAGTCAATATTTTTAAAGGCTTAGAACAGTGCCCAGTATATAGTGAGCATTATATGAGTGTTTATTAAATGAAAACAGGCAGAAATGGATTCTCTCTCATGTCAGACTGGCTCTTGAGACATTGCTCTCCCGTCTTACCTCTGCATTTCCTGTATGCCTAGAGGTGTGCTCAGTACTGGAAAATACAAAACAGTGAGAAGGTGCACCCTTCCCAGAAGACACTTGCCAATTAGTTGGGTGACAGAACCTAAATACATGAAGCCAAAAGTATATGTGATGGAACTGGCATAGTGAGAGATCATGGGCTACAGCCAGCCCCTCTGGGACTTGTCCTGGTAAATGTGTCTGGAGGCAAGGGACCCTTCTTCTCCACACTCCAACTCCGGTTTACAGCCTGGGCTGTCCTTCAAGGCAAGCACAGTCAGGAATTTGGGTACCACTCTGCCCTCTCAGGTTTATATGACAAGACTGTGCTTCTTTACAATTTGGCCCTTGCACTGTTGGACCTCATTGTTGGGTGCGTGCACTGCCCAGGAAAACACTCTGGAGCAGGACATGAGGAGCTGGGCTCCGACCCCATAGGCACGAATTGCACCTAACAGAGGGCAGCCTCCATGTATTTTGCAAGTGGTTTCTGAATTTAAGAAAGCATTTTTGGCCAGGCATGGTAGCTCGTGCCTAGCATCCCAGCACTTTGGGAGGCTGAGGTGGGAGGATGGCTTGAGACCAGGAGTTTGAGACTAGCCTGGTCAACATAGCAAGACCCCATCTCTATAAAAAATAATTTTAAAAAAAATCTGAGCATGGTGGCACGTGCTTATAATCCTAGCTACTGGGAAGGCTGAGGCAGGAGGATTGCTTGAGCCCAGGAGTTAGAGGGTGTAATGAGCTATGATCGCGCCACTGCCCTCTAGCCTAAGAGACAGAATGAGACTCTGTCTCTAACCAAAAAAAAAAAAAAAAGTATTTTCTCCCTCCAGAGAAGCTTATAGGTCCCATTCTTGTCAGACTACAAACATGAGGTTCTCTGATCCTCTTGGACATCAGGGCTAGTTCAGGCTGCACATCCTAAAACTAAAAGTGGGGTACTAAGGTAGTAACTACCAGAAATGATGGGTGATGGCACCAGCAGAGAAACAAACAGATGTCTTCTGCTTGAGTCTGTTTATCCATAGTCATGATTTACATGTGAAGAAAGATGCATACGTTTATTTTATAAAAGATTATTTTTAGACAGAGATAGGGATTGGATGTTAGACATTAATTTAATATGGAAGAGTTTATGCAGACTCCACTCTAGGGCTAAATAGAATTGGAAATGTCAGTCTGGAGCTAGGACATTGTTAAAACATTTTTCTGAGAATTTGCAGATACTGTCAAATCAATGAATAAATTGATGTATGGACTATATTTTGTGAATTTTAAAAAATCTAATTTGTGTTACTAGAACAGCAGCAAAAAAGCTAAAACAACCATAATGTATAAATAAATTATGCTGGAAATATAATGATACTCACTTTTTATTTTGTGCATGTTTTACTCCATTATTTTATTGGCATTAATTCTTTTTGCATTAACTGTCTCTTATATGACTTAAAGCTGTAGCCTTTAAAAATGAAATCATTAAAAGGATTGTGAAATTTTGAATGTTGCTTATAAAAATTCACTAATTGGGCACATTAATCAAAGTATACTATCTTTCTTATTAACACTTTTAATTAAACTATGAAATGGGATAAGCATTATGTAGTTCATTTTTGCCACCTTGAGAATAATATGATTATGCTACCACTGAGTATGATTGTGTCCTATTTAAAAAGATAAGTCTTTTTTTCAACTCTTGCTGGAGATATGAATAGCATATAGAATGTAAATTCTGACTGGTTTAGTAGGCCTATTGGAGAGTTTTAATGTAAATTTGATGGGTTTTAATTAAGCATCAATTGAACCAAATACATTTTTCAGCTGCACAAGCTCACTCACTTCCTTGTACACAGTGGTACGTTCAGATAGGTCCCAGGGCTGTGAGAGAAGGTACCTAATCAGACTATGGCAAGATATTGTCTTCATGATTTTTTTAATTGAAATTTTTGTTGAGATAATTGTTGATTCATATGCAGTTGTAAGAAATAATACACAGGGATCTTGTGTACCCTTTACCCAGCTTCCTCCAATGATAATATTTTGTAGAAATGTAGAGTCGTGTTACAACCAGGATGTTTACATTGATACATTCCACTGATCTTAGATTTTCCCCAGTTTGGCTTGTATCGTGTGTGTGTGTGTGTGTGTGTGTGTGTGTTTCGTTCTATACGGTTTTATCACGTGTAGGCTCATGTATCCACCACCACAGTCAAGATATAGAACTGTTCCATCACCACAGGATCCCTTTTGTTGTCAGCTCTCTCCCCCAATCCCTTACTCATGGCAACCACCAAAATCTGTTCTCTATTTCCAAAAATTTTGTCTTTTGAAAAATGTTATATAATACAGATTATAACTTTTTGGGACTGGATTTTTTTTCATTAAGCACAGTTCCCTGGAGATTAATCCAGGAAATAAGTGTATCAGTAGCTTCTGTCTTCTTATTGCTGCGCACTAGTCCATGGTATATATGTACCACAGCTTGTTTAAACATTCACATATTCAAGGACATCTGGGCTGATTAGAGTTTTTTACTCTTACAAATAAAGCTGCTGGGAACATTTTGTACCTTTTTTTGTGTGAACATAAGTTTTTATTTTTTTGGAATAAATGTCCAAGAGTAACATTGCTAGGTTGAATGGTAATTGCATGTTTGGTTTTATAAGAAAGTGCCAAAGTGTTTTCCAGAGTGGTTTTACCAATTTACGTTTCCACTAGTAATGTATAATCTAGTTAGTTTCTGCACATCCTTGCCAGAATTTGGTATTGTCACTACTTTTTATTTTAACCATTCTGATAGGTACATAGTGATATCCCATTTTGGTTTTAGTTTGCATTTTCCTGATGGATAATCATGTCAAACATCTTTTCAGGTTCTTAGTTACCATGGGTAAATCCTCGCCAGTGAAATGTCTGTGTCTTTTGCCAATTTTCTAAATGGATTGTTTTTTGAACTGTTGGAGTTTTAAAATTCTTTATGTAGCCTAGGTAGTAGTCCTTTGCTGGATATGTGGTTTGTAAATATTTTCTCTCATCCTATGGCTTTACATAAACTTTCAAAAGGTTTAAATTTTGATGTGGCCCTCTTTGTAATTTTTTAATATTTGATCTTTTTTGAAACATAGAATTAGAGCATTTTCCTATTTTAATTATTTTTATTCTTTTTTTTAACCTCTTCCTTCTTTTCCTCCACTTTTGCTCTCTCTTTAGTAATATAAACTTTTTCTTGATTGTGAAAAATATTGTTAATTATTCAAATTGTAATTTATTTCCAATGTAAAAGTTGGAAATACTAAAGCGAGAAAGGGAAATGGGAAATGTCATGGGTAGTACAGTTTTAGGGAAGTTTGAAAAGGCTTCCCAGAGACGGTGACGTCTGAGTTAAGACCTGGGGCAGGTGGCAGGAAAGCCGTGTGTTTACCTGGAGGAAGAGCAGCACAGGCTGCAGGCGGAGGGAACAGCACTGTCAAGGCCCGGCGGTGGCTCTGAGCCTGGTATGTTCAAGGACAGCAGAGAGGCACGCGTGGCTGGACTACAGGGAGCGACAGGAAGAGTAGAAGCAGACGAGTCAATGGAAGGGAGTGGGAAGGCAAATCATGTAGAGCTTTTCAAGTCATGGGCAAGACTTTGGCTTACTCTGGGTGACGTGGGAGCTGCCAGAGGGCTCTGAGCAGGAGTGTGGATGGCCTCAATCTGACTTATGTGTGAGTGGTATCACTCTGGCTGCTGTGTTGTCTGTAGAATGCAGGGGATGTGAGCAGAGGCAGAGAGACCAGGTAGGAAGCCATGGCAGTGACCTCAGACAGAGATGATGATATCCTGGGCTAGGGCAGGAAATGTGGAGGTGGCTGAAGTGGTCGGGTTCAGGGTAGATTTTCAAGGCCAAATCAAGAGGATATGAGAATATGTTGAATGTGGGATGTAACAAAAGAGAGGCATCAAGGGTGACCTCCAGGTTTAGCCTGAACAACTTAGAAAATGGAATTGTCATTTTTAAGATAAGGACAAGATCATAAATGATTTGTGGCAAATAAGGTCTAGATAATACTGGAAGAGCACTATATCTTTTTTTTTTTAAGGCAAGGATTAACAAGCATAAAGTACACTGAAGTGTACTCATTCTGAATTACAGCTTTACAGGAACACTGTATCTTAAATATATTGTATTTCATCATCAAAATTTGGAGAGGATTTTTTTCATTTTTCTTTAGTTATTTACATCTTAAATCCCGCATCATTTTTAGCTGTTCTGACAAGCAAAGTACATCTCTCTCTGCTACAGATTGAAACATAAAATTCATTTGTTCCACAAGTATTTCTTATCCCTATTATGCATACTCATAATATCCTAGCCTTTTGAAGTACAACCACTGTCCTGAGGGAGTATATTATTTAGGTGAACATAAATAAATGATGTGAAAGCTGCAGAATAATAACAGATTCAAACAAACCCGTTGGTTGATGGTTTTTGACTTTGTAAATGTGTATGTCACCTCCTCCTCTGGCATATCTATCACAAAATGACAGTGTTTTGGTTCTGTGATCTGAAAGATGACTTACTGAAAAGAGCATGTGAAAAAATGTGTTGTATTGTTCCTGATGAGTAAGAAAGCCAATTGAAGTTTTGAAGCCTACCTCAAATAAAGGGCTGTGATGTGGTATAATTTTGGGTTTCACTGGTACCTGAATAAACCCCTGGAGATGATGACATCTCATGAAAAACACATACACCTCAGTCAATTCACTAGTGAAATAATGTCGAGGGAATCCAGCCTGTAGGCAGTCCTCATGCTAAGCAGGAAAATCTCTGGCAATTAAAGCAATTTAAATTGAATCTGATTTTCTCACAGAAAAAGTGATTTGAGAGAAAATTTTGATTCTGGCCAGGGATCTGATGCACAACATTTTATAGAAATTACCATAAACAATCCATTTAACTATATTTATTTTCAAGTATAAGTGGCATGCTATTTAGTGTAAAACTTATATAGTATTAAAAAATCCAGTGTTCAGTCATGTCATTTTATTTATGCTAACACTATCTCATCATATTGTACCAGAGAGCTGCTTTTGTTTTTGTGTAGTCTATCTTTATTTTTCTAAAATAAATCAGAGCAACTGTCATTGAGCTTGCGGAATTCAGAAGAACTTCATTCAGATTTTTACCCTCATCTTTGAAAGAGGTTTTGGATTAGTTGATAATTTTTTGAGGAACTGATTCAAGAATAATTTTCTGTCATTTCTCCTGATAGTCTGTTGAAAAGACTTTTTCCTCTAAATTGCATGAACTAACTTGACTTTTTAAAAACAATATTTCTAATATCAGTGGCAGAAAAATCTATGTCCTCAGAGCCATAGCTGTAATCAGTTACCAATTACATTGCTCATCTGTTCCATAATTGTTACTTACATTTCTTGGTGGAAAAATTTCATGCTTTTCCTTGGATCCCTCTGCCCTTGTTTTTTGTTTGTTTGTATAGATTTTTTCCACTTGTTGATCCCCAACACTTTATTACATTGTTATATAACAAGGCTGAAAGCCTTAGTACAAATGACAGCCTTACTCAGGTTTGCCACATTATAAAAAGAAAGAAAGAACTAAGAAGAAACTTCTATGTCAGCCATAAAATCTGACTAGAGTGCAGTTTTTAATGGGACACATGACTATAAAGTATGAGACCTTCCTTACATGGCAGCATTGAGAAATTCCAACACATCTTAACTGGCAGAGCAGCCATAGCAGCCTGTAAGCTTAGGCTGGGGTTGGCCTAAAACTTATAAGAAACTATTGTTTTTGGAGAGACAATTTCATAGCAACATGAGAAAATTCATTTTTTAATGTTATGGTTATAGTGTACTGTCCCTTTGCCCAGTCCTGTTCTCTTTCTCCAGCCTCTCTATATCATGTGGCTTAGCTCTGTCCCCATCTCCTCATTCACTGCTACTTAGGTTTCTCATTGATCTTGAAGGGAGCAGATAAACTTGCTTTGTGACTTTGGAGCCATCACATTTGATCTCTAGGCCTACTCCCCTCTCCTCTTCTACCAGGATGAATATTAGTAGTGATCTATTTGTAGGATTTGGATTTCCCAAGAGGGAAAGAACAAGATGATACCGCTCCCCACCTCAAAGAAATCAAAATAAATTAGAAACTTGCATTCAATATCTGAAAGTATTTAAAGGTATTTTTAAACCACTAGAGGGAGCCCATATTGTTCTGATTTCTAAATCGTATAATGTTTAACAGCTTGATTTTTATTGCTGTTAAGGATACCCCCAACCAGTGATTCATACATCACTAACTATAGTGATCTCTTTTGTTTTGCATTTTTTTCTTTTTTCCCCCAGTTTTTTAAAATCGGGAAATACACAATTTACCATCTTGACCATTTTTAAGTTCAGTGGTATTAAATAAATTGCTAATGTGCTACCATCATCACCACCATTTTCCATAACTCTTTTCATCTTGTAAAATGGAAACTGTGCCCATTAAACAATAACTCCCCATCTCCTCTTTTCCCCAGCCCCTGGCAATAACTATCCTACTTTATGTCGCTATAATTTTGACTGTACTAAGTACCTCATGTGAGTGGAGTCACGTAGTATTTGTGTTTTTGTGACTGGCCTATTTCACTTAGCATCATATCTTCATGACTAATTCATGTTGTAGCACATGTCAGAATTCCCTTCCTTATTAAGGCTGAGTAATATTCCATTGCATGTATATACCACATTTTGCTTATCCATTCATCTGTTGATGGACACTTGGGTTGCTTCCACATTCTAGCTATTGTGTTAGTCTGTTTACACTGCCACAGGATTCTCTGAGGCTGGGTAATTTATAAAGAAGAGAGGTGTATTTGGCTCACAGTTCTGCAGGCTGTGCAAGAAGCATGGCACCAACATCTGCATCTGGTGAAGGCCTCAGGCTGCTTCCACTCATAGCAGCAGGCAGAGGGGAGCCAGTGTGGAGAGAACACATGGCAAGAGACAGTGGGGAGGTACCAGCCTCTTTTTAACAACCAGCTCTAGTGGTAACTAATAGAGTGAGAACTCACACCCCCCTTCCCCAGGAAGGCTGTTAATCTCTTCATGAGGGATCCACCTTCATGACCCCAATACCTCCTATTAAGCCCCACCTCCAACATTCCAACATTGGGGATCAAATTTGGAGGGGACATATATCTAAACTATAGCAGGCATTGTGAATAATGTGTATAGGTGTCTCTTCAAGACCCTGCTTTCAATTCTCTTGGGTATATATACCCAGAAGTCAAATTGTTGGATTATATAGTAGTTCCATTTTTAATTTTTTGAGGAACCTCTATACCATTTTCCACAGTGGCTGTACCGTTTTACATTTCCACCAGCAGTGCTGCTATTTATTTATTTATTTCAAGGAAATATGAGAGTACAAACATTTTGGTTGCATTTTATATCTTTGCAGCAGTGCTGCTTTTAAGGAGAAAAATGGAAGATCACCAAATGGAGACCACTGTTTATACTGGTGTTCTTGTACTCTATGTCTCAGAATGTGATGTGGATGAAATAATTTGGGAGAGAACATTTTGATGGTTCCTTGGCTGGAGTCCATGGCTCTCCTCCTCCCCTTTTCTGTAACACTCACTGTCATCTTCTACCATCTTTCTTTCTGCCAACCCCTGGACAGATTTAGTTCCATTTAGCAGAATATCAGTCATGTGTAGATATTATGCTGGGCTCTGAAGCAAAGTAGAAGGTGAATAATCAACTGTCTTTCTTGTCAGGGTAAGAATCTTAGTCTTCAGTGCTCCCAGGGAGTGTGTTGGGCCTCTTTCAGCTTTTCTTTCCTTTGCTGTCCTCTGCCTCTTCCCCAGAGGAGTTTTGACCATGTGATTTCTCAGCTCCTCTTCATTGCTTCAGATTCTTTAGATTTTCTATTTTTCTGTCAATGGAGTTTTTTGTGTGTTTTGTTGTCTTTTTTAAATGTTGGGAATTTATAAAATTTTACACCTTCTACTAAATTTGGATGTTTGTCCCCCTAAACTGCCTATTGAAATTTGATCCCCAGTTTTGGAGGTGAGGCCAAATGGAAGGTGTTTGGGTCATGGGGGCAGAGCCCTCATAAATGGCTTGGTCCCATCCTTGTGGTAACAAATGAGTTCTCACTCTATTAGATCCCTGGGTAGCTGGTTGTTAAAGAGAGCTTAGTGTCTTCCCCTGCCCCTGCTTTCTCTCTTGCCATGTGATCTCTGCACAAGCCAGCTCACCTGCACCTTCTACCATGAGTGGAAACAGGCCCCTACCAGATGCAAAGGATTGTGTCATGCTGCTTCTTCAGCTTACAGAACTGTGAGCCAAATAAACCTCTTTTCTTTATAAATACCAGCCTCAGGTATTCCTTTATAGCAACACAAACGGACTAAGACATCTCCTGTCCCAGAGTACAACTGATTTCTTTACTGATAATCACTGAACCAAACTGGATCCATTTGCCCATGCATACTGGAAAGCGAAACACCAAAGCACCAGATTTGTGTACAGAGAGGTTTATTGCTAGGCACAAGAACAAGGAGATAGGAGTTGGACTCAAATCTCTCTCCCTATAGTGACCTTACAACCATAGACTGAAGGAAATGATTTTGGGTGTGTGATTTTGGGGCTAGATAGTGATTGGCTGAAAGTAAGAGGAGTTTGGAAAGTCCCTTGGGCATGTGATGTTGCCTCTTCATGGTTCTTCATGGGTCACATGTACAAATTTGGAGGCAGTTGGTATGAAACACATGGCTCTAGTCAGATATATTGGTTCCAACCTGCTTCAGCCAGTTTTGTAAGCAGTGGGGATTGTAACAAATGCTTTCTTTGTCTGTCACCCTGCAAGACAAACTCAAGATTTCTGTTAGTTACCAGTTTCTTTAACCCTATGGGGCACCATTTCACTGAGAGATTTGAAGTGATTCAGTTCTGCACACAGCACCCTCCCGACCTTCTTACTAACCTTTTATAGATGCTTCTTCACCTTTTGGGTTTTTTTGACCACCATTCTAGCTTGAGCTATAGGAAGTCAGACAGATATTGGAAGCTTATGCAGCCTTTCTAAACCTTCTAAGATTATGCCAGCCCATTTCAGAATACATACACTGATAAAGCTAAGATATTTATTGGGATAATTTATGTAATGGTTGTGTATACTAATGTATCATCCAGGGTTTAAAAGGCAAATCCTATCTTTAATTAATTGCATTCAAGGGTGGTTTTACTGTCAATATCTGTAGAGTTATAGTTTAGGACAGAAGCTTAAGAGATTATACCACTACATTTCACTAATTCTAAAGGTACATTCTCCCACATTTTAACACCTCTGAAATTGAATGCATTTCACAATGGCTGTCAGGTAGCTTCCATGCTGTATTTGCCATTGTCAGCATGTGGGCCTTCTTGGTACTGTGATTTGGCAACTGCAGCTCCTAGTGGTTTTAGTCACTAAGGAAAATTCATCCTGAGTGGTGCTGTAAACCTCTCATTGACCCCTTCTGATAAGATCAGGAAAACATCAGCATTGAAACTTGCAAATGGCTGTCAGCTGCTTGGAAGGAAATCCTGGACACAGTGGTAAAACACTATTTTAAGGACTGCTACAGGTAACTGGTATAGGTAACTGCACTGCCAAGGCTACATAAGATGATTCTGTGTTGGAAAACTTGTGCATTGTTGTCTCTGAGATAAAACTTGCTTTAGAAGTGTTGGACTATGAATGTTAAAAAAAATTAGTAGTATATTAACCAGTATATTATACCTATATTTTCTTTTATATGTAGTATAAGAATGATGATTTTAAAAATGTGTTTATAGAAGTTTCAAGGAGCCCTTCAAATTAGAATTCTAGGTGGTAAGAACACATCATGTAGTCATTTAATGGACAGTTTTGGTTTTTTTTTCTTTCTTGGTGGTAATTGCCCCCTTTCTAGTGGTTTCTCTACATGAGCTCTGGTACTCTGGTAGACTAAGATGATCCCCTGGTTTTGCCTGTGGTACGATTTTAGCTTCTTCCTAAGTATTCACCACCACCTCAAGTCTCTTCGATCTGGAAACTTAACCCAGTGCCCCAGCAGCACAACCTCAGGACTGTTGCATTGCAGAACCATTTGATGGTATAAGACCATACTTGTGTATGTGTGTATATTTTATATGCATAGAGCAAGGATTAAATTGTTTCATAGCACTGAATATAAGAAATGTTTCATCAACTCATTTTTCTGAATTTTATTCTCCCCACTTGATGAAAAGGGCAATCTCATTCCCATTTTGACTGTTCTTTGCCTTCCTCCTCCCTGGGGGATGTGCAGTAAGAGGAAGGATTATATGTTTTGAAAAACAGGGGTCAGTAAACCTTAGCTGTAGTGAGCTGTGTAGTCCAGGCTGCATGGTAGAGGGAAGGAAATGGTCGATTTCCTCTGTGCCAAGTTTTGGAACCAGGATCTTTTGTCAAGGTTTTAAAAGCCACAGACATTCATGTTTATTTCCTCCCTGACCTCCATGTACCATCCCGTCAGAGTTTCTGCTGCTTGCTAGGACATGCAGTGTGCCAGTCTCTCTCACTAGCACAATTGGTAGGTAACAGTCCCATCTGGAAATGTCCTCTCAGGTCAGGTCACATCTGCCCCCACTGCACAGTTCCCTTCAATCAGCTGGATTTTGAGGGGGTGGGGAAGGTTGGTCTGCCTGCTGGGTATGACCCATGTTCTGGAGAGGCATTAGAAATCCCCAAGGCCAGAATGCACAGTGGCCTCCCAAGAAGTAGGCGGAAAAATACCTCCCACCGCCTCCGTGCTGCACCTGCCCACAGCCAGTCAGTGGCTGGACCAGTCATCAGTGTCTTACCCGGCGACACATGCGCACTTCACAGTGCAGGGCAAGGCTTCAGTACTTCATACTTTTCAAAAAATAGCATGAGCAGAGAATTTTATGCTACTTAAATTCTTTTAAAGTAATTACCAGATTGTTAATGCTTGATTCATAGCTGAGAATTTATTCTGATAGAAACACAATGTGTGAGTCATTCCATATAAGAAGTACAGAGATTATGCAACAAAATTAGAAATTAAGCATCAACATTAAGATGTGTACCATTAATTTCACTTTCAGGTCCTTTAAGTTCATGTTTAGATTAGCTCATTTTATACTGGTTTTTCTTTTTTCTTTGCATATATCATGACAAAAGCATTATCAAAAATACTGTATTTGAGGTGCATTCTATATGTCTACCAGTGAACTTGCTGCAGAGAGCAGCTCCCCTCCGTTCCCTTCCCCTCATCTGCCCCAGGCAAACAACAACAGGCATATGAAGGTCCTGCAGGAGGACAGAGGGCATCTGGAAGTAGTAGGGACTCCTCCGCTTCCTCACTCAGTGGACTTGGGGCTCTTCAGGGGATGTCTGTTTTAGGAACAGCTTCATAGGGATTCAGTGAGGTGGAACCGTTACTAGCCCTCAGGCCACTCTGCTGAGGGAACACAAGCCTAAAGGGGAGGCCCTTTCTTTCCTTTTCTGGGATTGAAGTTTTTTGTGATCAGGATAAACAGAGCAGCAGGAATGTATGCTGTTTGCCAAGGGATGAAACTCTGATGACAGTTTCCCCAAAAAAAGATGAGGTGAAAGATAAGCATCTTGGGAGGTAAAAGTTACATGGCTAGGGATGCTTTTATTTGTTTTGTAAAGTATTAATATTTTCTACCTTTACTTTTTAAATTTCAGAAGTATTACTTGCTTATCAGAACCAGGTAAAGAATATAGAAGTTTCCTTATATGCACATGCATGTGCCTCCTTTGGAAGTGGGGGAGTTAATATTGACACATTTATCCTGCAGAAGGTTTATTGTCCCCACTTAATTCAAAATCACGAAAATCTTCTGAAATGTGACAGAATAAGAAAAAGCGCTCATATGTGTATTCTTCATCCCATCTGCCAAAAAGAATCCTGCAATTCCTAGCCCAATCCTATCTCCCACCCTCATAATTCAAAGCTGGCTTGTTCTTTGACTTTAAAGATGCCAAAAATGAAGATGGTCAGAGCATATAGGATTCCAGAGCTGGGGGTAGATAAGAGGTTAAATCATTGTACATCTACAAGAACAGGAAGAGGAAAGGGGGAAGAGAAAAAAAAATCAGTACAGGATTTGAATTTTGGTTTAGGCTTGGTTTTGCTGGGTGCTAGGGTTGTGTGAGGTAGAGGAGAGGTACAAAGGAGAAGCTTCAGAGAAGTAGAGTGTGGGGAAAACTGGTGGAAAGAAAGGGGATTGTGGTAAGTGTGGTACCATGCAGGAAAAAAAGTGAGGTAAGAACAGAATTGCTCCTAAATTACTTTTTGGTTTCTGATCTGTGCTTCTGAAATTTGACGCTCCTTAGGGATAGACCATTAGGGAACCATGTTTGTCATGGCTGCAGTGGAGTTGCATATGTCAATATACAGATAAATATATATCTTGCTCTTGGTAACAGCTACAAAATGACCCACAGAGTCCAGCTTCTCTTCTGTTGGTATGCATTCAGATTGTTTTCAGATATTTTGAGTTACCACCAATGTAACTTTTCTGTGCACATATTCTTTTTCAATAGAGTACACATTCCTAAAAGTAGGATTGCTGGATCAGAGAATAGACACAATTTTTATTTTAATAGGTACAATGAGATTATTTTACAAAGTGTCCTGACCAGCTATATATGAGAGCCTAATTTCCCTATGCCCTACCATCTTCTGTTTATAAATTTTTTTTCGTTGTGGCTCATACCTTTAATCCCAGCACTTTGGGAAACTAAGGTGGGAGGATGGCTTGAGACCAGGAGTTCAAGACCAGCCTAGTCAACATAGTGAGACCCCATCTCTACAAAAATTCTAAAAATGTATCCGAGTGTGGTGGTGTGTGCCTGTAGTCCTAACTATGAAGGCTAAGGTGAAGATCGCTTGAGCCCAGGAGTTCAAGGCTACAGTGAGCTATGATCATGCTGCTGCAATCCAGCCTGGGTGACAGAGTGAGACTCTGTCTCTAAAAATAAATAAATAAATGATTAATCAATTAATTTCCCCCCAAAATTGGACAGGCAAAAATATTATCTTAGGTTGCATTTCCTGACTGGCAATAAAAATAAACTCTTTACCGTTATGTTGAACGGCCACTAGCATTGCCTCATTTGTGAAATTGAATTTTGAATATTAAGTATATTAGCTCTTTGATGGTCACATGTTACAAATGTTTTCTCCCTATCTTGTTTATCTTTTAATTTTATCTCTATCATACTTTGCATACATTTTTTCCATGTTTATTTAGCCCAAGTATACATTTTTATTAAGATGACTTCCAACTTATCCTCAAAATTTCTTAGATTTTTGAATTTTGTTTGTTTTCTTAGTGTCTTAATTATATTTAAATATTTAATTCACTCATAAATTATTTTTATTCTTGAAGTAGGATCCAACTTCATATTTTCCAAAGGAATAGCCATTTATATTCATATCATTTATTAAATCATCCTTTCCAATAACCTAAAGTGCTACCTTTACACATATATTTTGAGATTCTCTTCTATTTCCCTGATCTTTTAGTCTGTTCTTGAGCCAATCCATAGTATTTTGATTGTAGTTGTTACAGTAAATTTTAGTATTTGGTAGGGCAGATTTTTTCTTCTCTTACTTCATTAGCTTAGGGCCTCCAAAACAATGTTGCAAACATCCCTGTCTTAGACTTAAAAGTCATGGTTGTTAGTATTTTACCATTTAATAAGTTGTTTGCTGTAGGTTTGTAGTAAATGGCCTTTATCTTAAGTATCTTTTTCTACTTCTATTTTAGGTAGTTTTCTATTTTTTTGCCTGTTTTAATTATGAATGACTATCGAATTTTACCAAATGCTTTTTTAGCCTCTATGTTTTATTCATATCATTTTTATCTTTTCACTTTTTAAAAACATAATAAATTATATTGATGATTTTGCTAATGTTGAGTCATCTCTGCATTGCTGAAATAAACCATGGTATATTATTTTGTTATATTATTTATATTATTCTATTAATTCACTTCTGGGTTCTATTTTCCAGTACTTGATTTAGAATTTTTGCCTCAGTATTTATAAGTGATACAAGTCTCTGCTTTTCTTTATCATATTTTGGTATTAAGTACATTCCAGCTTCTCAGAATGAATTGGGGAGAGCTTTCCATCCTTGTCTATATATGGTACTCACAGTTTGAGTACCTAGCATGTATCTGTTCTGTGATGATGTCTAATGTTGAGGGTGTGGGGTATTTACTAAGCTTTTAACCTTCACTATTATGATTTAAAAATATTATGTTATTGTTTTAAAAGGAGATCCGTATAACACTTTCCCAGCCTCTCTTCCAAGTTGCCAAGATTTTGGTTATTTTGTTGTTTTGCTGTTTATGTCACTTATGTTTAGGTCAAAAGTTTTAGAATTTTAGTAATTTTTAGGCTGAAAGCTTATTGCAATAGGAAGGAACAGTTGGAGGGGAGGAGGACACACAACATCTAAGACTTTTGTTGTGGCATAGTTGAAGATCTGAGAAGGAGAAGGAGCCTGGATTTAGTGGGAGGAAGGAGGACAGGGCTGAATGTGGAAAGCCTGCCCCCAGCCCCGACTCCTTACAAGCCGAGTGCCTTTAAGCAAACCTTCTCTGAGCTCCAGCTTGTTCCTTTCTCATCCACTTGTCATGTTGACAGTTGCCTAATACAATTGCTGTGAGGATCAGAAGAAATAATATTCAAGCACTTTTAAACTTTTAAAGCATTATATTGATACAAAGGGCACTTTTACAAGTTTTATTTTTTTCAGATGATTAGTTATAATAGAAGACCTCTTCAGTGAAAGGAGACTTTTATTCATAAATGTTCAGGTAGTTGTTGATTTATTGGAAGATAGTCCTTTTTGATCAGGGCTACTAATGACCGTGCGTGAATAAAAATAGGTTTGAAATTTTGTTAAGTAACCTCAATTTTAAAGATTAGCCACTTTAAATATCTTAGTGCCTTTAGTAATATTAGAAAGTGAACAAAACACTAGCTCATTTATTTTGCAGGCATCACTTCCCTTTCTGCTCTTCTTTTGTCTTATTATAGAGAGACTTTTTCAATGCCCTTATTTTGTCACCTGGAAAAGAGACCATTTTATAGCACAATACTCCTCTAGTTCAAAGGAAAGAAAAGAAAAGAAAAATAATTTTCCTTGGCATGAACTTTCAATACCAGCAAGTTGAACCACAACAATGTTCTGAGCACCTGAAATGAAAATTATTGAAGAGTTCATTCTGTCAAACTGTGTAATCTACATAGTCTTGTTGTGAAGACTTGTTGCATCCTCTTTTGCCCCTTGTATCTTCAGTGGTCACGGTGTAGTTTGTGTAATCAGCTCATACCAGGCCCCTCCTCAGCAGTGCAGTAAGCTGTAAACATATAAACTTCAACTACTCAGTCAGTTGGTCCTGCCTTTTGGGGAGGAACACAGCACCCACCTCCAGAATCAATCATATGGATGATATTGGCTTACGAATCCATTGAGCAGTGTGAGGTACTGGCACAATTGATCGTTGTCTTTTGTGTCTGTTGCACGGTTAGGAACCAGGCCAACTGTTGTGTGTTGCCCTGGATGCATCAGTGTGAACTGGTACACAGGAATCTATTTCTAGAATCTTGGCTCCTCTTTTGAAATGCCATTTTACAATGCAGATGGAAAGAACAAAAAACACGCCACATGAAGAAAAAAAAACTGTAGAGTTGCCAAAATACTGTAAAAATTTGCAGTTACTAAATTCATTGAGAAAAAGGGTTAAGGCCTGGAAGCAAATCTTTTTTACTCTGGGTAGAGTCACCCAGGAAGTCATTCATTCAACAACAACTGAAGAAACAAAGAGAAATGACAAAGAAATTTCTTTAAAAAATTATCATCTTGTTGGATTTCTGCTCTGTGGCGTTTGGTGCCGATCACCCATCTGTGTCCCAGAGCACAGGAAGCTTATAACATAAAATCATTAGTGCGTAAGAAAAGATATAATTAAATAATTCTCAAACATAAACAAAAATTGGATCTTTTAAGAGACAAATTTAATAAGCAGTCTCTTTCTTTAATACTGATGTCCTATTTATTAGATTGCCTGCCCATTGCCAGTTTCTTCTGGAAACTGACCTCCCTCCCTCAGCTGGTGATAGTAGTGCAGCCAAGGGTCCCGGTGGAGACTGTGTCCCTACCCTGCCCTTGCCTGCCTAGTAGTGAGCACATGAACACCCAGCCTAAGCTCCATCCTGCCTTGGAGAATTTGCAGTTGCCACGAGGAGTCGTCCATCTTGGTCTGGCTGCCTTGCCCAAATAGGAGAGATGTAAAGCCAAGAGCTATTGGCCATGGTCCTTTTGATCACACAGTCTGGGAAGCTGAGAGAGCCACCAAGAAGCTAACGAGAGGCCAAAAGTAGGAACTCAGAAGAGAAGAGGCTTCAGGAGTGAGTAGTGGAGGGTTACCATGTTCACCTGGGTGTGTCACTCTGTATCGTTCTAGAAGGCATAGTTGTACTGAGAACAGTTCCTGGGAGCAGAGTCATTCACAGTTGAAGTACCTGGTCTCATACTGGGGAGTAGTTGCCTATTAGGTGATTGTTCACATGCTTCCAATCCTGAAATCCCATGGTTCTCTAAAGGCACAAATTGAGTATCAGTCTTAGTATTTGCCATAATTTAAAAACTAGACTTTATAATTTTTTTTTTTGCTTTTAGTTGACCAAGCTTATTCAGTTTCTTTTTCTAATCATATTTTATTTTTGTGAAAGTAATATATATCATAATTTTAAAAGTTAAATACTCCTTTAAGAGTAATAACAAAAGAATGGTTTGCTGCCCTTTTTCAATTTCCTGGAGTAAATAGCTCCATTTTTTACCCTTTCTTCTGGTATTTACTTCCACATTTCTAAATTACATATTTTTCAATTTTTTTTGTCTCCCTCCTATAAAATATGAATGTCCTGTCCTGCCAGTGTTGTTTTACATCACAACTTTTGGTTAAATAAATATTTAGTGATTGTATTATTGGGCAAATAGTATTTGTAGAGAAGCACATAATGTGCCATGTGATTGTTTCCTTAAACATAATCAACTTGGAAACTGCCTTATTTTTAATTTGCATGGTTTTCTGTGTACCTATCATTGATTCTTTTCTAAACCTAATATGCTTAAACATATCGGACAACCTCTCAGTGTGTTATTTTGTTTTCCCTGGAGAGGGCATTCCTGGAATCATGTTAGGAGGTTACTCTCCAGACCTGCTGCATGGTTCCCATCCTTACTTCCCAACTCCTTGAAAGTTTATTTTGTTTCTCTTCCCCTACCCCTTTCTTGTAATCCCTTAACTTTGGCAGGTACATGAGAGATAAATTTTGGAATATTGTGTGTCTGCAAACACCTTTAAGCCCATTTGCCATCCACATTTGGAAAAGCATTGCCCATTGCCCTAGAATTGCTGTGGAGAGGCAGATGCCAGTCCGATCCCCGATCCTTCACCTGGGGCCTGCTGATTCTCTCCCAGAGCTCTCACGCTCTTCTCTTTATCCCTGGTGTCCTGACATTTCATAATGATTTCACCCTGATGTAGTGTTCATATTTGATACAGTATAATTTTTCTCATTTAAAAATACGGATTATTCACATCATGCACCTGTAGCAGGTAATTCAATAATAAGTTGTGATCTAACATTTGGCAAGAGCTTGAGAGGTCAAATAGCTACCAGTGGGACTTGATACTCGCGAACACCTCTTCTTTAGTTCTGTGAGATTTCTTGAATTAGTTCTTTGAGAATTGTCTTTTCTCTAGCTTCTATCTTTGTATCTGGTCTTATATTGCATTTTCTGGACTTTCCATTTCTTGTGTGTTTTTCCTATTTTGTGTCTCCTTGTTTGTTTGGGTATTTTTTGTCTGTTTTGAGATGATTTCCTCAACTCCATTTTCCTATTCTTCAGTTGAATGTCTGCTATCATATGTTTAGCATCCAAGAGCTCTTTTTAGTTATCTGAATGTTCTCACCCTCTTTAAAAAATCACATTACGTACTTTGTTTCATGAAGGCAGTGTCATCTCTCAGAAGTTTTCTTCTGTTCTCTGCCTTGTCTCTGTTTCCTCTTAACTCCCCTTTCAGTGGAAAGGCATTTTTATTGTTGTGTTTCTGCCCCCGTGCTGCCCGTGGGTCAGGACAGGAAGTCTCGTGTCTTCCAGTGTGCAGGGGTGAGCGAGGGGCCTGGCTTTGAAGGACAGAGAGGGTCTGAGAGCATCTTCTGCCCTCCTGCAGCCCTTCATGCCCCGGTGTCCTGCGCTTCTCTGAGGTCTGGGCACTGTGGGCTGTCATGTTAGTGAGATTTGGAAGGAGAGGAGAGCAGAAGTAAGCGTATCTGTTTATTCCAGAAGTCTCTCAAATCCCAGTATTGCATTTTGATTTTAACTGTTTGTTAATTAACTTTTTTGCTACTTAGTCTATCCAATACTTTATACTTAGAAATGTCTGTAGCCATTAACTTTCACTTTTTGTTTTTCTTTTCTTTTTTTTTTTTT
>VBSM01002035.1:7231490-7260680 GCA_008086735.1 Cheirogaleus medius
GGTAGGGACGGGGGAGGGGAGAGTGCAGCAATATGGCGCCTGCTGCGCGGTCGGTCGGGATTGTGCACACGGAGGTGCCCCGAGGGGGTTGGGAGCCTGGTGCTGCGCCCGCTACAGGCTTACCGCTCGCTGGCGGCGGCCGTCTCTGGACTGCTGTCTGCAGGTCTCTCCAACCACTGGGGAGCCCGCCAGCAGTCCGAGATGCAAGGGAGGGGGAGTTAACCGCTCCACCTACCCTTGCCGCTGGTCTCCAAGCCGCTGGCTCGGGAGGTCTCTTCTCCCAATTCTCCTCCGCAACCTCCTCCCGTGGAGTCTCCCGTAGTCTCCGGTGCCCCTCCGTCCGACCCCCGTCCGATGTATTGTCATTTGTTTGCTTCTTTCTTCTAATATCTTCTAGCAGCTCTCTTTTCTGTAGAGACACTCTGTCTGGCGGTGTTTCTCGTCCCTCAATGTGTTTTTTAAGAAAGACACGAGGTGACAGAAAGCAAGAAGTTAGTGCTATTGCTCGATTCCACCTTTGTATTCATTTTAATCACCCCGAAGCTGCTCAAACACCTGTTTTGGTTAGGATTGTGTTTACAAGTGACAGAACCGAATTCCAGTTAGCTTCATCTCAAAGGCGTATTGATTGAGTCACAAAATCTAAAAAACATGTTGAAAAACCAAGTCTGGGAAAGAGCAGGCATGCAGACAGGCTTCAGGAATAATGGAAGCCAGGTTCTCAGTGTGTGTGGGCCCCTCCCTCCTGTCTGCCACCTGTTGTGTGTGTTGTCAGCTTCCTTCTCTTTCCTTGCAGACTCCACTTTTTGTTTTTCTTTCTTCTTCTTTTTTTTTTTTTTTAAGTCTCTTCAGGGCAAAGGTAACAATCACATTTCACTAAAGGTCATTACTTCTCTGGTTCTTTTTTTATTGTTGAGTCCTGTGAATTTGATAATTTTTGATAAATTATTGAATTTTAGATGGACCAACTTCTGAATTAATACATCAAAGTTTAATATTTACTTTTGATTTTTACCTTCACCTACTTGAAGAAGAGAGTAACAACAAAATTTACAATGTGAGAAGGATAATTAGGTACAGAATCTTTTAGAGAACACATGGGATAGCAGAGACAGTGTTTCTTGTCCACACACAAGGGGAGATACTTTCTACAGTTGTACCTTAACTCTTGCTCTTCAGTTTTTCTGTTAGCACAAGTAAAAAGGAAAAGGTAGTATATCTTTTTTGTTACTAAACAAAAGGATCGGGGAACCTTGATTTGACATAATAATCTATATGCTCAAGGACGGTTTTAGAAAATGTGCAATAATACGCCATTCAGAGGGTTCCATATAGTTTCTAAAGTACCTTAACTTAGTAGAGGCATTTCTGCAAGGGGCTCTGATACTACCACCCAGGTGCTTGGCTTACCTTTTAGATGCTTTAACCTTAAAATAGATATAGAATTTGGAAGTCTAATGATCTATTGGACTTTTTTTCGACTATTTGACCTCTCAAGCTTTTGCCAAATGTTAGATCACAATTTATTATTGAATTATCTGCTACAGGTGCATGATGTGAATAATCTGTATTTTAAAATGAAAAAAATTATACTGTATCAAATATGAACACTACATCAGGGCGAAAGTTAAACATTAATATAAGTTAATTACTTGTGCCAAAGACTTCTCCCTGCTATAAGACCAACCTACATTAGCACAGGCATAAGCCATCAGAATAGAAAGAGCCACGATTTTTCTGATTGTGGTGACGCTGGAATTTCTCACTCACGCATACAGAGAGGCACGAGGATGTGGTGAAAAGAGCATGGGTTCTGGAATCAGACAGGTGAGATCCTGGCTTCAGATCTGACTAGCTAGGAAAAGTTACTTTTCCATACCTTCATTTTTTTAATCTGTAAAATGGAGGTTTAAAATGCCTAATTTAAAGGGATTGTTAGTATGGGGCTCTTTATTTGTAAAACATATAGCACAGTGGTGAGGGCTCAGTAGGTGGTTCTTACTACTGTTTCTGGGTTGTTGATTTCAGTATTATCATATTGCATAGAAGAGGCGGCTTTAATAAGGACAGTTTAAGGCATGAGTTCCTGACACAACCCCACTCCTATCCCTAGAATCTCAGAGTGGCTTCTGTAGATAGCTCACCAGCTCTGTGACCTTGGACAGGGTATGTAACCTCTCTGATCCTTAGTTTCTGCATCTGTCAACTGGGAATAAATGTAGTTCCTATCTCATAGGGTTGTTGTGAGCATTAAATGAGTAAATATATAGAAATAACTTATAGGAGAGCCTGACACATGGTAAGTGCTGTAGTAAATCATGAACTGAAAAAGCAGGGACTGTTTCCCCAGAGACAGGCCACGGTGAAAGAGCCTCCAGACATTCCACGCTCACTTGCCATGTTTACCCTTGGTGTGTAGCTTGACTGTCTCTCAAAGAGAGAGAGGTCTGTCCAATTGTAAGTGATACTTGCTCCTTTTTCTGCCCATAACCAGCAACAGGTACCTTCTGTATTAAGGTTATGCTTTGTCCAAACAGAAAGGTCACATCACTCCCTGTGTCTTCCTGTGTGCTGTTGCATGTGATCATGCCCCGAGGTCATCTGACAGTACAAGGGGATATAAGGACATTTAAGATGAGGGCTGATTTGGCAAGAGGCCATTCTCTCCCTTCCCACTCTGAGCTTATCCACAAGTGCAGTGTTCTGGGACCTGTGGAAGCATTTAGAGCCTTAGATCTGTGTTGAGATTGTTCCATTTTATTCACAAATGACTTTTATGTGATATTTTGATTTAGCACTTAAAGTGTAACCATCAGCTATTTTTAACAATTATCTTAATAAAATGAAATGGAGGGTAATAGTGGGTGGAAAATATCTTGTTTCATTTTCTGTGCCTAGCATATGGTAGATGCTCAGTAAATGTTTGAGTAAATAATTCCTAAATTATTTTCATATTCATAAATAAAAAAGGAAACGTAGTACATCTGCATAAATCTTATCCAGACACTTCTGATACCATACTGACTTTCTTAGCATTTTGCAGTACTGCATCTTCTCAATTGTCATGTAATATACTGACTAGTTTTTTGGTTTTTGATTTTTTTTAGAGACAGGGTCTCATTGCACTCCCAAGCTGGAGTGCAGTGGCACAGTCATAGCTCACTGCAACTTCAAACTCCTGGGCTCAAGCAATCCTGCTTCAGCTTTCCGAGTAGCTGGAACTACAGGTGTGCCCCACCACACCCAGCTAATTAAAAAAAATTTTTTTTTTTTTATAGAGATGCATCTTACTATGTTGCCCAGGCTGGTCTCAACTCCTGGCCTCAAGTGATCTTTCTGGCTCAGCCTTCTAAAGTTCTGGGATTATAGGTGTGAGCCACTGTGCCTGGCCAGTGCTGACCAGTTTTAATTTGAGGGATAATGAATGATTTCTCTATTTGTAAACCAATAGATAAATACTAGGGCCTGTCCCTAGGAGAGCACTGTAGGAGGTGGGGTCGGGGGCAGGGCAGGAATGGGTGTAAGATCTACTTTTCAGTGTACTCTTTTTTAAAAAACCATGTGTATATACTACTTTCTGAAATGAAAAAAAAATTACTCATGCTAAAATAAAAAAACATATCTATTACATGTGCCCAACTCGAGGGCACTCATCTTGCTAGTTGGGCAACAGTTTTAGCTCCCCTTGGAGGGTATAACCCAATAGTTCTGGGGACAGGAAATCTTTTCAAAGAGACTTTTTGTAGATTGTTTAGTCAGTTGGATATTATTATATAACGTAAGTAGAGCCCTTAGCTTCTCTCTGGGGAAGGCCCAGAAATCTGCCCACTGTGGAAATCTGCCTCCATTGGGTAGAACAGGGAAATTGTTAATACTCATTGATCAGCAAATTGTTTATTGATTAGCAAGCAGGTTTGCCATGTTTTCTCTCGTTTTCCAAAATCCATACTATGATCTTTCATGAATTCAGAGCTAGACTTCTTTTTTTTTTAACAGTTAATCTTAGGTTATTTCATTATTTTAATGTTTCTTGGTGGTACAGTGTGCTCATACAAAGTTCCACAAAATGATCTAACTCAGGATTTCTGGGGAGGATGGTGAAGTAAGGGAAGAGGCCAACAAAAATTACAAAAAAAAAGGAAAGTAAGGAGAAAACTCCATCAAACAAAGAAAATTAAGGAGAAAACGGAGCTGGTAGGGGGGTGGTGTCCACTGCATCCTAAAGGCGTTGAGGAGTTTTTATCCAATAAAGCATGTGAAGGAAGGAAGGACAGACCAATTTCAAAGACATCAAGAACCAATTCATAACTTCCTTTCCTGAGATTATCTCATGAGAGTTAAATTTAACAAATGCTGGCAGACCACTGCAAACCCTGCTAATTGGAGTTCAAGAGCAGGCCTAGGAACAGTAAGGACTCTTTCTACCCTAAGACTCAATAACATTCAGAGACTGGGTACGAGGATATCGCCACAATAAACCAAAAGCTTGGGGGCAACCTTCAGGTCCAACAATTATTTTATGGAATTTTCTTTGTTTCCCTTTGGTTTTTAAGTAGATATTATCAAGTACATAAGAAAAGTAGATAAGCTTACAGGAAAAAAAAATCACTTAAGGCCGGGTGCGATGGCTCATGCTTGTAATCCTACCATGTTTCCCCGAAAATAAGAAAGGGTCTTATATTTATTTTTCCTCAAGAAGACACCCTAGGGCTTATTTTCGGGGGATGTGTTATTTTTTTTAAGTACAGTACAACAATCTACATTTATTCAAGTATAGTTAAGTCGTCTTCTTTTGGAACATCATCATAACTCTCCAAACCCCAAATTCCATCCTGAATTTCATGCGACTCTATTTCCTTTAGAACCATTGGCCCCAATCTCTCATGTCCAGCAATAGAGCTCTCGTGGGGCAGATGAGAAGGGCTGCTCGTCTTCTTTATCGCACTGCGATGAAATGCATGGGTTATGCAGATATGCTGCATAGCCACGCCCATCACTACGTCTTATTTTCAGGGTAGGGCTTATATTGCACAAATGCTTAGAAATCCTGCTAGGGCTTATTTTATGGGTAGGTCGTATTTTCGGGGAAACACGGTAACACTTTGGAAGGCCGAGGTGGGCGGATCGCTCAAGGTCAAGAGTTTGAAACCAGCCCGAGCAAGAGCGAGACACTGTCTCTACTAAAAATAGAAATAAATTAATTGGCCAACTAAAAATACGTAGAAAAAATTAGCTGGGCATGGTGGTGCATGCCTGTAGTCCCAGCTACTCGGGAGGCTGAGACAGAAAGATTGCTTGAGCCCAAGAATTTGAGGTTGCTATGAGCTAGGCTGAAGCCATGGCGCTCTAGCCCAGGCAACAGAGTGAGACTCTGTCTTTAAAAAAATCACTTAAATCTAATACTCAGGGAAAACCAGTTAACATTATAAAATAACAATAATGAGTAAACAGTATATCAAAATATATGATTCTGGAGTAAATCAGGTAGAATAAATATAATGGCCATGAACATTTTTGAAGAAAATAATGTAATGATTAGGGATTTGCCCTTTCATATGTTATAAAGCTACAGTGACTGAAAAAGTACAGTACTGGTACCAGAATAGACAGATAAATGGAACAGATTGCAAAGATCAAGAACTGTTAAAAGTGTAGGTATATACAAATTTGATATATGTTATGGTAAGCATTTCCTGTCAGTGTAAAAATGATGAATTGATTATTAAATGGTGTAGGGACAATTGTCCAACTATTTGGGGAGAGTGGTTAAAGCTACGTCCCCTCTTTTAAAATATACACTGAAATTAAATTTATTAAAATTAAATTTGTAAACGTAAAAACTAAAACCACAAAAGTACTAGAAAGAATTATAGGTGAATATTTATCTGATCTTTGAATAGGGAGACCTTGACTATAAGAATGACACCAAAGGAAAAAACTCTAAGAGGAAAGATTCACAGGTTCTTCATACTAATGTATGTAATGTTCAAGACTGAGAAGGCACTGTGTCCAAGATTAGATAATTGATTAAATGTCAGCAATCCTTATAATGGTAGGCCTTGCCACTATAAAAATAGAACTGTATATAGTGCTTTGGGAGGCCACGACTGGAGGATTGCTGGAGGTCAGGAGTTGGAGACCAGCCTAAGCAGCATTGTGAGATCCCATCTCTACAAAAAATAGAAAAATTAGCTGGGTGTGGTGGTGCGTGCCTGTAGTCCCAGCTACTCATGAGGCTGAGGCAGCAGGATTACTTGAACCTAAGAGTTTGAGGTTGCAGTGAGCTATGATGACACCACTGCACTCTAGCCGTGGTGACAAAGCCAGACCCTGTCTCAAAAGAACCAAAATGAAACACAAAAAACTATGCAAGTCTTTAGCATTGGAGAGAGCCATGACATAATACTAAGTGAAAAGCTTATATATTAGAGAGAGATTTGCTTTTTTAATAGGAAATGGCCTGGATGGATATAATCCAAATCTGCGGCCCCCAACCCCTGTGCTGTGGACAGGTACCAGTCCATGGCCTGTTAGGGACTGGGCTGCAGAGCTCTGTTGCGGCACCACCCCCTCTTCCTCCACACCCCCAACGTGGAAAAATTGTCTTCCATGCAACTGGTCCCTAGTGCCAAAAAGGTTGGGGACCACTGATCCAAATGTTAACACCAGTAGTTTTCTCTGGCTATTAGGATTTGTATATTTTCTTTCTTTTTGTTTTTCTTTGTTTCTCTCTTTTTTAACCCCCTATAGTGATTATATAAATAATCATGTCTAATTAAAAACCAAAGGACAGAAAAAAAGTTCTACAAGATAACTGGTGATAATAAAATTGGAGAGAAAACTGAGCTTTAACACCCCCTTGACTAGATTAGATAGATTTCTTTTTTTTTTTTTGAGGCAGAGTCTTACTTTGTTGCCCGGGCTAGAGTGCCATGGTGTCAGCTTAGCTCACAGCAACCTCGAACTCCTGGGCTCAAGCAATCCTTCTGCCTCAGCCTCCCAAGTAGCTGGGACTATAGGCATGCGCCACCATGCCCAGCTAATTTTTTCTATATATTTTTAGTCGGCCAATTAATTTCTTTCTATTTTTTAGTAGAGACGGGGTCTCACTCTTGATCAGGCTGGTTTTGAACTCCTGACCTCGAGCGATCCACCTGCCTCGGCCTCTCAGAGTGCTAGGATTACAGGCGTGAGCCACCGTGCCCGGCCTAGATAGATTTCTTAGAAGGATTTTAGGGACCATCTGTTTTGTTAGATGATAACAGCATTTCTTTATGTGGCAACTTGAAATCTGTCATGACCATAAATGCAAATTTCTTTAAACATTAAAATCAAGTGTATGTATTCCTTCTAAAACACCTCTAAAAGATCATACTTTAAAATGTTAATTTGTTTTATTATAGTTGATATTTGATTTATATATACATTCATTCTTTTTGACCAGTGTTTGTTTTAATTTCTCTGAATTAAGCATCAAAGAGCTGTTTTAAAATACAGATTTATTATGGAGAACCAAAGTTAGTGAATATGTCTGTAAATGAAAGCTTTGGTTAGCCAATTAAAAATGTGTACAAGTCAAAAGTGTAATCAAGGAGAGATTGTTTTAGTTTATTATCTACCAAGAAGCTCAGCTGCCAGCAAGAAAAACCCCCATTTTCTGGAGAAATGTTGCCCCTTTTGCTTTGAGCCTCTAGTGTTTTATCAACTTGGAGGAACAACATATTGATTTTGATAACCAAGTCTGATGAAATCCTCTGAGCCCATCAGCTTTCTCTTATGAGTTGACAATCTTCTAATATGAAAAAGGAAGAAATTTTTAAAAAGAGCTCAAACGTTCAGCAAGTGGTGCAGCCACTTACCAGTCAGTCTTGTATACATAGCACTTTATACCCTAGGTGGAAATCAATAATCATCATATTGCCTTTGCTCGAGATAGCTTGATACCAAAGCCAGAAAGTTCTCTATTTTACATACGTTCAGTTGTACACAATATAAAAATACTCTTTTGGGTATTCCAAAATTGTACGCACAAGCTGGCTGGGAGGAAGGATTTGCATGTTTGCTTTGGTCTCTCCTCAGCCCGGCTGTATTGTGTTGATACCCAGGTCACTTGGGCTGCGCTCTGACCATCATTATCGGGCCTCTGTCACTCCAGAATTCTCCATCTTCAGAGGTTGTTAATTTTCTGTGTAGAGCTTACTTCTACCCCCAAATAATTGCCATTCATATAGGAATACCTTAGGATCATTCATTCATTTATTTGATCAATATTTAAGAGCTGCTAAACATTGTACAATGTCCACAACAAAGAATTTTTCAGTCCAAGATGTCAGTAGTGCTGAGGTTGAGAAACCCTAAGTTAAATCAACTACTTTCTTCCATATATCCAGGCATTGTATTGGCACTAAGGGATAGAAGAATGAATGGGATATCTTTCTTGCCATTCTGGGCAGTTGGCACATCAGTAAAGTCAACATGTAACTATATGGACATATAGGAATAACGTTTATCGGGCGTCAGGCAGATGGGAAGGGAGAGGAGGGGATGGGTATATACAGACGTAACGAGTGCGATGCGCACCATCTGGGGAATGGACACGCTTGAAGCTCTGACTCTGGGAGGGGGAAAGGGGAGAAGGCAACACATGTAACCTAAACATTTTTCCCCCATAATATGCTGGAAAAAAACCCCATGTAACTATAGTGGCATGAAAAGTGCGGTAGAGGCGTGTGTTGGCCCTGTGAGAGCACAGGGGTGGCCAAGCCCTGACTGCCTGTGGGCTTGGAGTGTTCCAGACCCGGCTTTATCCAAGCAGGCTGGGGGAGTAGGTAGAGCAGCATGGCAGTAGCACAGCAGTGATAAAGGATGTGGTGTATGACATCCAAGAGGGGAGCGTCGGCAGGGCTGGGCATGAGAGAAGGCTGGCAAAGTAGGCCGAGTCTGGTAATGAGAGGTTTAATATTGGGCACTGATCAAGTGTTAGACCAGACACTGTGCATGAATTTTGACTAGATCCCATCTAGTCGGAAAATAGCTATAAAAAGATATATTTGGAATAAAATTCTTATAGAGAGGATTTCACAACACACTGATTTGCTAAAGATGAGTTTTGTGAATGATTTTTCCCAACTTTTTATTTTGAAATTTTCAAAAGTAAAGAAATGCTAAAACAATAGTTCAGTGAACAGTTATATACCTTTCATCAGTTTTCAGCAATTGTCATTCAGGTTTATCATTTTGCCATATTTGCCTTATCTGTGTGTATGTACATACACATACAAACATACAAAGGTACACACATATCTTTTTTATGAATTTCTTAAAAGTGAGATACAGACATCAAGACAATCTACTGCCAAATATTTCAGTGTACATCTCCTAAGAATAAAGATATTCTCCTCTTTAACCACATTGCCATTATTACACCATGAAGATTAACAACAATTTCATAATATCCTGTAGTATCTGGTCAATATTCACATTTCCCCAATTATCTCCCCCAAATGTCTTTTTATAGTTATTTTTCCTCCAGGCAGGAGCTAGTCAAAATTCATTGCAACTGGTTCTTGTGCGTCTTTGGTTTCTTTTAAACTTGAACAGCCCCATCACCTTTTAAACCCATGTCAGTGATTTTTTTTTAATTTTAAAATTTTAAAAGTGTTTTTTTTAATTTACACACAGGAAAATTAACACTTTTTTGGTGTAAAGGTCTATGCGTTTTTGAGAAATGCACAAATTCATGCAATGGCCATCACAATCAAGAAACAGAATAGTTCCATCATCCTCCCCCAAATTCCCTCCTGCTACCCTCTATTGTCAAACCTTCCCCCCTACCCTTAATCACTAATCTCTTCTCCCTCCATATGGTTTTACCTTTTCCAGAATAACATATAAATGGAATCACATAGCATGTAGCCTTTTGAGTCAGTTTTCTTTTACTTAGCATAATACATTTGAAATTCATCCATGTTGCTGCATTGATCAATAGTTTGCTCTTTTTTGTTGCTGAGTAGCATACCATTGTGTGGATGTACTACAGCTTGTTTATCCATTCTGTAGAAGAGGGATATTTTGATTGTTTATAGTCTTTGCAAGTTTGACTAGAGCTGCCATAAACACTTGCCCACAGGTTTTTGTGTGAATATAGGTTTTCATTTCACTTGGGTAAATTTGTAGGAGTAGAATTGTTGAGTCAAATAGTACGGGCATATTTGACATTTGCCAATTGTTTTCCATGATCATTGTGCCATTTTGCATTCCCACCAGCAATGTATGAGAGTTCCAGTTGCTCTGCATTCTTGTCAGCACTTGGTATTGTCATTTTTTAATTTTAGCTTTCTAATAGGTATGTTGTGGTATTTGCACTTGCATTTCTCTAATGAATTTATTTATTAGAGTGTATTTATTTGTAATCTGCATATCTTCTTTGATGAGGTTACACAGTGTGGATCTGATTATTTCCTATGCTGTTTTGCTCTTTTCTTTTTTTTAAACTGGCTTTTCTGTCCCTATATTATATTGGAAGTTGTGTCTAGAAGCTTGGGATTTTATCAGAATATGGAAGTACCCATGGAAGTATACCACATATAGTAATGTCATCAGGGAAGCTAGTTACAATGTAGAATTTAACATCCCTGATGTTCAACCAGAGGCCTTGAACATCCAGTCTCTATAGTAGAGTGCTATGATGAGGTTTCAGATCAAGAGTAAAACATTTAAACTTGCAAGGAGTATTCCGTTTTCTAAGCATAGAATTTTTAAATTTTAAAACTTTGTCTTCCCTCAAATGTGAGACATTTTATGGCAAGTAAGAAAAAAAAAAGTGTTTTATTTACACTTGATTTCTGAATATTTCCTTTTTAATTGGATACACTTTCCTTTTTAATTGGATACACTTCCCTGTAGTTAAACCTGGGATTGAATGTTTGATGTTTCTGTAAATAGGTTTCCAACTGGGGGAAAGTATTTTCTAAATATTTTCTGGGTTATCACAGCAGTGTTATGTAAGAGGGGAAATCATTATAGCATTCTCCTAAAAATAGTTTAATGGAAAATTATTTTACAATCCGGATATGTCTGTTTAAGGATGTAACATTAAAAACTCTGTAATCTTGATTTACATTATAGTTTTTAAATTAATAAACTTTATTTTCAGAGCAGCCTTAGCTTTACAGAAAAATAGTTCTGTATAATCCTCCACTCCCCTAAAGAGTTTGCCTTGTTATTAACATCATACATTAGTATGGTATTTTTGTTACAATTGATGAGCCAATATTGATACATTATTATTAACTAAGGTCAGTAGTTTACATTAGGGTTCACTTTTTGGGTTATACATTCTATGGGTTTTGACAAATGTATGTCACATATCATACAGAATAGTTTTTACTGCCCTAAAACTCTCATTTGGTTCACCTACGCGTACTACCTTTCCTCCTTCCCCTCAAGTGATGTTTTCACTGTCTCTAGTTTTGCCTTTTCCAGAATGCTGGAATCATACAGTATATAGCCTTTTCAGAATTGCTTCTTTTACTTAGCAATATTCATTTAAGATTTGTCCGTGTCTTTTCATGGTTTGGTAACTCATTTCTTCTTACCACTGAGTAACATTCCATTGTATAGATGTGCTACAGTTCATTTATCCATTCACCTGCTGCAGGACATTCTGGTTGCTTCTGATTTGGGCAATTATAATGTGAATAAAGCTGCTATAAACTAGAATGTAATTTTTAAAATACAGTTGTAATTGTTGATACTTCTTTTAAGTTTAGCAGCATCTATATTTGTTACACCTTATAGTTACTGATTACTCATAGTGTATCTAAGAATATTTCCAGATGGCATTAGCTATCACAAAAGCAGACCATCAAGTTCCTTGTCTCATGGAGCTTGCAGTCTATCTAGGAAGAGCTGGATTATGTTTAAGTGTATATATATATATATATATATACTTAAATATATAAATAGACATTTGTGAACCCCTATAAAAACTTTTAAGTGCTTCAGTCTTTAGAAGATTAAACACAGAGCACAGAAGTATATTTATGGGATAATCAAAAGATCTAAGGCCATGGTCTTCCTTAAGAGGGTTCCCGGAGAAGAAGCCTTTGGCTGTGATATCTGCTTGATGACCATAATGCATCTCTTAATTAGTGTAGTTTCATTTCGGAAGATAAAAGTGTTGGTCCTTGGCACTTCCAGAAACCTTCAAAGTTTTCATTCAAAACAGCACAAGTAATCAAACAATGATCTTAATAGGACCTGGAATATTATAAAAGAGAGTAGCAAAAGGTCCCTGACTGGTCATGCGCCTTCAAGTCTTGTCGATTTGATGAATCAATAGGAGATGAAATCAATATAAATCTGAAAGAATTGTCAGGAGGGCATCTCATGAAAAGAAGCTGTTTGATGTAGAATTGAAAACCCACCTAAAAGGTTTAGGGAAGAGATTTGAATACCACGACCATGTTATGACCTGCCAGGATTGCTCAGCTTGAAGCCTGGTTGCATTCATTGTACAACAGCTGGCACATTAGGTGCTTTGGGAGCTTGGTAAAAGCTTGATTTATACTCAAAATCTGTGTGAGCTCCAGAAGCCCCAAAAGTTCACACCTTCTTTCTATAATCCTAGAAAACCACATGCAAACGTGCCAGGCATGCAGTGGCCATTCTTCCACTGGTGCAACCTGTCCACCTCATGTGCTCTGGTACTCTTGGACTCCTGTGCAGGCACCTTCCATTCTCCCAGGCCTCTTTCTGTCACAGGAAAGTGTTTTGGATCAGAGATGGTTCCTTCATCCATCCTTTCAGCCTTTCCTGAGGGCCCGTGTGCCAGCACTAACGGCATGCTGGGGATACCATGGTGACAGAAACAGTTGTGGAAATTATGAAACTAAGTTGTACCATTGACCACGGTGCGAAATCCTTAAGAATTACCTGCCCACCCAGCATAGTGCCCACAGATGTTTTTTAAACATATGAGAAAAGCACTGCTAAAAATTATTAGACATCATAGCCAAAGTAGGAAAGTAATTAATTTTGCTATGAAAGAAAAACAGCTTGTGGATTAAAAGGATTTATAATTAAAACTTAAAATACGACCTAGAATGTTTGCATTATACATCCTCAGGCACCACAAAGGAGTACTTACGTTCAATGCAAAGAACTTCATCACTCTGATGAAAGCTAAATAAAGTGTTGGTGTTTTCCCAGTAGCTTCATAGCTCCAAATTGACAGCAAAACTCTAAATTCCTCTGTATTTTATTTTAATTATCTTCACAATTTGGTTTGTGCATATTTCAGTTTGACACTATTATTACTGTTGCAGTTAAAATTAGAAGACTTAAGGATCACTGTATCTTACCTTATGAAGTATTCTTAATCAACTTTATTGAGGTGTAATTTACGTAGAATAAAGTAGACCTATTTAAAATGTTCAGTTTGATAGGTCTTGCCAATAGTATACATCATGTTACTACTACAACAAAATTTAGAACATTTTTATCACTCCAAAAGGTTCCTCCTTCCCCTCTGCAATCTGTCCCTCCTCCTCCCGATCACAGGCTGTCACTGAAGTGCTTTGTTATCGCTATAGATTACAATTGCCTGTTCTAGAAACACATATAGATGGAATAACACAATGAGTATTCTTCGAATGGCTTTTTATTCAGCATAATGCTTTTGAGATTCATCCATGTCATTGTGTGTGCTTTGTTTCTTTATATTGCTAAATAGTACTGCATTGTATGAATATGCCAGTTTTCTTATCTGCCCATTGATGAACATTTTGATTGTTTTTATGTTTTTGCTGTTATGAATGAGGCTGCAATGAACATTCCTGTACACATTTTTTAACATATACATATGTCTTTATTTCTCTTGGGTAAATACCCCAGTGGAATTGCTGAATGATAAGTAGATGTTTAGCTCCATAAGAAATTGTCAAACTGTTTTACAAAGTGGTCTTGCCATTTTACACTCCCATTAGCAATAATTAAGAGTTCCAGTTGTTCCAAATCCTTGCCCATATTTGCTATTGTCAGTTTGAGTTTGTTTTGTATTTTAGCCCCTCTGCTAGATGCACAGTGATATCTCATTGTGGTTTTGGTTTTCACTTTCCAGGAGACTAATGATGTTGTTCCTGATCTTTTCATGTGTTTATTAGCATTTTATATATATTCTTTGTGAGCATTCTGTTCAAGTGTTATGCCCGTTTTTGTGATGTTTTCATTGTTGAGTTGTATGGGTTCTTTATGTATTCTGTACACAAGTCCATTGTCAAATGTAGTATATATGTATCACAGATATTTTCTCCCAGTCTATGACTTGCCTTTTCATTTACTTAATGTTTTGAAGACAAGTTCTTAATTTTTGGTAAAGTACAATTTTTCATTTTGTTTGTATGTGTGATTAGTGCTTTTCTGTGTCTTGCCTGAAAAATCTTTGGTTACCCCAGGTCCTGAAGATTTCTTCTGTGTTTTGTCTATGAGTTTTATAGTTTTAACTTTTACATATATAGCTATGATCCATTTCAAGTTAATTTTTGTTCATATTTGAGAATTAGCCAATAGCATAGCTGTTTCAGGGCTTTGTGATATGGGAAAGCCTTTTTCCCAGAGGCAGAGGCTTTGCTTTATGATGGAAGACTGGGGGTGGGCCAGAATATACTGCCATGCCCAGTACCAGAATATGGAACATGTTGTCGAACTTCCTTAGTCCCCCTACCTCCCACCCCTAGGAAGTTCACTTAATTTCCCTAGTAAAGGCCTCTTTTCTGTGTGTGTGTGTGTGTGTGTGTGTCAGATGCATGTGTGCATATGAGGGTTACTTAGCGGCAGCCATTTGCACACGAGGCTGTAGGAAGAGATGGGAACGTCACTGTTCCCATCATTATGAGGGCAGTGTCCGGGTATGGAGCCTTTCCAAGGTTCTGCTGTGCTGGTTGGCTTTTTCCAGAGCTAAAGCCTGCCTCTGTCTGAGTTCTAGGCTGCAGTTTTCTACATTCAGTTTCATCATCCTGTACTCTTTCATCTATTTTCTGGTGTCCAGACATTTATAGCAATTTCCCATGTGCTGATGGCCTTCTTCCCACTTCCTTCATTATTATGAAATTGTGCCTTTTTATTTCTTTGCTACCCTTTTGATGGTCTCTTCAAATAGCTATGAGAAATAAATGGGAATCCTTGGCTTCCCATCTTAAAGTAGTGTACTGCATTCTTTTTAACTTCGTTACATGGTAGTCTGTAATGTTTCTGATTTCTAATCATGCTGCCATTTACTGGCTTATGATCCAGGGAAAGTTGTTTAACTTCTCTGAGCCTCAGTTTTTTAAAATAGAGATTGTAGTGTAGAACCTACTTCATAGGATTGTTGTGAGAACTGAATGGATTATTATATATAAAGCCCTTTGAATAACTTTCAGAAGTAAGCTCTATATAAATGTTTTTGTGTCTTGGTTACGTTGTGGCCTAGTTGTTTGTGCACACCCACCTGGTCGGCTCTGCAGTCTCCCAGTGTGTGTTCAGCAGTGCTGCAGCACAGCGGTGCTGTGATGGGCGTCCCAGCACAGTGCTCCCTGAGCAGAGGCTTCAGACAGGCACTGGCAGGAAGCACTCACTAGCCTCTGGGGCCAGCTGGGAAGCTGGCAGGTCCGCCACAGCCCTCAACCCTGTCACCTCCTTAGCCATGTTCACCTCCCTCTCTGCTTGGAACTTTATCCCCACAAATCCTTCTTCTACTGTGGCCCACAGGCAGACATTTATGTGGACCTTCTAGAACCTGTTCCATTGCCAACAAGCCCTCCCTCACCCTCAGCCTTCTTCACAGAAGACTATCTGTAGAAACCTAGCCCCCGCCGTGATATACCACTTGTCTATGACCCACTGAATCAGATGATGCTCAGTTTGGTTACCCTCCATTTACCAGGGAAGTGCATCGGGTAGAAATGGGATCTGAGTGCAGGCCTAGTGCTCTTTACTCAACAACACTGACTCCTGGAAGGCATGTGGCTACCAAAAGAATAGAACAAAGGATGAAAACGACATGGTGGCAGGAAGTGGAGTGGAGGCAGTTGGATAGAAAGTGGGTCAGAAAAAGAAAAAGAGAAGTGCCATACCAGGTGAGGGTGACACTGCAGCCAGCCATTGCTTCTGGAGCCACCTAATGGCCTTTGGGCTGGTTTGTCCACCTTGCATTAGGCAGTGCTGCCTCTCCGCTCTCCTGTATTTATGTTTTGCCTGATTCCACGTGACTCACAGGGCTCAGAGACTTTGTCTCACCCTTGTAGAGACATTGGTTGAGAAGCTCATGGCATACAAGAAATTGGTGTAAGCCTGATGGGAGACTGAATACTCTGCATTTCATGTCTGCTGCCTCTTCATTGGATGTTAGTGGGAATTTGTAATTCATAAGAGAATTTATGTAGAAATATTTCCTATGTAGAAATATTTTCAGAATATTTTATTTTTACAGTTAGTAAAAGGAGGATGTGGAGGAATTCTGTGGAGCAAATCAAATTATTTCGGCTTAAATTTGAAAACTTTGCAGGGTTGCATTGTCTTCTGCTAAGAACATCTTCCAAGAAGAAAAAAGCAGGTATTCTAGAATCTTTGTTAAACTTCTCTTTTGAACAGATTTTTGTAAAGTGTGTTTGTCTTAGCTCTTCAAGGAAATTTGTTTGTGGGCTGCTATAAGGATATCTTAGTATGGTGGGTTCCATTATAAGGGGTCTCTTGAGTAGGACTCCAGGGTTAGCATTTGTAGCAGGTCTTCAGGGTTTTAATATTTCTATTTTATAAAGAACAAAGATCATACATAGCACAATGGGGATATGTTGTCATCTCCCTTTTATAGGTAACAAGCTGGGGACAAAATGAGGGTCCTGATCCCTTCCTCCAATGTTTGCTCATTCACTGTCTTTGTTGCCAGGAGCTCAGTGTCACTCAATGAAACGGAGGCAAAAAAACTTAAATGATTATTCCAAGATCCCACACAAACTCCCATAGGGTCAGAACAGGGAGCTGTGCATCTTGGATGACCAGATCACAAGCCCCCCAAGCCCCAGGTATACCACTGCAGAGCTTTCCTTGTAGCACTGAGCATTTCAAGGGACAGCTCCTCAGAACACCTGGTGCTGATCTTGCAGTTGGTTTATTTTAGAATGTAATTTGTGGTTTAGAGATGGAAAACAAAAAGCATGTGATCAACTGGGAGCCTATAGGAAATGTACACTTAATTCTAAAGTGAAACATGGTACACTTTTGCAGTAAGTTATACCTGTCAGGGTTAACTCTGATATGTGTGTTTAACCGTCTGCTAAGAGGTATTTCACGTGCTGGGTTATCAATCACAGCACGGTGTCAAGTTCAATACTATAGGTGTCTTTTTCTCTACTTTTCTCTCTGAATTTATTTCAAAGCATGATCAAAGCTTTACTCTTCATTAGATGCAGCATTAGCCAGTTTAGCTTTTGGCAGCTCTTACTCTAGCTCCTATCAAATACCATTCATAAATTGAGGTAACAATTGTGCCAAAACACGTCAAGTTTATAGATGGTAAAATACTGTTGGGTGTGTTGTCATGGTACATTATGGATGACTCTGGAGCAAGATTTAAAAGTATAATAACAAATACTAGAAAGCTGTAAGTATGATAAATTGATACCTACCAACTGTGTTTCATTCATAAAAATAGTGCTATCTGCTTCTGCTCATGACCACCACAACCTCAGGTACACAAAATTAAGTTGATCCTACACCTTGCTTCATGGCACAGGCATCTTTGTGTTTTATTAATTCCCACTCGGTGGCCCTTTTCCTGTATAGGCACTTACGCTGATACATTCAGTGTATGCCCTTCCCTTCCACATTCTAATCGTTTATTTAAATTGTGGTGTTTGGTGTGGGTTTTAATTTATGAGCATGATTCTGGGCTCTGAATCTCTAATTCTTTTTCACTCAGTATTACATTTGTGATATCTGTGTGGCTGTATATTAATCTGGTTCATTGCTTCTAGCTGTTGCATAGGTTTCTATCTTCTGAATATGCCAGAATTTTCTTATTCATTCTCCTAGTGACGGGCAGCTCTTTGCTCCTAGAGCTAGCGCTCTAAAAGGATGCACAGTCTTCTGTTTACTTCCTTGTGGATGTGCGCAAGAGCTTACATGACAGCACAGGTGAAGAAAATGCCCAGATTTAGCAGATTTTTAGCATCTGAAGGTAAAACTGAGGGACATCAGTGTAATATAGAACTTTTTAGCATCTTAAGGTAAACTCAGGGCCATCAATATAATACAATTTTAAAATATATACATTTTATATAAAAGATAACATTTAAAAGTGCAGCTAAGATTATCATTAATTATAAACTGCACCGTCTGAAGATTCTATTTTTGTAGCATCCTTTTCCTTTTCTCCTAATGACTCTGCAGGTGTTGGTGACTGCCACACCTGCTGGGCTCCAGGTTCCTAGGGAGGGAACCAGCCCAAGTTATCTGAGGAGTCGGCAAAAGTATCACATCATTTTCTATTTAAAGAAATTAATTATTTCATCATGTAGCTGGTACTTAAATGGTTTTTAAAAAATGTTAAGTATTCTCTTTACTTTTCTTCATCTCTGTGCGTCATAAATCAGAGCTAATTCAAGTCTTTGTTCCTGTTGCATTTTGAACTAGAATAACAAAATTCTGTATTGCTCTGGAATAGCAGTGCATGGAGTACATTGCTCTAGAGAGTGATAATGCCGCATGTACCATGGGATATTATAATTTGTTCTTTTATATGTCTTTTTCATCTTTGTGCCTCAGGACCTAGGGTCAGCACCTGGTTAAAAAAACAAAAGTTTTGGAACCAATGTTTGATTATGTTTGGAAATTTTGTGAGTATAGTCTACTCAGAAATTGTGAGGAAAACATCAAACATGCATTCCAGCCCAATGCAGTTTTGAGAGGAGCCCTCAGGGTGGTGAAAGGGGAAAGAAACAGCTGTCCCATCAGATCAGTTAAATTAGCTAGCCCCAAGAAAGATCAGTGGGGTGGAAGATGACCCTCTTATCCTCACGACTAGCTGATTTCCAGTAAGCAGTCTGGCACAGCCCAGGTCACTTACCCCTTTCCTTGAGGACTTACGGGCCTGGCTCACTCTCTACAGAACCTCTCTCTAGTACACATCCTGTCACTCCTTCCACAGCCATGGCTGCAGACTTCCTTGACCTCCTTCCTCTACTGCCCTGTCTTCCTCCTGATCTCAGCCTCCCATCCCCGCAGTAATACCTGGCTGGCCTCTGTTTAAACTCCTAATCACTGACCTTAAACAGCCCTCATGCTGTCTGGCACTTATGCAAATTTCCTCGGCCCATTCTCTTTCCTGTCCTCCTAGATAGCTGTTTTGTGCCCTCTCCTCTTTCAGTCCTTCAGTACCTCCTTCCCTTCTCTCACTCTTGGCTGATAACCTTGCTTTCTACTTCACTGAGAAAATGGAAGCATTAGATGAAAACTCCCATCACTGTACCACCTGAGAATCAGCACCTAAAGAGAGAGAGGAACGAGGGGAAGGAAGCTGGATTGAGCAGAGGAAGAAGTTAGGCAGCAGTTCAGTCTCAACAAAGGTCCCCTCTGTCCCCTGCCCCGCCCCTCCCCACCCCCGAATCCAAGGAGAGCTCTGAAGCTGGGGTGGCCAGGCTGTTGTTCTCCACCTAATAGACTAGTTACTGATGCAGCTGCCTCAGGAGAAGGGGTGACTGGGTCAAGGTGGCTCTCTGCAGCTCAGGTGTGTCTTCCAGCAGCACTCCAGAGGGTGGGGAAGTAATTCCTTCAGTTCTGATGGGGCATCTGGATGGTGGCGTGTCCCAGCTTTCTCTAAAATTCTCTTATACTCTGAGTGTTGTTCTTCTCAAGGCCCAACTTCTTAAGTAGCTGTTTCTGTGAGAATGGGCTATGATTTAGAGTAATCTTGACATTACACACTTTGAATTTATGCTGTGATATACTTTGAAAATAGGGAAGTTTCATCTTATCAGATTGGCATGAACTTTAAGACTGTATAGAATAGCACTGCTCTATTATAAAGCCTAAGCAATATAAAAGAATGCCTGGACTTGGTGGACACCTAATCCATTTATAGAAGTTCATCTCTGAATAGATTAGAAGCTTAAGGAATTTACCACCAAAATGCAGGATTTCAACACTGTGCCAAAGTTTGAAGGAAGTACTTTTTAACCTATAATTGCATCACAAAAAGATGACATAAATGTTATCATCAATATTTTCTAGAGTGCAGGGTGCCTTTATTATGGCTTTAGTTCATGTGGACTTGAATATTATGTTCAGGAATCTTATTTCACATTTATCACTTGATTTTTAAAAATGTGTCACAAAGGACAAAGTTATTAATGTAAGATTTCCTTATTATAACCAAGGAATTCTCTAAGATGTACGATTCTGGCATGGATGAAAAGCCAGATATGTAATTTTTCACAGCCTTCAGGGATCAGATTTTCCATGCTTTAAGTTGCATTCATAGGCATATATATAGACAACTATTTTTCTACATTATTCTAAACACAGTGGTAAAAACTAGTAGAACAAAAGTCAGCTGCTTTTTTATATACCAGCAAGGCACCTTTGGAATTTCAAATTAAAACTGCAACACCATTTACATTAGCACCCCCCCCAAAAATGTATAAGATCTAGATGAGAAAAACTATAAACTTTATTGAAAGAAATCAAAGAACATCTAAATAAACGGAGAGATATTTCAAATGGAGAGATATTCAGAAACTCTACTGAAAGAAGTCAAAGAAAATCTAACTAAATAGAGAGATATTCCAGGGATGGCAAGACTCTTGTTAAGGCGTCAGTTCTTCCTAGTTTAACGTATAGATTAAAACACAAATCCCAATCCCAGGAAGTTATTTTGCGGATATTGACAAACTGATTTTAAAGTTTATATGGAATGGCAGAAGAGCCAATTTTTGAAGAAGAACAAAGTCAGAGGACTAACGCTACTCAACTTTGAGACTTACTATAAAGCTATAGTAATAAAGACAGTGTGGTATTGGCAAAAGAACAGATAAATACGTATGTCAGTGGAAAACAATAGAGAACCCGGAAATAGATCCACTGAAGAAAGTGGCAAAGGCAGTTCAACGGAGAAAGGATAGTCTTTTCAACAAAGGGTCCTGTAACAACTAGAAATCACATGCAAAAAAATAAATATAGTAATGGACCTTAGACTTTTTACAAAAATTAACCCAAAATGGATTAGAGACATAAATACAAAACTCAATACTATAAAACTTCTAGAAGATAATATAGAAAATCTAGATGTCCTAGGGTTTGGCAATTACTTTTTAGATACAATTCCAGAAGCATAAAAGAAATTATGTTCGACTTCCTTAAAATTAAAAACTTCTGCTCTGCAAAAGATATTGTTGAAAGAATGAAAAGACAAGCCACAGACTAGGAGAAAATATTTGCAAAACACATATCTAATAAAGGACTTGTGTCCAAAATATGCAAAGAATTCTTAAAACGCAATAATAAGGAAACAAGCAACCCATAAACAGTCTAATAGCTCATCTATTGCTGTGTCAGGAGCTATCTAAACACTGATGAGAGTAAAGACAAGAAGCCTAGCAAAGAGAGAAACATATAGCTAACACTGGTGTGCAGAGATTTTAGAAAGAGTGGGTGATCACTCAGTGATTTCTGCTGCCATCTGCTTCTGGGAATCGAGGATTCATGTCCTCGTGTCCTACGTTTTATCATGTCTTGCAGCCTAATAGCACATGTCATCAGCAAGGAATGCTCCCTACCTTCCATTTCCCAGGTTGCATTAGGATATAACATTCAAGTCTACGCCTCGTAGAACTTATTAGCAATATCCTGTGCTTTTCAGCTTTTGCCTTAATGTAACCATTTACATCTTTGTCAGAGAAATATAAGTGGGAAAAATGGTTGTACAGAGGCAGTGGATGCATAAGAAAGAGTAGGTAAGAAATAAAGCCACTGGCAAGTCTTTGCTCTGAAAGATAGTAACTTCATACAGTTGAGTAGAGAGTTGGTGTCAAAGAAGAAAAGGGCTAAAACTTTTTGTAACTACACAGTTTTTAAGAGATCAAAGTAGAATTTTCTGTTCTCTACTGGAATATTTTCTTAAGGAAAATACTGCTTTATGATTTACTACTTTTTCTCCTCTTAAATCAACTAGATATACTTAATGCACACTACTGTCAGAAAGCTAAAGAGAATTCTGAAGGTCATGGGTTTGGAAGATTTTGGGTCATTTTCTTAAGGAAAATACTGGTTTATGATTTATTACTTTTTCTCCTCTTAAATCAACTAGATAATGCACACTATTGTCAGAAAGCTAAAGAGAAATCTGAAGGTCATGGGTTTGGAAGAATCCATTTTTAGGATTTTTATTGTTACCTGAGAACTGGTTTAGAAGATTTTGCTGAATTGTTTTTAGATGGTTTCTTTGAAATCTTAGCTTAATTCTTCATTGTTATACTTGAAATTTTTCAGGAAATATATATGACAGAGTTTCTTTTTAAAATAAACTTTTTATTTTGTAATAGCTTTAAATTACAGATAAGTTGACAAGATAATACTGATAGTTGCCATATATCTAATACCTAGTTTGCTCTATTTTTAACATCTAGCATTATTATGGCACATTTGTTGCAATTAGTGAACCACTGGTGGTACATTATTATTAACTAACATTCATATGTTACTCACATTTTCTCAGTTTTTGTCTATTAATGCTCATCTTATATATTTCCTGCCCCAGTCCTAGACTCAGCCATTTCTCCAAGGAGCTTCTTTTTTTTTTTTTTTTTTAAGGATAGTGTTAGAAACCAAGATCTGTGTGTGTATCTCTTAACTGTTAACCCACCTGAGTACTTGTATTTAAGGTAGATTTCTTGTGAATAATATATAGTTGAGACTTTCCTTTTATCCACTCTGATATTCTATCTTTTAAGTAGTATGCTTAGACCATTCACATTTAAAATGATTATTGACATAACTGGATTAATATCTACTGTGTTTTTATTAAATAATTTTCTATTTGTTACATTTCTACTTTTTCCCACCTTCTGTGATTTTTACTTAAGTGTTTTATATGAGTCTATTTTCTCTCTTCTCTTAGCTTATCAATTATACTTTTTAAAAAATTTAATGATTCCCATAGAGTTTAAAATATACATTTTTAACTGATCAGAGAACATAATATTATTTTACATGTAGTGCAGGTACCTTGTAACAAAGTATTTCTAATTCTTCTGCCTTATCATTATGACATGGTTATTTGTTTCATTTATGTGCTGTGATCACCCATACAGCATTACTGATACAGCCTTAAACAGTTATCTTTTAGATCAGTTAAGAATGATAAAAATATTTGTTTATTTTACCTTTACTCATTCTGTCTCTGACGCTCTTCCTTTCTTGCTATAGATCAAGTTCATTTTCCAGTCTTGCCTGAAGAACTACTTTTTAACATTTCTTGCAGGTCTGGCACAGTGCATATTCATTCTCGTCCATTTTCTCTCCCCCTTCTTCTTCCCTTCCCCTTCCCTTCCCCCTCTTCCCCTTCCTCCCCCTGTCCCTCTCCCTCTTTCCCCTGTCATCTAGAAAATCTTCATTTCTCCTTTACCTTTGAAGGATAATTTCCCTGGATATCTATTCTGGTTTGGTGGGGTTTTCATTCAGCGCTTTAAATATTTCACTTGATTCTCTTCTTGCTTGCCCGGTTTCTGATGAAAAGTCTGCTGTAGTTCTTTTTTTTTTTTTTTTTTTTTATTTCCCTTTCCCGCTTTTTGTCAGCTTCCACCTCTCCTCCACCTCACGCCCAAAGCTCCTGCTCCCATCTCTGAGCCTCCCCGGGGTGTCCCACCCTGCTGGCCTTTGCCCAAGAGTTTGCCTCAATATGCTGTTCACGTCCATTTGGTGAAATCCTGAACTATGTCTGTGGCCCAGGAAGCCTTCCTATTGTGCCTCTGTCGGTCTGTGTCAGAAATTCTGTGTATGTGTGTCTGTGTGTCTGTGTGTGTGTGTGTGTGTGTACATCTGAGCAGTTTTTCAGATTCTGGGGAATAGAGATTATGATTTCTGCTTTGTTGTTTCGCTGCCACCTTGGAGAGTAAGCTGTGCACAGTGGCTCCTTACTAAATAGTTGTTTGCATGTTGAGTTGGTTTCTGGAGGAATGGATAATATGAAATTGTATTTTTAGAGCATCGACTTTTGGGCACAGTGGATCAAAACAGGTACAGTCTGGGGTCTGAGAGTGGTTTGAAGGCAGTTGAATGGGTGGGGGGGAATCAGAATCAAAATCTGATAAGGTTTTAATAGAGATAGTTACGTCCATCCTATTAAGTTGAACATTCTTGGAGGTGAAGGATTATCACTGTCTTTTTTTTCCCCCAGGTATTTATTTATTAATTTTTCTTTCTTTTTTTTAATTTCAACATATTATGGGGGTACAAATATTACAGTTACGTATATTGCCCATGCCCCCCTCCCTCCTCGAGTCAGAGATTCAAGCATGACCATCCCCCAAACGTTGCACATCTCACTCATTATGTTTGTATATACCCATCCCCTCCTCCCCCCTCCCATCCACCCAACACCCGATAAATGTTATTCCTATATGTCCACTTAGGTGTTGATCCGTTAATACCAATTTGCTGGTGAGTACATGTGGTGCTTGTTTTTCCATTCTTGAGATATTTCACTTAGTAGAATGGGTTCCAGCTGTATCCAGGAATATACAAGAGGTGCTATATCACCATTGTTTCTTAAAGCTGAATAGTACTCCATGGTATACATATATACCACATTTTATTAATCCACTCATGTATTGATGGGCACCTGGGTTGTTTCCACAACTTTGCAATTGTGAATTGTGCTGCTATAAACATTAGAGTGCAGGTGTCTTTTTCATAGAGTGAATTTTTGTAATTCTTATCCTTATTCTTCTATAGGTAGGTGTTTTCCCCTCCTCTGGCTTCTTCTCTCAAGACTTTAATTGGTCTTTATTTTTCTGCAGTTTGAATATGATATGCCTAGATACAGATTTTTTGGTATTTATTCAGCTTGCTGTTTTATGAGCTTCCTGGATCTGTGATTTGGTATCTCATTAATTTTGGAAAGTTTTTAGCCATAATTACTTAAATATTTTTTTTCTGCTCTGTTTTCTCTATTCTTTTTCTTGTATTACAGTTATGCATATACTGTACTGTATGATATTGGCCCACAGTTGTCAGATATTTTTTTCTGTTTTTTTTTTTTTGGTCTCTCTCTCTCTTTGCATTTCAGTTTGGGATGTTTCTTGTGACCTATCATCAAGATTGCTGACTTTTCCTGGATCACTGTGTGCAGTGTACTGATGAGCCTATCAAAAGCATTTTTCATTTCTGTTACAGTGTTTTTAATTTCTAGCATTTCCTTTTGATTGTTTCTTAGATTTCCCATCTCTCTGCTTACATTATCCACCTGTTGTTGCATTTTGTCTACTTTTACCATTAGAGTCCTTAACATATTAATTATGGTTATTTGAAATTCCCTGTCAGAAGTTACAAAATCTATTATATTTTAGTCTTATGGGTTTTTTTTTTATTTCTTCTTCTCTTCCATGTATGTTTTTCTTGTCTTATGATTTGTCATTGAAAGCCAGACATGCTGCATCAGGTAATAACAGCTAAGAGAAATAGGCATTTAGTGTGAGGATTTATGTTGATCTGGCTAGAAGTGGGGCTATAGTTAACATTTATTTTAGCTATAGGTACCAGAGTCTTTAAATTTCTCTACTGCCCTTGTTTTTGTCTCTCCTTTACTTTGGGCTTCCCTATGTTCTCCTCCCCAGAGAGAGTCTGTGACTTGCAGCTCTCTCAGCTGTAATCCACTGTTGTGATCCTGGAGCCCTGTTGATGTGGTGATAAGGTGTTGGGGAGGGGACAACTTCTATAATCTTTTGATTAAATGTGATTTTTGTTGTTGTTGTTTTGAGACAGGATCTTGCTCTGTTGTCTGGGCTATAGTGTAGTGGCATCATCATAGCTCACAGCAACCTCAAACTCCTGGGCCTGAGCAATCCTTCTGCCTCAGACTCCTGAAGAGCCAGGACTACAGGTGTGTGCCATCACACCCTGGTAATTTTTTTATTTTTTGTAGAGATGGGGTCTCACTATGTTACTCAGGCTGGTCTTAAACTCCCGAGTGCTAGGACGCAGGTGTGAGCCACCACACCCAGCCTAAATCTGTCTTTTAGTGGGGTTGTGTTTCAAGACAGGACTGTGACCTCCACAACTGTTCATCCAGTGGTATAGCTTTTTCTCCCTGTCTCCTACTCTCTCCTGGCTGCGGTGTTCCTGATCTTGGCCGCGGTGTTCCTGATCTCTTTCTTTGAGGCCCTGACTGGTGTTGACTCCACTTCATGTGTTTCATTTTTTTCACCCCTAAGTGAAATAGGAAGGCTGGAGGGGGGCTGGAGTAGGGGGAAGATTTCCTTTCTCCATCTGTAATCTAGTTTCAGAATTGTGCCCTGGAAAAGTCCTTCCTCCTGGAGAGTGTGCCTTTGTTACGGAGAAGTCTCTACTAGTACTTCCTAACAGCCACTCTTCCTCTCCCCGCCCCCACCCCACCCCCACAAGACCCAGGAGGGGATCCTTCCTGTATCCTGACCTTCAGAACCTGCAAGGAAAGCCTGTTAAATTGTGGGGGCCCCCAAGACAGTTTCTCACTGAAGGCCGGCCACACTCAGCCAGCAGTAATTCATCAGAGTGGCCATGTAAGTGTTCCTGCGAGTTGATGCGTCCAGCAGCTTCTGTTGCAGCTAAGCGTATTTTGGTTGCTATATTTCTCTGGATGTGTCTGTCTCTCCCAATTTGGGAGGATGGTTTGCCCTCAGCTCTCAGATAGGTTCAGGGAAAGTATTTGATTTGCAATTTGTCCAGCTTTTTCTTGTTGTATTGAGAAGAACAACAACTTCCAAGCTTTTTCCGTGTTGGATCTGAAACAAGAAATGCTCAAATGTCTTTTTGAAGAGATTTTATTTAGTTTTGTATAAATTTGCCAGTTACAGAAATAGTAAATGGAAGCATATGTTCAGTAGTAAATATGCTAAATTATGCTTCAGGGAAACATTTTAAACAGAATGTTTCAATAAGCAAACTATGTATTTGGTCAATGACAGCCCTAGTGAAAGGTTCACACTGGGGTAGGCAGAAGCCTAGTGAACACACTGTCTCCTAGTCTTTCAGGCTTTTCTCTGCAGAGCAGATTTACCCATGATAATGAATCTGAGGTTCAGTTTAGGACCTTCTTGCCATTCATCCCCCAGGTAATCAATCAGCTGATGCCACTGGTGTGGTTGATGCCTGAGATGTAAAGCCTATGATTTCCTGGCACAAGTTCTGAACTTAGAAGCATATTTTGACTAGAAACATTTGTTCAGAGGCACTTCTAAAACTGTAGAGAGTGACACTTTGGCTTCTGGCAGAACATTTATGTATATGAATGCCCAGTGTTAGTTGGATTAGAATAAAGACTTATGAAAGTAAGAGAAGTGCTTTGTCTTTTCATTTATAAACGGATATCATTTGATTCTTAGGAAGCTCCATTAAAGGACATGAACATTCTTTGCAGTAATTTCTTTCTTCAAAAGAATTGCTGATAGTTAATTGCCACCACTAAGATTTGGAGGCCCAAACAGAGTTGAAGGTGCTCAGAGAGACCAATTTGACAAAATTGTAACATAGTAATTTTAGAGACTAGCATGTTTTTATCCATGTTGTCAGGCATTACAGTGGGCATGTTCCAGTCCCCCATGAGGAAAGGGAGGCTCAGATGGCTCACAAAGGTACACTGCGTCCTGCAGGAGGTATCAGAACACGGCTCTACCTGAATTCCAAACTCGTGCTCTCCTGTAGTCACCATTCATCCAGTGTCACCAGGAAAGGCACTGTGGGTAGAAATGGCATTGTGTAGAATGAAGAACTAGGACTTTGTGTCCAACCCTGCCATTTAGTCCCTGAAGGTCACTGTTTTTTCACCCTTAAAGTGATTAATTTTAATTAGCCTCTAATAATCTTTTAGCTCTGAAATCTTTGCATTCCTGATATGGCAACAGACATCACTATCCAGCAGGTTGTAGTGGGTTAAGAGTAAAGATAATACCCTGGGGGAAGAGGAAGAGACATGAGCCTGGCAGGAGCCCTGTCAGAGATGGGGTGGAACCGGCAGTCCCAGAGCCGGCACATTTCAGAGGCCAAGTCCTGATAGGGCCTTGGAAAATTCATGTTGGTCCAAAGCAGGCAGGTGGAACTAAGGAGACAGGATAGACTTTTTGCCCAATGGTGTCAAAGAAATAACCAGGTATGTTTACTTCACAGTTGGAACTTAAGGAAGTGTTATTAAATATGGCCAAACAAAAACCTAGAGAGAAAACAAAAAACTTACAGGGAAGGAGACAAAGTCCATGAGCAAAGAGCCATCCTGGGGTTACAGCTTCATGTCACATATGTGCCGTAAGCCCATGAACAAGTCCTGCCGTCACCACAGTGAAGGGGAAGAACTCCCCTCCCCTCCTGCACCTGTCGCCTGGGCTCCCCATCGCCCTTGTACCCTCACACTTCAAATTCAGATTCCTCCCGTGTTCACTATGCCTGTATTTTTTTTTAATATAAACAGCATTTTGGGAGGCCAGGAAATAAGGGACAGTTAAGTTGGCCCTGAATTGTACCTCAAAGGAAGCAGCAACTCCATTTCCTCCAAGACTCCACCACCTGGAGTCTCCTGAATGCCACGCTCCTCACCATGGCCATATCAGGTGACTTCAGGAGGTCCGTTGTCTGTCCTTGCACTATTGTAGAGCCGCCGCCCTCGTGTGGCCCTGGGAGCACTACATCTAGCCTTGTGGCTAATGATCTAGGGAACACAAGTGTATGTTTCTCCACTGTGACTGAAAGTTCTCACTTGATGGTACAATTGAAGCAAGTGAGGTAAGTATACAGTAAAATGAAATCATAGTCTTTGGCTATCACTGCTTCTAGGCCTTAGAGAATATTTCTGGACACAGAGTTATTAAGTGTTGCCTGGTGTTTTTACTTGTCAAGTGATCAAAATAACTACTGAAAGGCTGGGCGTGGTGGCTCATGCCTGTAATCCTAGCACTCTGGGAGGCCGAG
>VBSM01002035.1:7260780-7304013 GCA_008086735.1 Cheirogaleus medius
ACTACTGAAAAAACAAAGCAAGCTCCAAATAAAACATAACTCTCCTACAGATTTCACTTCCTTCCACCATCATCACATCTAGCCTGGAAACTGCTTTATACATGAAATATGGCTCTGAATGGGAGGAAAACAAACTTTATACATGCAAATTGCTTTAAGGCTACATAAGATGTGTTCTTTGGTGACACAGGGCTTGCAAAGCCTAAAAGTCAGATTTCCTACCCCAGTGACAAATGACAACCCCCTCATTTGATATCCTTCATCTATAACCTCTTTGTTAGCAGGTCCCTACAATGGAGATTATATTTTAAAAGGGAAGAGAGGATGAGGCATACAGTTTAATTTATTTGTAACCTTTTAAATTATTTCCTTCTATTCATTTGGTCTAATTGGAATTTTTTTTTCCAAATCCCTAGTCTGTTTAAGTGGTGGGATAGAGGAGGAAGTAAAAAACTTTTCATCCTTTTATATTAATCAGTTACTCTTATCTCTCTCATTATTTTGACTCTCCTAACATTTTTCCAGTGCTTTTTCCCCTGTACACTTCTTTTAAATTTCTGCTTTCCATTAACCTTTTAAGCTCAACTCCATTCACTTGACTGATCTTGGGAAATAGTCCATGCGGATAGCCCAGAGGCCCAGGCGCTTTGCCATGCTAGCGATTCCCTGTCATTCCCTGTATGGATCCTCGGTGCACTGGGAGCGGTGCTTGGTCTGGAGCACAGAGTGCTGGAGCACAGGTGCTCCCCTGCCCTAAAGGACTCTTCTCGGGCCACCCACCCGCGGGTAGGGCCTTAAGACACTGTGAGAAGCCTCCTTGTGAACTCCTAAAGAAGAGTCCCAGTCATTATGTTATTGAGACAGACACAGATTCTGTGATACTTTATCTTTTAACAAATATTCGTATGAATTAAGCAATTGATTAAATAATTAGGATTCTTAGTCTTTCTACACACTGTATACCAAAGGACAGCAAACTCCAACCACAGGAGTAAATCCTCCTGCCACCTATGAATACAGTTGTACTGGCATTCAGCCACAGCCGTTTGGTTATGTATTCTCTGTGGCTGCTTTCCTGCTACAAGGAATGGCGGAGTTGAGTAGTTGTGACAGAGACTGTGCAGAGCCTAAAATATTTACTGTGTGGCTCTTCAGAAGTTTTCTGGTCCTCCTCTAAACTAAGAGGATCACTTTGGGTAATACAGACATTTTAACGATATTAAGTCTTCTAGTACAGTACATGAACACAGGATATCTTTCCATTTATATTTTTATCTTCTTTAATTTCTTGAAGCAATGTTTTGTAGTTTTCAGTGTACAAGTCTTTCACCTCCTTAGATAAATTTATTTGTTAGTATTTTATTCTTTTTGATGCTATTATAAAGAGAATTGTTTCCTTTTCCTTTTCAGATTGTTCATTGTTAGTGTGTACAAATATAACTGATTTTTTGTGTGTTTATTCTGTATTCATAACTTTGCTGAATTCATTTATTAGTTCTAATGGGGGTGTGTATGTGTAATGAGAGTTTTATACATTTAAGATAATGCAATCTGCAAACAAATAATCTTACTACTTCCTTTCCAATTTGGATGCCTTTTATTCCTTTCTTTTCTTTTCTTTTCTTTTCTTTTCTTTTCCTTTTTTCCTTTTTGTTGTTGTTGTTGTTGTTGTTGTTCCCTTAATTGCTCTGGCTAGGACTTCCAGGACTATGTTGAATAAAATTGGCAAGCGTAAGCATTCCTTGCCATGTTTCTAATCTTAGAGGAAAATCTTTCAGTTTTTCACTGTTTAGTATGATGTTAGCTCTGGGCTTTTTCATATGTGGCCTTTATTATGTTTAGGTAATTTCTTTCTACTCCTAGTTTGTTGAGTGTTTTTATCATGAAAAGGTATTAAATCTTGTCATATACTTTTCTGCATCAATCAAAATGATCATGTGATTGTCCTTCATTCTGTTAATGTAGTATATTGTGTTGATTGATTTTTGTATGTCATTCCATCCTTGTATTTCAGGAATAAATTCCACTAGGTCATGGTGTATAATTTTTTTTAATGTATTTTTGAATTTGGTTTGCTAGTATTTTGTTGAGGATTTTGCATCAGTATTGATTAGGGATATTGGTTTGTTGTTTTCCTGTTGTATGTTTGTCTGGTTTTAGCATCACAGTAATGTTGGCCTCATAAAATGAGTTTGGAAGTATTGCTATCTTTTCAGTTTTTTGAAGAATTTGGGAAGTATTGGTGTTAATTCTTCCTTAAATGTTTGGTAGAATTCACCCATGAAGCTCTCTGATCCTGAGCTTTTCTTTGTTGGAGGTTTTTGGTTACTGGTTCAATCTGCTTACTAGTATAATTCTGTTCAGATGTTTTTGTTTTTGCTTTTGTTTTTGTTTTGAGACAGAGTCTCACTCTGCCCGGTCATCCTAGCTCACAGCAACCTCAAACCCCTGGGCTCAAGCAATCCTTCTGCCTCAGCCTCTCGAGTAGCTGGGACTACAGGCATGTGCCACCTTGCCCAGCTAATTTTTTTTTTCTTTATATTTTTAGTTGGCCAATTAATTTCTATTTTTAGTAGAGACGGGATCTTGCTCTTGCTCGGGCTGGTCTCGAACTCCTGAGCTCAAACGGTCCACCCGCCTTGGCCTCCCAGAGTGCTAGGATTACAGGTGTGAGCCACCGTGCCTGGCCTATTCAGATGTTTTTTTTCTTCATGATTCAGTCTTGGTAGGTTGATGTTTCTAGAAATGTATCCATTTCTTCTAGTTTATCCAGTTTATTGGTATGTAATTGTTCATAGTAGTCTCTTATAATCCTTTTTATTTCTGTGGCATGAGTTATGTCTCTTCTTCCATTTCTGATTTTTGGTATGTGAGTATATGAGTCTTCTTTTTCTTCATTAGTCTAGCTTTGTCAATTTTATTAATTTCAGAAGACCAACTGTTCGTTTTATTGATTTTTTTCACTGTTGTTTTTCTATGCTCTATTTTATTTATTGCTGTTCTAATCTTTATTATTTCCTTCCTTCTGATAACTTTGGGTTTCGTTTTTTCTTTTTGTAGTTCCTTGAGGTATAAAGTTAGGTTATTGACTTGAGATCTTTCTTCTTTTATAATGTAGCATTTACCACTATAAACTTCACTTTTAGTATTGCTGTTGGCACATCCGATAAGTTTTGGTATGTTGTGTTTTTGTTTTCATTTGCTTCAAGATATTTTCTAATTTCCCTTGTGCCTTCTTCTTTGAGCCATTGGTTGTTTACGAGTTTATTGATTAATTTCCATAATTCATGAATTTTCCAGTTTTCCTTTTGCTTTTGAAATCAAACTAGAAATCTAGGAATTCCTGTCAGCTTCTTGAATTTAGATTTCCTTCCTAAGATTTGGGAAATTTTCAGCCATTATCACATCTCCTGGTCATTATAGACTAGATTTATACAAGGAGGAAGACCTTCACCAGTCAGCCTGGCTAGAGAATCAGAGGGCCTTTCAAACATTTTCTAGTCATATGTCATCTCTTGGCCTGTGCATATAATTTCCCAGTTAGAAAAGTTTGCAAGTTTCTCTGTTAGGAGTTCATAATCTCTTGCTGCTTCTGTTGTCTGTCCATAATACCGCAAGTTCTCTGGTGCCACAACAAGTGCCAACCTCTTCTTTGTTCTCAGCAACCCCCATACATTCAAAATATAGCGGCTCCCATGCCCTCCAAGTCAGGAGAGACGGAAACTAGTCCCTCATACGGCCCCTGGAAAAGGTAGAGCGTTGGACTTGCATTCCACTTTCACTTTCCCTCCCAAGCAAGAAATCACAAGTCGGGTATTTTCTCCTGGTTGTCCCAAGTTGTGCTGGCTTGGGGGAAGAGTTATCACAGGTGAAATGCAGTGGCTTTTCTTACCCATTTCAAAACAGCTGTTCTTTCCTTTGAGCTTTAGTGGGAGTCTGGCATGACCTAGGGTTCTGCTTTGCTTCTCTCTTGAACCCAGCAGCCCCACATGAAGAGCTCTCCCAGCAGATCACTTGCTTCCTCTAAGGGCAGATCTCTCACTTTAGGGCAAGAGTAGAACCTCTAGCCACTTTGTCACAAGGTGGCATGAAAAAGGGCTCCCATGGCCGTTCTTTAATGCATTTACTTTAGTGCTGACTCCCAGGCCCAATCTTTTCCTTTTGTGGAGTTAAATCTGACATTGGCCCCTCTCTGGGGCTTCTTTGGGAGGACCTGCATTTGTCTCAGGTGACTTGAACTACATTTTTCACTTTATTGGTCCTATCCTCAGAAGTTCTGGCAATTTCTCTTGTTTTCCAGTCTTGTTCCTTTTAGAATATATATTTCTGTCATTTCAGGGTACCCTTAGGAGGTGGAAGAAGTAGATGTCCATGCTTGGTCTTCCATCTTAAAATGATAATCCCCGAGGTGGTTTTCTTAAGAACCTAATTCCGTAATATTTTTTCAATCTCTGCTCTATTAGTCATTTTTATTAATTGACATTTGGCATGCTATTTGTCTGGTAATCAACAGAGGATACTTTTTTGAAGGAGTTTCTTTTGTTCAGTTGTGGCTGGGCTCTGAATGGAAAGAGGTAACACTGCAGACACACCACTGTAGGAATCAAATTAGTTTTTCAGAATTCTAAGAATTCAACTCTAATTTGCATTTTCTGTTTCAGAAGAGACAGGGTTGGGAACACATTGCTACAAAACACAGCTGCTACTGCTGATCATATCACGAGTTTTCCAGTTTTTGCAGAATAAAATGGTTTCACTCACTCTCTGTGCACCTGGCATGAGTTTTCCAGGGTTTGACAGCCCTGCCATGACCAAAGGTGAGCGATGCTCTGATGGCAGAGCAGGCAGTACTTTACTGCTGGCACCGGAAAACATTTAGCTTCTCTGAGTGCTAATTTTCTCCAGTCCTGTTCTTTTTGCCTTTCCCTAGTGAGACATCCTATAATCATTGCTTAAAGCATACTGTTGTGAGGAGCCAACTTCTTTGTATTTATTGGTTTAAAAATTCTGCCCATCTCCCCACCCTACCCCCCACTGTTTCTTTTCTCCCTTACATTGTTTAGGATATAATTTTCCAAGTTTTAGTTTAAAAGAAAACTGTTGGTGAAGAATCACAATCATGGCCCATAAAATATCTTCACTTTTCATAGTCAGGCTCCTTCCACCCAACTCTTCATTATGAGTGTATTTTTCTTCAAATATAAGTAGATTTCTATTTCATCTTAGGTTTTCTTTTATTTAACTAAACAAATCAAAATGGCTGAATGCTTTTTACAATGTTTTTTCCCTCAGATCTGTTAGCGTATAGCTGTTCTCAGCCTTGGAACAGAATTGCTATATGGAAAATATAAATAATATCCAAAGAATTGATCCTAAGAAATACAGTGCTATAAATGTTCTTTAGATTGCCACGCTAGACTACAGAAGCTTGTTTAATCCATCAGGATGCTCAACTTCAATTCTAGTTCCTGGGTAGAAGAAGCCAGTAAGAAGCGGATGAGGATAGGGAAGGTCTGATGTACCCTTTCCTGAACATGGAGATAGCATTGGTTCCTTTCTGCTTCTCTTTACCCCTCTTGAAAGTGGTCCTCTGCTGCTGAAGCTGCTTATATCTCTGCTGTGGTGTCTTCCCACCCCACTCCCAAGTATTCAACTTTATTTTCCAAGGGATGGAGGACAGAGAGAAAGAATTTGCTAATACCAACTAATTACATTAATTACATTAATTAATATCTGTGAGTGGTTGATGCTCCTTAACCTTCCCAGGGGTCTTTTCACTTTTTATAGAAGATATGTATTAAAGCAAATAAACCTATAATTGGTGAAACTTCTGGGAGTTTAGCAAAGTAGGAGAAAAACCAGTACGACAGATTAGGGGAGGTTAGGAAGTGATGGACAAAAGGCCACCGTCTAAGCAGTCTGGCCCTGTATAAGTACTCTTTACATATTTGCAGTGTGAAGGAATACAAAATGACTACTTTCCTCAGCTTCTTTTATTCTTGGTCTCCAGTTAAAAAAGTTCTCAGAGCTTCATTTTGTCTAATTTTGGTCTGTTTACTGGGCAAATGAGCAATTGTGACCAGATGGGCTTAAGAGCCTGGCAGGGCATATGTAATTTGTTTATAAAGTGAGGGATTCCTGTGCTCTTTTGTATGTAAACTTTATGCTCCTTTATATAAGTAACTCATAACCATTAAAGACTAAAGCTCAAGAGATCACCCATAGTGCCATCATCCAAAGAAAACCATTGTGAAGATGTTATAATTTTAGGAAAATAAACTATAGAGATTTACTCATAAAATTACTCATGTTGCTATGTAAGTGTTTAAACATTAAAATGACCTCTTGTTTTGATTAATATTATCTAATTAATATAAACTTTTTTTTTAATTCATGAGAGTTTTATGAACATTTCACATGGAAACCATAGCACCCAAGTCTGTGGCAGCCTTGCTTAGTCACCAATAGTCAGTCCTGGTTCCCAAAGAGTTAACACACCTTCCAGATGCCTTACCTCCAAGGGAAGCATGTCCTTCCTTGTCAGGATGTTTTGTTTTGTCTTTTAGTTTCTGCCAAGACTCTGAGGAAGAAGAAAGGGGTACAGATTTATTAGGAGAGATGGAAAGGGGCCAGTGACTTGATCATGGTAGGGCTCTGGCAACTTACGGCCACACAGTTTCTGAAAAGTGTGGAAGATTTGTTTTTATCCACTAGTTTATTTCTTGTCTAACATTTCCACTGAAGTGATTGCCTTATATACAGTTATATCTCAGTACTCTATTGGAATGAAATAATGGCACAGTATAGCCCTTTCTGAATTATTCACTTAATCTTTGGAGATTGTATCCAGGTTCCTATTAATTCATTTAGTTTAGAATTTCAGCATATGGTATCATCTGATCCATGCTGTATTATCTACTTGTTTTCCTACCACAGACCCCTAATCAGTATCTTCCAGTGTTGTCTTTGATCACAGCATTCACATTTACATGAAGGCTGCCTGTCCCTGGTCTACTCCAGGTCTCTTGTCAGTACCAGGCACGCCTGCTCTGGGGTTCTGCTGATTTTCAAGTCTTCTGATTGAATTATTGCTTGCTCTGGCATCATGCTGATTTCCTTCACTATTTCATGCTTCTCCCAGGAGATATCCATTTGTTATTTATCTGTTGTCCTCCTTTTGAAAATATCACAGTAAGGAATTCATTTCATTTTTTTCAGTGGTCTTCTTTTTCTGTCAATAATTCAATGCAACATTTCTTAAAAACTGTTCCATCTCTTTCATTGATTTTTTAATGCCTTTTAATTATTTCTTACCTTTAAAAATTCACAGCTTTTAATACTTAGTAGTTCATGCTGTCACCACAGGACAGCTTTATTCCTTTGGTTGTTCAGATTTCTGTGGGTGTTGATCCTGGATCACAAGATGATGCTAGGTTTAGAGAAGCATCAGTAGGTTGAGGCTGTACATCTGAAGAGCAGGATTACCAATAGAAGCAATGCTGTTGGCTTAATTATAAATCTCATACCATTATATCATAGAGAGCCTTGTTATGATGCTGGTGTAGAAGGGAAATACATAGCCAAGTTTTAAGTTTCCACGTTCTAGGGGGTACACTCTACGTTTCTGTGAACCTCCCCCACCTTACATGGAGTCAGCAGCATGAGGTTACAGTCATTCAGTTAATCAGCGTTTACTGATGATCACATTATGAGGGAAACTACACCAGACACTATCGAGGATCTAGAGGATTCAAGGTACCTTATATTTGAGACACATGTACGCTTCATACAACTCAACCCAAAGCTCAGCACAGAGGGATGTTTTTGGGCAGAGAATGGAATAATTCTACAAATATTATACACTAAGATACATTGTTAATGCACAGTCAGAAAAAAATTCTGTAGAAGACTTTGGAATAAACTTTATTTTTCTATAAAACATTAAGAGTAGCATATGATATCAATGTATAGGGATAACTGATTTTAAAAGAATAAAGCAGAGAAAGTCAATAATTATTGAATGGGCCACAGTGGGGTGGCCTAAATGTAACTCATGGGCCCGATTGGTCTTTGGTACTTCACAGGCCAATAATTAGAAATTACCTAAGATTAATGAAAAGGATCTCATATTGCTTAGGTACCAATTTATTTTCTTGCACATGTGGTCTAATGTATCACATTGACATGTACTCTTCCTTGTTTTCAGCATGCTCTCCTGGCTTTAAAGTTTATACTCGCATTTGCTATACCTGATAAACCACGGCATATCCAGGTGAAACTAGCCAGATTGGAATTTGAATCTTTGGAGGCACTCAAGCAGCAGGTAAGAGCAACTTCCTGAAAAATGAATGTCTTTCTTTAGCAAATGATAGGAAACATAATTCAGAAGAATCACTCACAGCATTTACTTCAGTCTTGAAGTTACCAGTTTAAGTAAATAAAGATGACGCCGGTTTAGGATGGCATGACGAAACCAAAATCCTAACAATATGAGCAACAAACAGGTTTAAAGAACTAAACTAAGCAAACAAAAATATTCAAGCAATGTTAAGTAAAGAACAGTTAGCAAAAGAACAAGATAGAGATTTCTAAGATCACTCTGGGGCATCTCCCCACAGTTTCTAATTCTTCTCTTGGCAGCAACATTAAGTGAGGAGAAGTGAGTAAATAGAATTCTGAATAGTATCTTGCAGAGAGCAAAACATAATGAGTTTGAGTGGATAGAAGCAGCAAATATTGCCATGAAAGGGGAAGCTGCTCAGTAACTTCACATTCTACCAGAGACCCCCCCCCCCGAAAAAAAAGCCATGCTGGAATTCACCATTTTGGTGATTTTCTGCATGTAAGAGAAAGAAAGCAAAGAGAGAGAAGATTCCTAGATACCCAGAGCATCTCTCACTAGTTATCCCCAGTGTTACATAGGAAATTAAGCAACAACAAATCAATAAGGCAGTATCATCTGAGGGGACAAGCTCTGGGTCCGGGACCTCTTGGACCCATACAGTCTCTTTGGCCTCCGAACCACTCTGCACAGGAATATTTATTCTTGTGTTTGGGGAATTGGGAGGAAAAAAAATGTGAAGAGAACTCACCCAAGCTGTCCCTCTGATAGAAGCTTGGGGGCCCCAAGGGTACTCCCCCCTGACTAGGCGAGGTGACCCCAGAAGAGGACTTGTGATAAGAGTATGGAAAAGAGGGAGAGCCTGGGCCCATCAGCCAGAGCTGTGCTCATGTGCACGGTAGATGGGAAGACTAAGTTGCCCGTGTCTCCTGGCGGTGGGGCAAGTTCACTTTTGGCATGCAGGCTAGGCAGTATGTTTGTATAAAAAACAAAGGCCAGCATCATGCTCACTAGTGAAACTCCAGAAGCTTCCCAGCATTGGCAGGAAACCCATCATCACCATCGCTGTGGGGATACTTACCAGCACAATTGTATAAGGGAAAGAAATAAGTTCAAGTAGCCTGAAGAGACAAGTTTATCATTACTGGAAAATTAGAGGATTATATATCTAAAAATCATAAGATAAATTATTAAAAACAGTAGGAAAATTTGGTAAGAAGGCAGAGTACGAAGTTTATATAAAATCACTTGTTTCCTTTCACAAGAAATAATAACCAGTTAGAAAATATTGGAGAAAAATTCACATTATGAAAGAAACCAAATATAAAACCTTGTAGATGGCAACTTATGAAAACAATATGGATAGTATACATGAAGAATATTTTAAAAACTGGGATCAAAAGCTTCAGTCTTGTGAAAATGCAATGCCAGTTCAAATATGTGGAAATGAACATTTGAAAATAGCAAGGAAACTTCTGAAAAAGAAGGAAAATGAAGACTCTAGCCCTGCCAAACATTAAAATATGGTCTGAATAATACAATAATTATAATAATTAAATACATTTGAATAGGGAAGAAATAGACAGATCAGTGGAATAGAGCATAGAGTCCATAAATGGACCCAAATTAAACTGGGAATTTAGTTTATGGTAGAAGTGACATTTTATGTCAGTGGAAAAAAGAAGGATTATCTGTTACAAGGTTTGCTCAGCTTCCATTGATGACAGACAGCTATTTGCTAAAATTATTATACTTTATTTTACTTCTTTCCTTTCACCCTCACCCCATGCCACCAAATTCAGCCAGTTAAGAGATTTAAACGTGAAAACTTAAATCAGGCCAGGTGGGGTGGCTCACACCTGTAATCCTAGCACTCTGGGAAGCTGAGGTGGGAGGATTGCTTGAGGTCAGGAGTTCGAGACCAGCCTAAGCAAGAGCGAGACCCTGTCTCTACAAAAAATAGCAAAATTAGCTGGGCGTGGTGGCATGTGCCTATAGTCCCAGCTACTCGGGAGGCTGAGGCAGGAGGATCGCTTGAGCTCAGGAGTTCGAAGTTGTAGTGAGCTATGTTGATGCCACTGTACTCTCATTGGGGCGACAGAGCGAGACTCTATCCCCCCCCCTGCCAAAAAAACCTTCAACCATAAAAAGTCTATTAAAAAGCCTAGGTACATCTTCCAGTGGGAAATGCCTTCCTAATCAGGACACACAACCACCAAATTATAAAATACTGTTAAAGTAAAATACATGAAAATTTAGAACTTTATATGACAAAAATAATCAAACTCAAAAGATAAATTGAATAAACTGGGAAGAATATTTGCACATATGACAAAGGGTTAATATCTTTAATGCAAAAAAAAGTTTCTAAGCATTACAGCTCTTTTAGAATTTTTCTAGCAGGTTACAGCTCTTTTAGAATTTGTCTAGACATTCTTTTATATATTATTGGCAGAGGTATAAATGGGTTCGACCTTTCTAGAATGCAATTGAATAAAAATTTCAGTTACTCTGCAACACAAACTCTTACTAGGGTAATGATTTTATCTGCAAAGTGTACCAAAATACAGTGATTGAAACATTTTTACTAGCAAAAATCTAGAGACAGCTAAATTCCTCAGTAGAAGACTGGTTAAATAAGTTACAGTATATCCGTATAGTAAAATTCTATGAATCTGTTTTTGTTTAAAAAAATTTGTGCTGGTGTATATTTGTGTGCATTTGTGCACACTGCTTATTTTATAAAATGGAAAAAAGCAAGATATAGAACAATATGATCCACTTCTAGCCAAATTTTAAAGAAAAGAAGGAAGGCAGTGAAGAGAAATGTATGAATGCTACAGGTGTATTTGTTTTTGTTAGCAGGACTCATAGAAAACCTCAAACAATAGTTATCTTCAAGGAGAGGGATTAAGATTTCCCTTTTCAGGTACAGTTTGTATTTTCTGACCATGTGCATGTATTACTTTTTTAAGGTCAACAGAAATTCTCTGGGAGGGGGGTGTTATTTGCTATTTGTTATCTGTATACTTTTCTGCACTTAAAACGTTAATGTCAGTAAATTAGGAATGAAGTCATCCCTCCTGTTGGTGGTGTGAATAATTTTTTAAACTTCCTATGCCTCTTTGGGACACGTGGGCACATCCTCCACACACTCTTCCTCCTCCCTCCTTTTTTACAAACATTGATATACAATTTTTTAGGAAAAAAATACAAACATCAGGTGATATTTTTAGAGTAGAATTTATTTTCACATAAAGTGTACTTTATATATAAAGTTTGAGGCCATAAATCAAACGTGGAAACCAAGTTGCAATATGAGGCCAAATGGGATTTGTTTGTAAACTCCTCTGTAAACCTCTCAGGTGAGGTCATAGTGACACCAACACTAGAGGACAGACCTGCAGGCTGTTAATTTGACACCCCATTCAGTATTTTAAAGTACTTGCTCAGCTTCCATTGACGAGGGGACCAAGACAACATAGGTAAGGGACAGAGAAGCAGAATGAATGGGAAGAGAGCTGGGCAGAACACAGCCCCTCCACACAGCCACACTCCTCACACTATGCAAGGAGCCGTGGGCACAGACACTTTTAAGGCCTTGATTTTTAGATGCTCAACTTACACACGTACTCTTTCCTAAAACACAACTGCCCAAGGGTACCCTGGTGTCCTACTGGTTTTCCACATTGCAGAAGAAAGGCACACCTGTTTTTCATCTTGAACTCCATCCTGTGCCTTGTTCCCAGGGTAAAAACCTCCCAGGTGACAGAGTATCTTTTAAAACAGAGGTGTCAGAGGCTAAGCTACATTTCATAAAGGCACATCAGTCTCCAGCCCACAAAACCAAATCTGTCTCCTTAAGAGATGCATTTCTAAAATGTATCCAAAGATCTATATTCCATAATTATTTATTAAATATATATGTATATAATTTTTATCATTTATGCACCAGTGATACTTATAATGATCAATCAGTCCAGAAGAAAATTTTAAACACAGAGAAACTTACGTCACAGGAAATTTTAAAAGATTTTAAATTTCAGTTTATGAGTATATTGTAGCAAAGTATGAGAGAGTTCTTTATAAAGACTTTCAAGCAAAAGAAATATACTTTCTTAGGATAAAATTCCTTGGGAGAAGTAGAAAGAAAATATGACTTAAAAAAGGAAAAACAAAATTTATAGTATTAATTGAGAGGATTCATGTATTTTTTTTAAATGGGTGATGGTGGATATCACATTACTATGTTATTTAAAATTCCTTGGATAGCTTTAAAAGAATGACTTAATAATTTATTCTTACGTGTCAGTAATTACCATATGCTATAAAATACATTTTTGCAACTAATTTATGATGAAAGATTTTAGATGTCAATTTAAAATTGTGTGAGAGAGTACATAGCACCTAAAATTTTTAAAGAGTATTTAAGAAAAAATTTTTTTAATGTACAGCATTGTCTCTGGAAGAGTTTTGGTTAATCAGTTTTCTCCAATGATTACATTTCTGGTGACATTTTATAGATCAGGTGAGGCTGTTTCCTAGCTGGTGCACACACATCTTAACTCCTGGTCAAGGACAGATCTTGCTTCATGTTAGGAAAGCTTTCTCCTCACTTGGGATTTCATATTACCATGTGTTTGTCTGAAAAGCAAAGGGTTTTTATTGATGTTGGATATTACCAACATGTCTCATGTTACTAAATACATTTACCTAAAAGTCTCAATGCAGGGCTATTATATCTGGGGCTGTCAAGGATATGAGTTTACTATGGATATGGCTAAATGACCTCTCAAGTCCTCTCAGCTCTTAGATTTCCATATCTTTAGATATACTGTACCTGACAGCGAGGCAAGGCCCTAATTCAAAATTTATTTACACTCATCTTCATTGAGAGGTGAAACACTGACCAGAATTCTCTCATACAGATTGAGTATCCCTTACCCGAAATGCTTGAGACCAGAAGTATTTCAGATTTCAGATTTTTTCAGAGTTTAGAACCTTTGCATCATACTTACTGTTGAGCATCCCTAATCTGAAAATCTGAAGTCAGAAATGCTCCAAAGAGCACTGTTTTTTGAGCATCACACTCGTGCTCAAAAAGTTTTGGATTTCAGAGAATTTCAGATTTTTGGATTAGGGATGCTTAACCTGCATTACTTAAAAAGAAGAAAAAATCTAAAAGATTTTAAGTCTCTTTGGTGTTTTTTTCCTCCTGAGGACACAGATGTAATTCTGATTAACATCACCTTGTAAGAAAAGGTGATTTTTGTGCTGATTTTGCTGTTACCGTTCTGGAGGGACAGAAGTGTGTCTCGGGTTTCCACTCAGTATACTTATCAAATGCCGTCAAACAGGACATTCCTAGCTTGCTCTAAAGATGATTTCTAAATTTGCGCCTGTGCAGCTTGAATGTTTGTGATCCATCAAGGGGGCAGGAGGCAATGATCAAGATCTCTTAGGGCCTTGCAAACCCAAGAAAAGCGTTTCTCCCTTCCTGTATCCACTACCCTTTTTTTCCTTTTAATTATCAATCTGAGAACAAAAGGTTCAGGGTAACAATTGGGCAGAAGATACTATAGCAGCTGCCCCTTCGTGCTGTCTCTCTCGCTGACCCACGACTTTGCTGCATGGCCGGCACTGCTGCATGGGCCACCCTTGTTTGTGCTGCCATCAGGAAGAGACAATGATTTTCATCATATTTCCTGTTTTGTCTCACTGCCCAGGCAGTCCTAGAAGGTCCAGAAGGTCAACCACTTAGTGCTTTTCAAAGACTCATATTAACTGGCCGTGCCTTCAGTTTATTTGCCAAACTAGTGCCATCTCTAGGATGTGGAATTTTTTCTTTAATCTGACATTTAGCTGTCAGCTTTATAACTAAGCCAGCCTCTACTCACTGGGCTCTTCCCATGTACCAAAAGCAGAGGGAGCCTCTGCTACATCCCCTGGTTGGTTTCTGGGCTCAGATCAGAAATGGAGTTATTGAGAATATTTAAGAATAAATCTTAATACCTGGCCTATCCCTGAACTCTCACTGTAAAGTAACCAGAAGTTGATAGTAAGCTTGTCAATGGAAATTATGATTACTTATGAATAAATATTATGCTTAATTTATATTTGAATTGCTATTTTCTGACTCAATTCCTATTTTATGGACAAAATATGATTTAGAAATTTAAGTCATCAGTTCTTAAATGGGACTGTACATTTTAAATATAAAACTTTTGAAAAACACATGTCTAGACCCTGCACCCTAAAGATTCTGATTCCTTAAGTCGAAGGTGGAGTCCAGGAACCTTCATTTTAAAAGACCTCCTGTTTCTCCATACCCGCTTCCCCTCGTCTGCACACCCTAGTAGAGACTGATCCCAAGCGTGGCCATGGGAGTTCCAAGAACAAGCAGGTTCTGGGCCAGGTTCTGCCACTGTGAATGAGTCAGGTGGCCGCTTTGCACCTCAGTTTTTCTTTCTTTCTTTCTTTCTCTCTTTCTTTCTTTCTTTTTTTTTTTTTAATAAAATGAAAGGTAGGATTCCATGGTCTATGGGAAGGCCCAGAAATCTCCATTTTTAACCAGCACTTAAAGTGATTCTGATGCAGGAGCCCGGGAGCCCATTTGGGGAAGTGCTCTGTGGGTTCAATTTTTCCTCCCAGCTTGTGGTAGGAGAGTGGTGGTGGAATGCTGGAATGAATGTGGGAAGGGAATGTACTGAAAACACAGCTTTTTTGGGTATCAAATAGGAAACTATGTGGTGTTTCTAAATATATAGGCAACTTAGATATACTTGAAGGTGAGAGGCAAACTGGGGAAAATAAAATAGTTTGCTTTGCAAAGGGCATTTTCAAATGATTAGGCTTCAGTTGGCTGAGACCTTTACGAATCCTAGACAGTAAATATCATCCTACTGATGCCCTTTTATTTCTTTTCAAATTGATTCAACTCTCAGTCACTTCAAGATCCAATTAAAAACAGAAAGGATTCTTATCCAGGAACCTTTGATAACTCGATGGCCTGGAGCACAAGGACACAACATCCTCAGTGCAGCCACCACTTAATGGGCCTCTGGGCAGCCAGCCCTCCTGGGAGCCCAGAGCACACACAGAAGCCAGGGAGCAGTCGGCTGCCTGGAGCCTTTGAGAAAGCAAGCAGCCTCAGGAATCAGCTAAGAGAACAAGATAAGCACTTACCAGGACACTGCAACACTAATTGTAGCCCTCAAGGGCCTCAAATCAGGTGTGAGCCCCTTGACCTGACAGGCCACCTGGGCCAGTCCTCATCACGTATTATCTTTGTTTTCTAGGGTTAAGTATATTTAAACCATTTTTTCCCAAAATGTCCTAAGAGCTTCTGAACTTTCCTGTCCCTACATCTGTGCTCCTAAGTTGTAGTAAAAATATAAATATTTTTAATGGAAACTAAACTTTCGCCACATAGAATGAGGATGCTAAACTATTTGATTGTTGAATATGTAATCACTTTTTGATCTGCCAACATGTAGTTCATGCTTGAAGCTCTGACTGGGGGCGGGGCAAGGGGAGGAAGGAGGGGGAAAGGCAACACATGTAACCTAAACATTTGTACCCACATAATATGCTGAATAAAAAAAATTAAAAAAACCATGTAGTTAAGAATGAAATGTTGAATCCAGATAAAGACTTGGCCTCTGTCGAAGCCAGTGGCTAGCAGTGGCAGCCATAGTCCTCAGGGAGGGGATGGTCCATTTCCCAGGGCCCCAAGTCAGGTCCAGGTCTAGTAATTTTGAGATAAAGACACCAAAGTTTACGGTGTTTTGAGCATTTGGGTGGCCCATCTGAGCCGGCCTCTCCCTTGCTGAGTCAGATGGTTTGTCTCACAGCCCTGTGCAGTAAGTGACTTGACCTTTTGTTAGTCTCCCCAGCACTCAAATGGGGCCGAGAAAAATGGTGCTGACTATGCAAGGTTGAAGTGAGACTAGAATGAGGCAGTATGAGCAAGACACAGCATGAAGTGGGGCGGTAGGTGGTGTGAGGATGGTGAGGGAGAAGGAGGACCACCATATACCTTATGAGATCACTGGGTAAAGCCAGCAAGGAACAGTAGGATAATAAAATGGTACCCTAACACCAGATTTGCATGGTGAGTTGGAATTCCGTCTTTGCAGCAGTCCCTCCTGTTTTCATGGCCTAACACAGCTGCCGTAATAACCATAAGGGGAATAACAGCAGGCATGTAGTGGATGGGAGTGTAAGCCAGGCACTGTGCTAAACCTTCCTCATGTGCCAGTGACTCTTCAGAACAGTTCTTAGGGGTAGAGTCTCTTAGCTATTTGCAGGTGATTTTTCACACAGTAGGTTTCTCTCCAATTGATAAATGGTAACCACCTTCAAAGGTGGTTGATGCACTCACAAACATTAGCTCCCATGCACCTCTTTAGCCTCCTCTCCTGTCATTCTTTCTCTTACTTTTAGGTCTAGAGGACTGCCAAGCACCCCTGCTGTTTTGAGACTCTGCCCACCTGCACACCTCCCTCTGTGGTCAGCTTCACAGACCCCACCTCCTGAGGAAAGCCTTCCCCTCCTTGTGTGACTTAGGGCCTAGTGCCCATTTCTGCACATTCACCCTGCTGTAGTTGGTTCTGCTTCGGCTTCCCTGTAAACAACCTGTGTAAATTGCTCCTTTTCTCATTGTTTTTCAAAACAAAATTTCCTCAAGGGTCAGGCAATGCCTCACTTACCCCAAGTCCCCTCACCCACAGGCCTGGTGCCCAGCAGACTCTGAATAAATCTATGCTTAATCAAACTGAGTTTGTTGACTCATACATAGTTCAGAAGCCAATATATTAAATAAATGACAAATGATGTCCTTGGACAAAAAAAGAAGAGTCTTAAAATAGATACTTGGCAAAAATGGAAACAAGCTCATATGCCTTTCTGGGATCACTGGGGAAGAGAACACATTCTGAGAAATTACATGTGAGCACTTTATAAGCACCCCAAACCTAGCCTCAGTAAAGTTCAAATCCTATTTTTTTTCCTTAAAAAAACTGACTGTGGCTGATATTGGTAACAAGGGTAGCTCCCTAAGACTATAAAATAGACCCAGGTCAAGCCAGATATAATTCTAAACAGTTTGTACTTTGTACTTGTACTTGTTAGCTAGAAAACTAGCTAACAAATCCAGGCTCTAGAACAGTCATTCTCTTACCTCTGATGGTAGACCACCCCTGCCCCCGCCCCCCGTATTTTCTGTTCCTACTAGAGAAAAATTCTTTAAAGTGCATGGAGGCATCTAGATAGTACAATAAGACTACAGCTTTTCTGATCATTTTTGTCTTCCCCAGTAAACAATCTATGTAAATTGCTATTTATCTCATTGTTTTTCAAAGCAAAATTTAAAATTTATGTATCTTAATTTCTCTCTCCAAGAAACATGGCCAAAGGAGAACCAGATTTATTTTTACTTGTGGAAACTACTAAATAGGTCATGAAATGGGATAAAATTTAGCATTTTTCTAGTCACCATGTCAGCAGATGTGAAGCTGTGATAGGAGGGTCTGGAGCGCAGATCCACTCCACAGAGAAAGGCCTCGGGCCACCGTGCTGTAGAAGTGATGCCCGTGGGCGCTGGACCATGTTCACATGTCATTAAAATGTATCTGCACCTGTAAAGAAAAAAGTCACCCCATAATAAATTATTTTAGAGATTTCAGAATATTTAAAACTGTATATTTAAAAACAAATATATGTACATATATTTTTTTAAGTTGAAGAACTTTAAAAGAGTTCCAGTCTCAGATTCTGTATTAGATTAATAATTACATTGCCTTGGGGACTGACACATGAGAGTAGCTCTTCCTTTTGCAGGTCAAGGCCTGGGATTGACTGTTACGTATCCATTTATTTACTTTCCACTAAATGTTCTAGGATATTAAAAGATTATATTGTTAATAAAAAGAGTTATGAGGATGGATGGTGGCGATAGTTATATTTAATACCGTTGAACTGGACACTGAAAAATGGCCTAAGACGGTAAATTTTGTTACATGTATTTTACCACAATAAAAAAAATAATAAAATTTTTAAAAAACATTATACCATTGACACATCAGTTTAAAGATTTTTATCTGTGGCTGACTAGACTAGAAGCTTTTGGGGAACAGGATTACTCTAGACACATAGATTTATGTTTGTTGAGTGAGTCTTTAAGTGAATATCATTAAAGTTAAAGCCCGTCCCTTTGTGTGTTTTTCTACTGAATGCTAGTCCTTTGACTTTGAAATTACCCTGTATGTGTTATTTTTCATATTAGATTCAGGAAACCATTATTCAATACTTACAATATGTAGGAAACTACACTTTTTTTTTTAAACTTTTGTTTTTAATTACTAGTAAATTGCTAAAATAGGAAACCTTTTATTTAATATAATAAACAGTATTATTTTTCCATTGCTTTCCAGTGCTACTGGATATGATTACATAGTATACCATGCAGTGAATGTAGACCAGAGAGATTGGGCTGAAAATATACTGACTGATAGAGTAGGAAATTTAGACTTTTAAAGTAAATCCCTAAGAACAGCACATTTGGTGGTTTGTCTCTTTCTCCTAAGAATAGAATGTAGAAAACAAGAAATGTTTGGATTTAAGAACACTTTGAAACACCACCTAATTAAAAGAAAATAATCACTTCACACTAAGAACAGTTCTGAGAACATAAATAATAATATTACAGTGAATACATACGTAAGTCAAAATGAAAATACAGATACTAAAATTCAGCAACAAACATTGAGTACATTCTATGATCAAAGCACAAAAATATAACATATCAAAAATTCCCTATATCATATAATTGTCAAATGTTAGAGTTGAAAAATTCTATAGAAATGATCTTGTCCCAAACCCTGATTTTATAGATTAAAAATGGGTCTCCAACTGTGGTTGTCAGCTTCCAAGGTGGTCTCCAGTGATCCCTGCCTCCAAGTATTTATACCCTTGTGGAGTCCTCTCCCACCTTGTGTCTTGGCTGGTATGTGTGACCAATAGAGACAATACTGCAGAAATGATGATATTTCTCTTCTGAGGCTAGGTCATAAAAAACATGATGCCTTCTGCCTTCTTATCCCTCTTGAATCACTTGCTCTTGGGAAGCTAGCTGCCATGTTGTGAAGACACTCAAGCAGCCAGTGGACAGCCCCACAGCCCTAGGAACATGGCCTGTTGCCAACAGCCATGTGAGCAAATGATCTTAGAAATAGATTCTGTGAGCCAGGAGTTAGCAAACTTTTTCTGTAAAGGGCCAAATAGTAAATATTTTAGGTATGTGAGCCATACAGTCTCTATCATACCTACTCAGTTCTGACATTGTAGTACAAAAATAGCCATAGACAATATATAAACAAAAGATAGTGGCTTTGTTCCAATAAAACTTTATTTACAAAAACAGGCTGTGGGCCACATTTAGCCTATGGATGGTAAATTGCCATTCCCTCCTTTAGCCTCAGTTAAGTCTTCAGATGACTACAGTTCGTGCCTTCATCCTGACTACAGCTTCATTACAGGCTCCAAGCCAGAGCCACCAGCTGCTTTCAAATTCCTGACCCATGGAAAGTGTGAGATAATAAATGCTTGCTGTCTTAAGCTACTAAATTTTGGGGTAATTTGTCATATAGTAATAGGTAACTAATGCCCCAGTAATCCAAGAATGGAGGCTGTGTGAGAGATGAACCAAGTTTGGCTGTGAGCTGATGTTGAAGCTAGGCGATGGGGGTTCATTATCCTCTCTACTTTTGCATAATGAGAAGTTAAAAGAAAAAAAGGAAAAGAAGGATAAGTGGTTTGTCTAAAATCAGACCATCAGTAAATCACAAAGTCTCTGGCTCTTAAGTCCTGTGTTCTCTTGGCTACCTCTCCCTCCTAGTAACAGCCCATATTTAGCCATTTGGCTAAATCTTCCCCCAAATTCTTTACCTCCTCAGTATCTCCAAGTTAACATCCAAGATGGTTCTTTGGATTTTGGTATCACTGCTGTTGTTGAACCATCCTTGAGACCTCTTTATATTATAGACTCTAAAATTATATGTGAGAGATGGAGCCTTGTTCAGACATCTACAAAGTTTTACCTCGGTGTGACCTGGAACATACCAATACTGAAAATTTATATTTGTGTGTAACTTTGCTGGTGACAGAGAACTAGCAATCCGTTATCTTAATTAATCCTCACACAGCCTATAAGGATAGGCCTGTCTCACTGAAGCATTTATATTTGACTTTAAATAAAATAAATGCACTATGTGAAAATGCCTAGCACAGTACTTGGCACATAGTAGGTTCTATATAAATCAGTGAGTTTACCTTCCTTTTAAAATCCATTTGAAATTGGAAATGATCCTAGAAGGGTTTTAATTGGCATTATAAATAAATTCTTGAGTTGATTGTTAGGTACACAAAATGGACGTTTGAAATAACTTGGTTTTTGGTTGTACCTACTTCCCCAGAGTGGTTGATTAGTGACAGTAATCTGAATTTGGTTGGATTAAGAGGGTGATTCTGGATTATTCTAATCCTGTGGGTTTTTTAGGATAACGAGGAAATAAGATTTTGACAGTGTCATGCATTCTGGACTTTTAACCAGATGTCCCTGGAGATGTCATTTATAAATGAGATAAAATTATATGAACAAGGCCTCACAAGAAAGTGGTGGGAGAGCAAAAAGCAGAATACCAGAAAGCTAAATGCCATTGGATTATGAAATTCAATTCACAAATATATCATTTCCTCTCCTTTTTCCCTTCAAAAGTCTGTTTAATGTTGTATTTTCCTACTCTAAAAATGTGGTTGGAACAAGTAAAATTTTTCCCCCATAAATTTTTGAGTTTTGGTTTTTTGTTTTTGGTGGCTAGCCTTTTAGATAGAGTTTACAAGGCAGTTATTATTTGCCTGGTAACTTATCAGGACTGTAATTTTAAATTCTTAATCTCCCCCCAAAATCAATTTGGAAAAAAATCTCTTACCATTTTTTATCAGTAAAATAAATGAATCTCAATATTCTACCCAGTTCTTCATCCAGGTTACTTTAAGCAGTGTTTATATGGGTAGATTTGCAGACTCTTTTGTTTGAGTTGTCCTGAAAAAAAAATGATAGGCATATTTTTAATTTGCAAGTCTGGTTTTAGTCACAGGCACAAGAGAAAATGAACTGCCAAATGTCTGGAAAATACAGCTTCAACCCCCTTTACTTTCACATGTGATTAAATATTGTTTTGATTAGAAACAGAATATATCTAGGTTGCTTTTTTTTTTTTTACTTCTTGGACTCATGAATTCACTTTTTTAAATGTGTGTTATGGAAAACCATTTCCAAAAACATCAGTGTAGGTTATTTAAACTATCCATGATAGCTGTCCACAAATCATTTCTGTGAAAATGATGTGTATGATTTAACGATTGCAATCAAAGAATCTTGCTAAGGAATTGTCGTTTTTATTCGGTCTGTACCAAAACATTGGCCTTAAATGAAGCATTTTGGTTAGCCGAGGACATAATCAAAATGCACCAGGAGTAGAGTGGTGATTTGCATGCCTTGGCGTTAATTAAATGGCACTTGGAGTCAGGTATATTTGTCTTGAGAATCCGAGCTTTCGCCATTACTAAGTAACTCTGGGCAAGTTGCCAAATGTCTCTGGGCCTCAATTTCTTCCTCTGTAAAATGGATATAAAGCTAAGAACAACCACACAGAATGAGCAAGTAGAGTCAAGCCCAGGTCAGTGACTCTAAGTCTATGGCTTTTCCACCATATCACTATCTGGAAGATGCGGAATGAACAGAGCAGATGGATGTAAATAACACAGAATTCTTGATTAAGTGTTAATAAAGAACTTCTTGATCATTAGGGGATAAAATACTTCCATCCTGCGAGATGGGTGGTTTTAATATTCCAGCCTTAGAGATCTTCCCCAGGAGAAACCCCTACCTACTTTAGAGATTACCTGCTTTCTGGCAAAAAGCAGTCTCAGATCCCTTCCAACCCTATGATTCCTTAAAAATATTTGCTATTGAGCTATATTTTAACCCAAAACAGGTCATGTTGAAATGCTAATTAACCAAAACTAATTTGTATTTCAAATGAATTTCTGGAAACAAAAAGTAGTATAAAGTCACACTGGGAGGTGGCCTTCCTTCAGAAATTACTGGGAAGCTCTTGTTGAATAGCTCTTTTTGGGCTAACGCTGAAAGAGTAAGTTTGCTCTTTTGGTAGCAGAATTCCTAGACTCCTTGATTTGAAATAAATTAGAGCATAGAGTGTCTAAAAGAATAATGATATTAGTTTAACAGGATAGAATTGAACTCGAAGTATAGTATGCTATACAATCTTATGTGTATATCAATCACTATTAATTTTTTTTGCTCCTTTCTACCCATTTTCATCACTTTCTTCTTTTTTCTGTTCTTCAAGAAAGGGAAAAGGGCTAAGTGCACAGAGTAGCCATTCTTTGAATCTAATGTTATCTGAATGCCTTTCTTTTAACCTTCTTTTTTTTTTTTTTTTTGTATTTGTGCTATATTTGCAGGATCTTCTTTTCTTTCTTTCTTTTTTTTTTGCTTCATTTTCTTTTAGTAAATTATCCTGCCCTTTTTTTTTTTTTCGTCTGTTTGTATTTTCAGATACTGATGCATCCCTTTTTCATTCTGATGGTTCTCTCCCAGTTTTCAAAGCTCTTGGTCTCAAACCCTTCCCTGGAATGGTCTCAGGCCTTGTGGTCTCTGCTGTCAGCCAGAGTTCCTGCCTGGGAAGCTGTGCATAGAGGATGATTTCTCTCATAAAGGGTCCCTCCTCATGGTCTGGGTGGGGTTCAGAGCCCTCGAGGGTCCTCAGTGGAGCCCTCCCAGTGCAGCCGACCCTGGCAGAGGCCTGAGAGACATATAGGCTACTTTCCTGGTAATAGCCAGCAAGGCAAGGTGAAGATGAAGATGGATCTAATGCAGATCCTGCTGTTAGGGATTCAGCCCTGCAGCCAATTTAAGTCATTCACTGTTCTCTGAAGAAAATGGTCTGCCTCTGTTGATGATCATAAAATAATTCACTTTTAAATGTTGCCATACTAGATGGCAAACAAGGAGCCTATCTTACATTGAACTAGAGCCAAAAAGTAAATGCAGCCTGAGGGGGAGAGAGCTTCTGTCTGTCCTCTCCTGGCCTCTTCCATAGACTTAGGCAGACAGAAGTGTAATAAAAAGCAGGGTGAAAAGAAACAGGAAGCAGAGAGTGGAGCATGTGAGCTCTGAGTAGTGGAAGCTGCCTCCTGCTACATCCGGATTGTTTTATCTCCAAGTATGGGCTCTTCTATTGCTCTACCATAGTAAAGATTTTGTTTGAGATTACAGTGCACATACTTTCCATTGTTTGAACAAGGCAAGGAATTTGTCATTTGTATGGCTTCTTTCACTTGATCAGAAAAAGAACACTCTAACGATGAATGAGAAGTGATGTCAAAAGGATTAGGCAGCCCTCGCCATGGAGACGGGCAGTTGACTCAGAAGTGCTAGATGCACTGTAGACTGGGAACAGCTTCGCAGGGTTGGGAGAGTAAGTGCACAAACGCTCCAGAGCAGCTGGTCCAGTGCCCGGCTCCTGACGGTGTGCTCAGCCACTGGCAGCAGCCCTTACCTGTGCGGTGGGAAGCCATGAGTCTTGGCAATTATCCCTAGTCCCCTCCTTTTCCACGTTCTCCTAAATCCCTACGTCAACATTTCTGATCTGCGGTAGTTCTAATGCTCTGTGTCACCCACTGCTCCTTAGGCTCCCTCAGACTCCTTTCAAGCCATGTGTACTTGGTTAGAGGGTGGTTAAGTGGTACCAAGCTGCAGTTGTTGTGGCAGGGCAGAATGGGTTTCATTCTCATGCAAGTTTGGTTAAGGCCTGGTGGTTTTTCCATCTCTAGCTTCAGGAATTAGAGCCATCAAATGTCAGTTTATGACAGTCTAGATACCCCTATTATTTGGACTTAGTTTTAAAATACATACATAAAATATATTTTTTAAAAAAAAACTTCCCCTCTGTGATACTTAGGTCTTATCCTGTCCACAGACACAGGGAGCTCAAATCAAACGGCTTAAGTGTACAGAGAAAAAAACTACATTCTTGTGAGTTAATTACATCCTAATACGGTGGCAATCTCAGGAAAAAATAGTTGGTTAGCACACAGCTAATCCCCTTGAAACTAATTTTTTTGTGAAACAGTAACTCTAAAATGCAATGTTCTGGAGCCCTGAAATACAGACTGAGGCATTTTTAAATGGTTGTCCATTAGACTTGAAGCCATCTGCTTGTTTGTAGCCAAAGTATAAATTTTCCACTGTTCTAAGCACCGTGACAGTGGTATCACTCCAGAGAGAAGCAGCACCACGGGACCCCTGTGGAAGGGCTCCTTGCTAGCCCTGGTCTGAGAGGCACTTCAGCTTCATTTCCATTGATTTGATTAGGGACAGAGAACCAAAGAAAAATACAGTGTCTACTCAGAATTGAGCTCCAGTCTCCTAATATTCGATTGAGCTTCCAAAGGGTTAAATCTCACTCAATCTGCTTACATGGAGTACCCATTTGCATTATGGCTCTCAAAGAGTAATTAACCCTCAGCTGTAAGACAGTTGTCAAAATCAATGTGATCTGCTTTTGAAGGGCCACAAATAAAATGGGGAGGCCAGTTTCTCTTACAGGAAAATTACTGACCACAATGGTGGTATTAAGTATGGTACCAGAGTGGGCTGTGCCTCTCTTTGATTCTTAGTGTTGCTTCCAGTAAATTCTGGATTAACATCTTAGTCACACTCTTTTTATGCATGTTCGATTTTCCATAGCCAGTTCTCCACAGAGTCACTACATTTATGTATACTAGTGAATCAAAATACTTGTTAGCTAAGGCTATTGATATAATTGTCAAGGTAATAATTTGGTTTTTTATGCATGCAGAAAAGTGTACATATACCAAGAATTTACTGAAGGACCTCATCACATTGCTGTTATGGAACGAGTGAAGAAGGTGTTAATTTCTATTGCCATGTTACCAGAACTGCAGTCATTTATTCAAGAGTTATCAGAGACCGGGCACAGTGGCTCATGTCTGTAATCCCAGCACTTGGAGAGGCCCAGGTGGGAGGATCACGTGAGGCCAGGAATTTGAGACAAGCCTAAGCAACATAGTGAGACCCTGTCTCTACAAAAACAATAGAAAAATCAGCTGGGCTTGGTGGTGTGCACCTGTAGTCCCCTACTCAGGAAGCTGAGGCAAGAGGATCCCTTGAACCCAAGAGTTTGAGGTTGCAGTGAGCTGATACCACTGCACTCTAGCCCAGGCAACAAGAGTGAGACCCTATCTCAAAAAAAAAAGCAGAGAAAAGTTTTACTTTTGACCACTTAGAATCATATTCTCCATTTGGAAACATTCACAGAAAACATCTTAAAAACATCTTCATAAATATAACGATGTTGTACTCAAAGTACAATTTCTCATGCAACTAAATGCAGCGAACTGGCATGGATTTTCTGAGTGTTCAGTTAGATACCCTGAGGCTGAGTAAGTTACAATGGGCTTGGTAATGTTAACTTCTTGCTAGTTATATAAATTGTACCCTAGTTGAAGAGGCATATTCGTGTTTTCCTCTGGTTTTTAAGAGCACATCAAAATAGTTTATGCTGTGGGTTTGGAATATCTTTTTTATTTTTAAAGAAAATATAAAGGTAGAAGACTCATAATATTGCAGTCATAAAAGCTTCCATTACAATCTTGGTAATGAAATTCAAATAGTATTGTCCTGCAGAATCAGATATGGAGGCAGCAAGAAAATTTTAGTATTTTAAAACAAATTTTTAAATTACAGTAATAGGACATATTTAAAAATCACATAAAGGAAAAATCTTTTTGCAAAACGTTAGTAAAATACAGTTAAAAAACCAAACTTGTACAACTTCCTTGTTTCCTTGTTTTACCTTTCTGTTGTTTTATGTTAAATATGGTAGATTTTGCAAGAAAAAGTTAATATCACAAAATATAATACATGTTATCATTCATTTTCCAAAGCGATTGGCAATGGTATTCCATTGTGGTGGGTAGTAACAATCCCAACTTCTCATTTAACAAAATTAAGAGTTTAGATCACTCTCCCCCTCCTCCGTACAATTTCCATCTTAAAGGATGGATCTTCAGGAATAATAATGCTGAAAAAAGAAAGAATATTCAAATGTAAATGTAAAAAGTTGTAAAAAAGTCAAATCCCCCTGAAACATTTGAGTAGACACTTAGCTTTGATAGTTAGTGCTTTTCTTAAACCCGTATTTTGTTAACACAAAATTAAACCCAGGAGTGAGATATCAATTAGATGTATTGGTTGGTTTCTAACTTACAATTTAGTCATGGAATATGCGTATGCTTTTGAATGCTTATTATAATTTTATTTCATTACTGGTTGTAATTGTTCTTTTATTATGTATTAAAATTAACTAGTAAAATTGATTCTTTGTTAATTATAAGTAACATGAATTGTGTTTTATAACTAGAGAGAAGCTAGATTCTGAAAAACATATGCCCTTGGCTACAGAGGAAGTATAATAAGAATAGTACTTCTTTCTTTCCCTAAAGGCATAGCTTCAAGGACTCTTTTATTTCAATATCCTGCTGGATATTGATTGGGCGGTGGTGGTGGTGGTGGTGGTGGTGGTGGTGGTGTGTATGTTTACACCAACTTCAGGTACTGTTGAACAGTTCATGGTTAAGGCAACTTGAAAGCAAGAAAAGATCGGTGTTGAACAGATACTGTGACCAGTCAGAAGATAACTAGCGCTGCAACGCTTTTACACTGTGATCTTGTATCTAAATCATCAGTCAAAAAGGAAAAGTAAAAAGCTGGCCAGAAAGTGATCCTATCTCAACTCAGTGTAGTCCTTTTAGTGAGGTCAGAGAGCACTGAGGCCTGCCGGGTTTCAGATCGCAGGTTTGGCTCATTTGTTCAACAGACAATCTTTATGCACCTTTTGTGTATTTTAAACTGGACGGTAAGTAAAACACAGGACAGTATGAAAGGAGCAGGTTTGGAAGTGAGATATTTTTGGTAAAATTGTAAGCGCCGATTATAATTCTTCAGTAGCCAGACTCTGAAATTACACTTTTGAATTCCTCAAAGGAGCAAGCACTAAGGTGAAAATCAAGCCCGTTTTCAAAAGCACAATATATACTGCTCATTTCCCTTATGTCCTTATTTTCATTTGGTACTTTAAAAAGTATAGAAATTATCCTAAGGACTATAATAATATGACTTAAATCTCTAAGATTAATGACTAAATAGGCTATTTTAATAAATCTTCTTTTAGAAGAACTGAGATTCTTCATTTGAGAACTCTTCTATGACCAAGAACAACTAATTATCGTAACAAGCTGTGTTTTACATTTCCTTTGTCAGGGTTAAGAATTCAAGTACCTAACTTGTGATTTTACATGGCATCTAGACTTTGCCAGTACCTTCTGAATGCAACTTTTCTTTTAGTCAGGAGTATGTTGATGGGCTCACATACGCTCTTCCCTAGACTCCTACTGCAGACCTCTGTCTGATCTCCCCACCCCCACTTTCTCCTCTCTCCAATCCAGTTTCCCTTTTGCTGCCATGGCTTGCTCTCCCAAATGTAAGTATGATCCCATGTTATGGTCCTGCTCAAAACCCTGTAGCACCTCCATATTCTTTAAGAGAAACCCCAACCCCTCCACATGGCTGTGTTTACAGCCTAACCCAACTGCATAAACCCTGCTTGGGCTCCACCCACATGAAACTGCACCCTGTTCCTAGAACACCCCATATTCCCTAGCCTTTTGCACATTCTCTTCACTCTGCTGGTTCCCTTTTATCCACTTGTCTTCCTAGAAACTTTCTTCTCTTTTCTCAGACTCATCTCATAGATCACCACCACAGTGAGGCTGTCCTTTATGAGCACTTGTCCTGCTGCATTGTGGTCTCCGGGCTACAACCAGAGTGTGACTTGTCTGTGTTCTCTTTATATCTAGCTTGTGGTGGGTGTGCACTAAAAAGTGACACGCTCCTGGATCTGGTGATCTCACATTTGCACCTATACTCCTAAAGAAGCTGGTACGTACACTGTTACTGGAGGCAGCGCTGTTACCCTAAAGGGAGTCAGAGAAGTGTGAGTTAGGGAGAGAAACACTGTATTTGGGGTTAGGACACCTGAAATCAATTAGATAATCTCCTTAGGTCAAGGAACTTTGGCTGGCATTCTAGGACTGTATGAGTCTAAAAGCTTGGATTGCATTCTGAACCCTGGCACAAAAAAGCCATGCAAGCTTGGGCAAGTCTTGTAACTTTTGCTTTGGTGTCTTAATCACTGTACGGAGGAGTTGGACCAGGTGATCTCTAAAGTACCTCCATTGCCATAGGGTAGCTCTTCTCACAGGGACTCAGCACGCATACTGTGGATTGGGGTAACCCAGTGGTCTACTCCCATAGGTGTTCACATGACAATTGTGTGATCAACTGGCACCATCATGTAAAAATGCCTGTGCTCTAAAGATGAGGAAGGAATTTGGAATGTTGTAAATGAAATTTAGTGTTCACTTATTTTTTTTTTGGTATAGAGTTGTGAACGATATTAACTTTATAAAAGCATACAACACAGCTCTGTTGGTAACTAAGGATATAAAGAAGCAGTTTGCTTTGGGGAAAGATTTGCGATACACCATCTTCCCAGTGAGTTCTGTGGCTTTGATTGTCGTGAATTGGGTGGCACATGATTCATCATGTGAGCCCCTTCAGTGTTATTAGTAACTGGTGTTTCTATCAGCCGTGATATGTGTACAGGAGACAACTCTCCACATGCTAATACTTTATCAGAATAGCAATGTGACTTTTTCAAAATTAGGATCTATAAACAGATGACGATGGCTCCTTTTTTGCCCCTAAGATTTCAGTATTGGCTGACAGCACTTAAAAATTTATCTCAAAATGTGTTCATGATCAGTTTAACTAAATATCCCGGTGTTTTATAAATGGGTTGAACACGGCGAGTGCAGAGTTGCACATCATGTGCTTTTGATGTTTCCTGTGACTGTGCCGCGAAGGGCCTGACTCAGCATGGACTGTGTGCAGCCTGCTCAGGGCACAGCCCCAGGGGAGTGGAGCTTCGCATCATCCCAAGACATGTTCCAGAGGTGCCAGAAAATGGCACGGAGTGGTTGCCATGGCAGATGGACTTCTGCTGCCCTGGGAGCTGCCTCTCTAGAACTGAACTGTGAGTGTGTTCACATCCATCACAGTAGCGATCTATGGCTAGCATGCTTTAGTGCTGATGGTGCCGGGCTCTCAGGTGATGATTTGTTCTTTTCCTCCTTTTCCACAATATGCTTTCAAAAGTGGTTAAAATAATTACTTCACCTTAACTACTGTGCTACTTGAAGTAAATTAGAGGAAAATTATTTTTCTCTTCAGGTTCAAAGAAGTAGATAATTACCTTTGGCACACTAGCTAATGAAAATCTAGCAATATCAGATAAATTTATCAATAATTAGGCAATGGTAAGTATATATTTTAGGTTGAAATTCTAGCTCTTTGGAAAAAAACCTACAGATTAAAAATTGTTGAGGAGTAATTTGCCAGTTTCTCATAAATTAAGAGAAAGCTTTGAATCTTCATGAAGTCACAACACAGTGGGTTCACAGCTGGTCAGTGGGACTTCCTGGGTCATGATGGCCATTCTCATATCACACCTGCCCTCCTTCCTGTGGACTCCTTCAGAAACCCATGGGTCATTCCTCTAATTAAAGTACAATACCCTCTTACCCCAGAATTCTTCCCAGTGGGATTGCTTAGGACTCGGGTGTTTAGGGTTTATCAAAGGGTAAAGTTTCTTAGAAGTTAGAGTTACCAAAATCCAGCAGAACTAGGAGCAATTTGCCAGAAAAGCCAAGCATCACACAGGAATTTGGATTTAAGATTAAAAGGATGTGTTAGATCAATTTGCAGATGAAAATTATGGCACAGACCATAAGCATTTTCTAAATCTGTGTTTATTCAAAACCTTAAAAAGTTTTGTAACTAATTTCTGCTTGACTGCTTCATGTATTCTTCATGTTCATGTATACATCAAGAATGTAGTATAAAGAATTTCTACTTGGGCACTATATTAGTTTTCTATTGCTCTGTAACATATTAACACAAACCTAATGGCTTAGAATAGCCCACATTTGTTACCTCAGAGTTTCTGTGGATCAGGAGTTCCAGCATAGCTCAGCTGGGTCTTCTGCTCAGGGTCTTACCAGGCTGCAGTCACGATGTCAGCTGGGGCCTCAACTGGAGGAAGACCTGCTTTAAGCTCTCAGAGGCTGTTCGCAGAAGTCGTTTCCTTGTGGCTAAGACTATGCGGTCTGCATCTTCACACTGCTTGTTGGCCAGGGGCTGCTCTTAGCTCCTGGAGGCTCCCCACCCACAGTTCTTTGCCACGTAGCCATCTCCATAGGCCCTCTCACAACATGGCATTCAACATCAGCAAGAAAAGGCTCTCTGCTTGGAGTCTTCGACCTAAGGGACAGCCTAGGCCCTCTTTTAAAGGGCTCCTGACTTATTAAGTCTGGCCCACTAGGGATAATCTCCTTTTTGGTTAACTTAAAATCGACTGACTTAAGGATTTTAATCACATCTGAAAAAAATCTTTTCACTTTTGTCATATGACATAACCTATCACTGGAGTGACATCCCATCACCTTTGCCACATCCTGTGCATTAGAAGCAAGTTCCTAGCTCCTGCTCATACTTGGGGGAGGGGATTGTACAAGGCGTGGTTACCGGCAGACAGGACTCATTGCGTATTATGGGTGGGCCCCACGACATGCCCTAGGGCATGGCCACCACAGGCACTCAGTAGGGGTTTCCTAAATTGAAAGATTCTGGTATATACTAATTGTTTGGAATGCAGATTACATGTTCCAATAGGAAAAAGGTGGTATTTTTAGTTAAGCTTAAATTAAACTGACCAAGCCTATTTAAAATAAAGTGTGACTAATCTAAAATATAATACTATTCGATTTACCTTGGGTTTGGAAGAAGGTCAGAAGTGTGAAGTACAGGAAAACTGCTTCTTCCCATCTTCTGGGGCGCAAGGTTCTCCCATCCATCGCTACACAGCCCCGCCACCCCACAGCCCCCACAAGCTCTACCACCCCCAGTGCTAGCTGGTGATAGGCAGCATCTGCCTCTCCCTTTCCCACAGACCCGAGTGGCCAGCCCTCTGCTGCTGCCTGAGCATCTTGCTGTCGTCCCCACATGGGCCCAGCCCCCAAGGTCCCCATGTGCCCAGATGACCTTTCTCTTTTGCCCCCAGTTCATCTCACTAGGTATTAGACTGAAAGCATCCAGTGTGGAGGACGAGGAGGACTAACCATGAGCTCTGCTCCTTTCTGACATCTGACAGATGTTGAGTGTTGCTGTGTTTCTCTGGAATATTTACGATATCTTGTGACACTGCTGTAAGTTATTACAGTTCCCGGAGTGCCTCTGTGCTTAGTTTAGAAACTGCAGCTCTACCATGTGCAGGATTCTGCTTGCATCGAGTACTCACTATTTACAAAGTCTAATGTCCAGGGCTGGAGCACCAGGTAGAGGAAAAAATATGCCACCAACTGACTTGAACACTGACAAGGATGAGCTAGAAGCTCACAGCCCTTTGTGGGAGGGCTGGGGGAAGTACGCTTGCTTCTGGGTTGGTGTGGAAAATGGCATTTTGCCTTAAGACAAAACAAATATCAGCTATGGCATGGTGTTTCCTGACAAAATATTCATATAATTTGCCTGCAGCAGAGCTGAAATCCTCAACAGACTACAGATGAGGTCTTGGTAATCTGTTGATTTGTTGTGGATCATTTACTTCCCACTTCAGTGGTCAGTTGTTTAACTGTCTTCAATTGGGACACTGAGGCATGTTTTTAAAAATCAGTTCGAAGAGAAGGCATGTAAATATAGTCACTTATCCCACCCGAGTGGGCGTCCTTGGGCTGGCTGATGGTCCCCAGGGGTGCTGGTGGGGCAGGGCGCTATGTTGAAAAGAGCCAGGGTGCTGGTGGCTTGGGATGGAGGGCACACAAGAGGGGGTGACCTTGGAAAAGAACAGGACTCCCACAGCCTCCAGGCGGGTGATGGTGGTTATGCTGTACATGGGGTGCGGGCTGCCGAGGCGGGGAGAATTGGCACCCAGCTCACCCTGGAGCCCTGTGCATACAGCTCTGCCATAGACATTAAGTTTTACAACGTGCAAAGCAATATTATATATCGTAATACATGTGGGAGAAAAGAAACATATGGGAATAATAAATACCACATCCAGGAGAGTGGGCCCGTCTGCAAGTGAAAGCTGAGCTTCAGGGGGCTGCCGACAGGGAGTCAGTTGTGCTGACCATGTCCAGTTCTGAAAGGAGCTGGTGGGCAGGGCTGATGCCATCATTCTTTCCAATTTTGAGTCTTCGTGAAATGTTTTCTGATTTTTACTGGGAAGTAATATTTCATAGATTTGTGAGAATTAAAGTTTTTTATTTGTGCATGTTCATTTGCTTTAAGGAAAACTTGCTAGTGAGCAGGCATGTGGGGGCCAGCTGTTATCACCAAGTTTTGTTGGCCCCTGAGTTGAAGGGAGAGCCCACTGTGGGTGTTAGAGACTCTCTGTGCCCAAACTAGACTGTGCCCAAAGTGCTTGCTTTTACCTTGGTCATGGAGATCGCTCAGAGTCGTGCTACCTCATCAAGAAAAATTGGATGGTGGTGCCCACTCCCCTACATGACTGTGTAGAAAAAGGAAGATTGCTGTGCCCAAGCCCGGCATTTAATTGACCACAGAGTAAACATCAGTTAAATAAGGATCTAAAACTGTGATGGCTTTTGGATGCCTGAAAGAATGCGAGGGAAAAGTTAGGAAATGTAGGAAGATGTTTATATTTATCTTATTTATTATGTCTATTATCCTATTATAGAACATATTTATGGAAAGTGCTCTGTTCTATAATTAGAACCAAAAAAGCAATCATTTAGAATTGTCCCTATTTTAATTCATTAATTTTTCCAACTTTAAAATATTCCGGGATGTTTTGAACAGTCCATTTTGCCTGGAACAAATTGGACCATGAAACTACTGGTCTGTGAAATGACTGAACAAATTAAAAATGTGTAAACAGCCAGATCAAAATTAACTAGAGAATCTAAGCATAAGTAGAAGCCCATTAACAAAAGAAGCAATTCTCGTGTCCTTGTAGCATATTTTTGTGTTTTCTTTTTTTCTCCTTTTTAAAAAATTCAGTGTACTTTATTCAGAGTGATTTAATGACAGAACTTCAGCCTGGAAGGAAACCTGAAATTTTGGAGTTTTTAATTTTGTCTTTTAAAATGAAACTGTGGTCTCCTTTGGATGGTGAATGTGTATATGAGTGAAAGTGGAGGTTTGCTAATGCTGGTTTCTGGTACTTCACCTTAGTAGGTCTTCATAAATGCTGTGAAGACCTGTCTGTCTTACTCAGGAAAGAAACACTACAGGAACTAAGAGAGCTTGTTGGGACCAAGATTACTGATGCTTTAAAGGGCAAAACAAAGTCTCCCGCTATAGTTTTTGAAAGTCTGCCACTACCAAGTACTGACTAGATATAGGAAATACACACACATGTACTTTTCTTCCAGGAAACAGAGGCAGACTCACATCTGTCATGAAAGATTAAGGGAAAGAAAAAAGTTCTTGACATGACAGACTGTGAGCTTGATTTTTGACAAAGAACACTTGACGTGCGGTTTGCAGTGTAAGCATCGTCGGCTCCACATAGCTGTGTACATGCCCCAGCCATCTCCCTCGCACAGAGCTGTGGGATTCCACAGGTAGATCGTTGAGAGACGTAGCGTTTTACAGTTGGGGAACGAGACCCAGCAGGGCAGGGGACTTTCCCAAGCTTCCTGTTTGTGGTGTCCCTGGTTGGCCTGCTGCTCTGTCCAGTTCTGCGTTCTGTCTCTGGGGGTGACCTCGTGAGCAGTATGTGGGAAAATGGGGTCATGTGTCCCTAACACTTATGGCTATCTCACATGACTTCCTGACTTAAGTATACCCCACTTACTTCTGCCTCCTTCAAAAGCCATATTTAGACAAAAGGAAAAATATTTAAAAAGCATAAATCCATTGAAAAATGTTGGAAAACAAGAAATAGTACCTACCATCAGCTAACCAAAAACAAAAGTTGAGAAATTTCTGTAAAATAGAAAGTAGAGTAAGAAAGAGTTGACAGAGAACTAGAGCAGAGAGGACTAACCCCTTCAGACAGAGCCTTCAGAGGGAGGTGAGGGCACCCCCTTGGAAGGAGGACGTTCCAGCCAGGAAGAGAAACTGCAGGCAAGCATCAGGGCAGTGCCTTAAAGGAGCTCTACTTCCCCCAATGAGGAAAACTGGGGTGGGAGCTCATGGAAGGATCTTTGGAACTGTGGAGGATCTCTGGGTTTTTCTGGCCTTCCATGACCCATAGGGAGGGGTCCAAAGAAAGGCTGTGGCACCCAGGGCTGGAAGATGCTTCCTCTGCACCTGGGGCTCGTCTGATGTGCATCTCATGGGGCCTGCAGATCATTTGGCTGCCACTTGCTCACATACCCAACAGAAAAACACGCTCATTGATATATGCCACCCACTTACACAGAGGCCCCCACTCAAAGGGGAGGATAGGGTGGAGAGAGATGGGACAAAGATGGAACAAACCCCTGGGAGCTACCTATTCTTGTCACCTAGTCCTTCTTTACCAAATGTGAGTAGACCACCAGGGATCACCTAGGATCATTAGGTATTTGAAGAAAACCAATAGAGAGACACTATGATGAAAAACTGACCCATAAGGAAAAAGCAAAGTAACAGGATAACATTCTAATTAAAACCTTCAGAAAGACTTGAAGAGTGGTGGTATCATAAACATTAAAGGTTGATAGGAAAAAGAAGTGATTAGAAAAAAAAAAAAAAGAAGTGATTAGAGAACAAAAAGGAGTTACCGGCAACTCAAAGCAAGATTGTCAAAATAAATTCACTAGACATGGCTCGGAATGGGCAAGGCTGGATATTAATAGTAACAGCTATCATTTATTATTTGCGACTGTCAGACACTGTTCTAAGTATTTCACATATAAATTAGTTTAGTCCTTTTAAGAACCCTATGAGATAGATACCATTATTCCCATTTTACAGATGAGGAGACTGAGGTACAGAGATTAAGAAATTCTCAAAGACATAAAATTTCAAAGAGATAGAACTAGGACTTAGCCCATGTGGCTTGATTCCACTCAACTGTTTTGACCCCCAAATTAATATTGTAACAGTTAGACAAGCTCCCCCAAAACAGAGACCCTCTCTATCTTAATAGGTTTTGCCACAGATACTGGCCCATGTATTCCAAGTCCAATATTTGCTGAATGAATGAATAAATAAAGTAAGTACCTAAAGAATAAACACAAAACTCTTAACAGAAGTTACCCATGAGGAGAAGACAAAGATGATTAGAATATAAAAGGGGAATTCACTTTTTTTTCTCTATATGCTTTTATTATTTGAATTTTTGCCCTAGTAGTGGGGAATAGTAAATTCCGGACTGAGCTCTGTTGTAGACCCACCTAACATCATAAAAACAAGACCCAAAGGATCAAACTGTTTCTAACTTAACTACATCCCAGAACAAAGCCCAAGAATATAAATAGACATACCCATCCCATGATTAGGAGAATCATCAATCAATTGGAACTGACCCAAGCTAAAATACATGGCAGAATTAGCAAGCAAGGATGTTAATGCAGTTAATAAAACTATTCCATATGTATAAAAAATTAGAGACATGGAAGATATTTTAAAAGATGCACATCTGACTTCTAAAGATGAAAACTACAATACCTGAGATGAAAAACACTGTGTAGAATTAGCAGATTAAACATTGCAGAAGGAAAAAAATTAGTAAACTTAAAGACATTGAAATAAAATTTAATCCAACATGAAGCACAGAGAGAAGAATTTTAAAAATGAAAAGAGCACTAGTGAACTATGGGACAGTATCTAGCAATTGAACTTCCCCAACCTGATGAAGGGCATCTATGAAAAATTAGCAGCTGTTGTCATACTTCATGAAGAAAGAGTGAATGCTTTCCACGTGATATTAGGAAAATAAAAGGATATCTCTTCCTACCACTTCCATTCAACATTGTACTGAAGGTTCTGAAGGTTTTGGCCAGTGCAATCAAGCAAAAAAATTAAAAAATATGAATAAAAGGCATCCAGATTGGAGAGGAAAAAATAAATTTTATTCTTCCTTCTTCCTTTATGTGGATGACATTATTGTGGTGCCATATCTTCACACACATGTCCAAAGGCAGGGGGACAAAAGGGAAACATCTCATTGTGTCTCTTTATGTGGATGACATTATCATCCACATAAAAAATCTAATGGAATCTACAAAAAAACCCACTAGAAGTCTTTTTGGAATATGGCCACACCCATTTGTTTGTAGGTGTCTGTGGCTGCTTTTGTAGCACAGCGGAGAGTTGAGTCATTGTGACAGAGACTGGCCCACAAGCCTAAAATATTTACTGTCTGGCCTTCAGTGAAACTTTTGGCAACGCCTATTCTATAGGTTGAGTATAATCCCAGTAAAATCCCAGCAGACTTTTTTGTAGAAATTGATTAACCTGATTCTAAAATTCATATGGAAATGCGGAGGACCAAATATAGTTTTAGAATAGCCAAAACTTTGAAAAAGAAGAATAAACTTGGAAGAATAACCTGATTTCAAAGCTTATTATTATAAAACTACAGTAATCAAAACGTTGGAGGAATGGCATAGATTAATGGGGAAGAATAGAGTCCAGACACGTTCCCACTCATGTCTGCATTGCTGATACTTGACAGAGGCGCAAAGACAATGCAGTAGAGAACGGACAGTCTTTTCCAAAATGATTCTGGAATAAGTGTGTATCCATACGCAAAAAAGGGAACGTGGACCCACACTTCATAACAAAATGAATCATAGACCTAAATGTAAACCTAAAACTATAAATTTTCCAGGAATAAAAAACAAACATAAGATAAAATCTTTGAGACCTTGCATTAGGCAAGTATTTCTTAGATATGACCCCTAAAGGATGATCCATAAAAGAACAAATCAATAAATGGGACTTCATTAAAACTGAAAACCTCTCTTCAAAATCCTGTCATCTCTATAATGAGAAAACAAAACAATAAAAAACAGGAGAAACTGCTAGAAAACTGTCCTGGGGACTCGGAAACATTGATTATTACCCTGATGGGGCTGCAGTGATGCTGCACCGAGAGTTTGCCGCCCTCCCCCACCCCACCTCGTCTCCCCTACCCACTCAGCTCGGGCTCTTTCTTCACAGGGTGGGAGCAAAAGCTGAGCAGCAAACAAGTCCAGCAAAACTGTAGTTTCTTGAAATGAAAAAAAAAAACACCAAAAAACTGTTTTTAGGAAAAGCCACAGAGGAGTATACTTCCCTTGAATGCCAGGAAAAATGGAAATTGAGAGAAGTGGGAAGAACAGAGGTCTGGGGCCAGGCAGCCCTCCCTGGGTTTATACCCTAAGACCTAAGCATGTTAGCTGTAGGGCCTCGTGCATGTGACGTGTAACCTTCGTGCTTGTCAGTTTACTGCGTCTATGAAATGGGAAACATTGTGAGAATTAGAGATCAGGGGTACAGAGTGCCCCACAGGCCCAGCACAAGGGGACCTTCAGTTAAGCACTGTTGCTTTTGTTCAGTTGTGCCAAGTTAGGCTGCTTGGTTTTCTCCCCTAGCATGGGAAATGATCTGTAAAATGTGGAGACTAAATGCAAGTGTAAGGGATGTTTTTGTTTTGCTTTTTATTTTTTCCTATGAATTCTAGCTAATCTTCTTGCTAGAAGAGAAGGTCTAGGCTCTACCATTTTAGAGGGGATTAAACATTCCTGTGTGGGCTGGAAAAAATTCAAGAAGAGAGCCAGGAAAACAAATATCCTGAGGAGGCCTGGAGTCCAGAGGTGAGGGTGGAAGAATTTGACACAAGGGAAAAAGAAAAATGCAGAGCTACTGGTGGTGTATTTATGGCAGGAACGTTCTCCCATAGAGGATAGAGCTCGACTTTTCAAGGGAAGGCTGCATGCCAGGCCTTAGTACAAGACAAAAGATCATAGTAAGGTCAGAGGAAACCTGCTGCTGACCACAAGAGGCGGTGATGCCTGGGGGTGGGGGCCAGAGGAGGCAACGGCAAAGGCCTGCACCGCCGGGAGTGCCGAGCAGGAAGGATGCTGCCTCTTTGGCATGCATTTCCAAGACGTGAAAGCAAATCTGCCATCACTTATCAGGCCTACCAGTCACCCTAAACTTCCCCTGATTCTCGTGCAAATGAAGTGTGATAGAAAAAAAATACAACAGTTATGATACCCTGTGTGTTCACAGGCTTTCCCCATTCCCAGGGGTGTTTCTTCTCGCTCCTTTCCCAGGCTTGTATGTGAACAGAATAATTAGAGGCTGGGTCAGGGGCAGAGAGGGGATGAGGTCTGGAAATGGAGGGGCTGAGGGAAGGATACACCAGGGTCTGAGAGTGTTTGACTGAAGGGGAGCTTGGATGCCTGAGGTCAGCTGCCTCCTGGGGCTGAGTGAGACAGGCCACGACACAGCCCTGCCCACAGGAGATGACTCCAGTTGCTTCTCCACTGATGTTGGCACCCCGCATGAGAGGGTCCCTGGTGGTGTCTCACATTGGAGGTCAAGACTTTGTAACCAAAAGAGTAAATAGCTACAAAGAACATGATTTGAGTTTCTAAACAAGGCTTAAAATATCAGAATATAACAACCAATAGAAAGTATCTCAACATACAGGATAAGAATGGACTTGTCAGAAAAGTGGCCATTGTAATCAAGAGAACTTTAAATTTAAGCAAGAAAAACATGTGCCCGGACAAAGCTTCCAGACTAGGTAGAGTTATAAACAGCACATTTGACATATTTAGTTGAGAAGGTACCCAGTAATTTATAGCAGAACATAAGAATGATGAGATTCATAGCCTGGGATGTTTCTGAGTTGTTCCCATATAAAGAGTGAAAGTTACTAAATGAACTTGAAATGTAAAGAAGTCCATACATGGGCCTGTCCCAGGGTTGGGGGAACAGCCCAGTGGTGTCATTAAGGACCTACGTCGGCTTTTTCTATTTTCTTGTCCAGCCATCCTTGACACGTGGCTTTCATCGTGGTCCCAAGGTGGCTGCCAGAGCTCCAGGTGCCGTATCCTCACACATGTCCAAGGCAAGGGGGACAAAGGGAAGCATCTCATTGTGTCTCTTTATATTAGAGAGGAAAATTTTACCCAAAAGTGCCCTAGCAGACTTACCCTCAAGCCCCACTGGCCAGGATTTAGGTAATAGTTCATGCCCTACCTGCTGGGGAGACTGAGAAAGCACCTGGCATTTTCTACTTCTAGAAAATGGGCTCCTATAGCAAGGGCTCGTGGAGGCTGGGTGGGGAGGGAAGGCATTGGATCAGCAATAGAAGGGTATCCCTTGTTCTGACAGATGAAAGTTTGCAAGAAGCTGTGAGTGTTAGAAAATGCACACCCAGCAGGAGATGTGTGAAACTGAAAGATGGTAGAACGTGCTGGAGGAAGAATTCAAAAAGATCTTGACAGGCTTCAAGCTGCAGGCCTGCTGGGCTGGCTCTGGCCACCTCTCCTGCCCAGTTTCTTTCTCTGAATTTCTGTGCCACCTTCGTCACACTATCACTGCTCAGAAAGCCCCTCTCCCCGACTGCTCAGCAGACACCATTCCTCCATTAACACTTGATTCAAGTGCTTGCTTTTGCAGCCTTTCCTAACCCCCAGCCCCCAGGCCCTAAGTGAAACTGAGCACTGCCTCCTTGTTTCCCCACTGAATTCCTGCCCAGCACTCATAGGCCCCTCAGCCCTACACATCTCCTCTCCCCCTCTGCCCGAAGCCAAGCTCGACTTTGAGAGCGTTGGAGCACTGTGGTGTACATAGTGCCTGGTATGATCACTAAGTGTTTAAGGCCTGTTCATCGGCTTAATGAATTAATAGGTGAATGTTCCGGCTGTGTTCTTTATTAGACTGAGTGGTGTTTCTCAGACTATCATGTGTTCATGAATCCTGGGTGTCTTGTTAAAATGCAGCAGATTCTGATTCGGCAGGTCTGAGGCGGAGCCCGTGTTCTACCTTATAACAGGTTCCTACGTGAAGCTGATGCTGCCTGTCCTTTGACCACACTAAGACCTGAGCATCCTGGTGAATTCTAGGCACTTCATTTCAGCAAAGACATTGAAAAACTCAGGAGCGATCAGAATGCTCTGATTACTGAGAGCAAATTATTCTCCCTCTCGAAGTTATAAATTCTTGCTTTACAAAATGGAGATAATAATAGTATCCACCTCATGAAGTTGTTATGAAATAGTTCACACGGTGCCTGGCAGAATGATAGCACAGAGTGATGATAGCTGCTCTCACTGTTGTCATTTTTGTTATGATTATAAAAGGTAGACCTAGGACCACTGGCCAGAAGGAACAATGGGGGAGATTTGGCAATATGTAAAGAAGACCTTTCTGATCATCAGAGTTGACCAAAACTTGCAGGGAAAGTAGTCTCCTTTGTGAGCGGTGTCCTCCCTCTGCCTGGAAATTTTCAAGCAGACATCACTGTGCAACCATGCACTTAGGCGGATAGCTGTACAGTTCACTAGATGGGAAGACAGCCTTGCTTCGGAAGACGATCTTAAACTTAGATTAGTTATTAACATCCAAGGGAAGATGTCAGGTAGGCATTGGTTACATGAGCATGGAAATCCTGGGCTAGAATAAAGATGTGTGCGTGATCTGCACATAGATGGTGGCTGAGGCTATGGGTGTGCATGGCCTCTCTCAGGGAGGTAAAGCCACACTGTCCACAGTAGGCACCAGCTATCTGTGGCTGTGTGAATTTCAATTAGGTGTTGGCCGAGGCTGCAGGCATTTCAAGGCTCAAGTGGAGGAGCCTCCACTTCCAGGCTCACTCACTGGCTGTTGACTGGAGATATAATTTCCTTACCACATGGACCTCTCTGTACGGCTAGCAAATGAGAGGGGCACACCCAAGATGGAAACCACAGCCTCTGTAACCTAGTCTCAGCGGTGACAGCCCCTCACCTTGCTGTATTCTGTTGTTTAGAAGTGAGTCATTAGCTGCAGCCCACTCCCAAGGGTAAAGGATTCCACAAGAGTGAATCCCAGGAGGCAAGGATCATTGCAGCCATTTAGAGGCTTCCTACCGCAGGTCCCCCAAACTCAGTTAAGTTGAATACTTCTTTATATGGTAGTATTCTATTCCCATTCATTGAAATAATTTTTGTCCCACGAGCAGAAGAATTAATGCATCCATCTTTATATGTTTTTCCTCAGAATAATAATACTTCTTTATATGGTAGTATTCTATTCCCATTCATTGAAATAATTTTTGTCCCACGAGCAGAAGAATTCATGCATTCATCTTTATATGTTTTTCCTCAGAATAATCAGTTGCATTATTCTACAAGAATACTTGGGGACTCCCATCTGTTTTTGAATTCTGAATTCTGTCAATTTGATAAAATTTGGGAACTGTGATAAAATAGGAAACTGATCATCACTTCACCATTCAAAAGCATTTAAGGAGCATTCTCTTATAGTTATATAAGAGAAAATCATTGACTTTAGGAAATCTACGTTGACATATTCAGGGGTAAAAGGGCATGAGGTCTGCAACTTACATGGTTTAGAAAACATAACAGAGAGAGATGTAAAGCAAATGGGGCAAAATGTCAGCAGTTGGTAACTCTGAATAAGGTTATTTGGGACTCCTTGATCCCATGCTTGCAATTTTTCCGTAAGTGTGGAATAATATCAAAATTAAAATTTTGGGAAAAAAATTCTCAGACTCTTCTTCAGACCTACTAAATAGGAATTGCAAGTGGAACCTGGGAAACTTATTTTATAAAATATCCTCAGATCCATTTTTATTACAGATCAGCAGGCTGTGGGACACACTACATGAGAATATACTTCATTCCACTCTTAGACCTGTCTGCGTAGAGCGTCTGTAATTGCCGGTTGGACTTTTGCTTCTTTTTGAGTAAAGAAGTTTGTCCCATGAAATAGTGTTCATTCCCTAACCACTGCCCTGGCCTCGTCCCGCGGCAGCATTGGCCTCTTTAGGGGAGTGAGGTTTTGATGGCAGAGGGGCGAGTCTAATTTTGAAGCCCAAGGAAGAAACACACCCCTGAAGGATGTGTTTGTGTTCACTGTCAAGGACAGAGACTGTTGGTTTCCGTGCAGAACTGTGCATCAGTCTTTCCCATAATTCTTCTGGCTCACCCCCAGTTCTGTGCCACATGTCAGATGCGGGGAGGCCAACAGGTGGAGAGGGTCACGTCAGCTTCTACACAGCAGTCCTCTGCATTCAGGTCAGGGCCCAGTGGGAGCACAGCATGGAGTGCACCAGTCCTACCTGTGGCAGGCTCAGGAGGCCTCTTCGAAGATGTGACACATGCACTGTATCTTCAAAGAGCAGTAGGAATGCACGAGTTTATGCAAAGTCACAACTCCGAAACGGGAGGACGCTGAAACTAGAGACCTGCTGCTAGTTCAGCGCGCTGGGCGTGAGGGTTGGGCATCTGTGATTTCCCCAGAGTTCCCTGCACAGCAGCTCTGCACTGAGGTTCCCAGTCAGAAGGGCAGTAGGGGAGGACTGGGAGAGGAGACCTGAGAGGCGTTCAAGGTCCAGTCCAGGCGTGTCAACTTGCTGGCCAGAAGCCCAGTGTCGGCTGGGCGCGGTGGCTCACGCCTGTAATCCCAGCACTCTGGGAGGCCGAGG
>VBSM01002035.1:7304113-7321345 GCA_008086735.1 Cheirogaleus medius
AGGCCCAGTGTCTCTTGCACTCTCCCAGGGGCTGCAAGTTCCTCATAGCACGTTTAAAATACCATGGGTGGCGTTCATGGGACTCTGCTTCCCTAAGGATGAAGAACGCTCCCTGGAGGTGAAGAACTCAGAACTGTTGGCAGAGTCCTTTTCTCCTTGTGTGTCGTTATCGGTGATAGGCATTTGTACCTATGAGGGCTTTGTTTGGAATGGTTGTCCTCTCATTGTGCTGAGATCTTTGGGCTCTGACTCACCCCACTGTTTTATTTTGTTCCATTTCTGTCTGGTACGTGTTTTCCTCTGTGGTCAGTCATCACTTCCTCACGGCCCGGGACTCTTGGCTGCCGGCTGTGTGTGCGTGGAAGTGACTGGCTTTTCTGAGGACACCTAGGAAATCTTGATACTGATGCCAGTTCCTTTTTGAAAATAAAAATGGTAGGATTTATTCCTGAGCTTATGTTATTAATCATTATGGATGTTTTGCCCTTTTAATCAAGCCTACATAAGTAAGAGCATTTAACCCTGTGCTTTGCCACATACTTATCTGGAGTGCTTTGGTCAAAGGGCAATAAAATACCCACAACCTTGTATAGTTACATGATTATTTATTTGGTGTAAGCTTGTTTGTTTGGCTCATCCAGAATGACTTATGGAAGTATGGGTGTGCTTCCCCTACTAGAGCCATGTAGGTTAACCATGAATCGGCTATGGGCTTTGCTAAGTGACACAGAATCACCAAAACCTGGCCGTGCTCCTAAAACATTTATTCCATGTCCTCTTAACAAAATGACTTGTAGGTCATTCAGGGTAACAGGTGAGAAATATCTATATTTTATAACTTTTACCAGGGGATTCCCTGTTAGCAAACAGCTTATCTCTTGTGCTCTCTGCTGTTCTTGGCTCCATGCAAGTAAACAGTAGTAATGTTAGAGAAAGGACTAAATATTTGAAGACACGTTTAATTCAACACCTCTTAGATGGATCAGCTCGTGTTTCTAAAAAGCAAAGCAAGGAGGTAGTGTTCTGACACACAGTAGATTTCATGGCTTTTGTTTATCTGTCTGCAGCCATATGGTTTAAGCAGGATTGTGCAGGCCAACAGCTTAACCTAAACTGTGACTGTGGTCTCTTCTCCAACGGCCAGACTAAACAGAACATGGATCACATGGGCTAGATACCATCTTTCTAGAACTTTCTGGTTTCTGAAAAGTGTTTACTGTTCTCAAAGCACACGATACAGCTCCAGTTTTAGACTTAGAAGCAGTGGATAGAAATAGGTGGGGTTGGAATGAAGAGAGCATTTGGGACTAGCTTCTTTCTGCGGTGCCTTTAGGAGCCTTGTATTTTACCACTTCTCTTCCTATTTTTTGTACCCTTCTGAAAGTGTGGTGTAGATAGAACCATTACAGTGTAGTCCTAGCTTTTATTCTCTTTCTGAATTCACAAACAATATTTTTTTTCAATAGCATACCCAGTACTGGCCTCATCTAAAGAACCAAGAACATCTTTTAAGTTCATGCATGCACTTAGGGTGTTTCTTGGTTTTCTTGAGGCCTAAGGAAAATCAGAATTTTTTTGTTTCCATTAGGTAGACAAAGTGTGAACCTGTGATGTTGTGTATAGAATAACAAATGAGCTGCTGTTATATCTCCATTATTTCGGTAAGCCAGTGCATTTGCATTGCCATACCTCACATGCCCCCGCCATCCTGAGAGCACCACTTCTCAAGGCCACAAGGGGTACGTGCAAATTGCACCAGGCAGTTAACCGTGGTTGTGTCCACACTTAATTTCAGTGAAACTCCGTAACCATTACAATTCTGAAAAGCCCAGCTTAGCCCACCTAATGCTGACACGTACACCAGGGGCCAGGTTTCCCCTAAAGCACTCGCACACTCAGGAATGCTGCTAGGGTTTGACTAGGCTGTACAGGGGCGCGCCAGTTTCTTCTTCCAGGCCCTCTGTTATGATCGCACGAGTGCCTTGCATTTGGTTGCTCTCAAAGACCTGTAGTGCACGTTTGTGAAAAAGCCACGTTCTCCTCACAGATGAAGCCACACTCTGCCCGCTTGCATGCATTTTTTTTTTGTGCATGCATGTTATTATACCCTATTCCTCTAAGGATGGTTAACATCAAATTTAGGATTGTCAGTAAAAAAAAAGAAGAGGAAGTTGGAAACCCACAGATGTGTCCCCTGAGTTTGGGTACATCCACTTCTCAGATGTCCTCAGGGAGCCTCCCTTTGTGGGTACCAGCCCAGCACAGGGCTCACCACAGGACTTGGTCACGCGGGGACTCCTGCTAGGGCAGGCACGGCTCCCAGCTGGGCTCGGGGGAGCTCTGGAGCCTGCTGGCCTCAGCTGAGCAGCTCCTCCTCAGAGGCAGTGCCCAGTACCGCCACGGAGAAGTGAGACACTCGCACTTCTGTTGACCCTGAGGTGGCTTCCACTGAGAGCTGTGGGGTTTATGGTGTTCAGGGATGCCTTAGGTGGCCCCTGAAGCTGCCCTCCCTCTTCACAGATCATTCTGGGGAACTCATCTCTGCTCCTTACCTAGCCCAGGATGCAGCCTGTCCTCATCGGGCCTCTGCTGTGAAACACTATCCGGAAATCTCACCCACGCCGCCTCCTGACAGTGCCACTCCCACCTGCCCTCCTCGGGCTGTCCCTGCTGCGCTGCACCCCTGAGATGAGCCTGGAGGTGTGGGAATGATGAGAGGCCATTACAGCTAGAAGGAAACCTTGAAAGCTGGACAGATACATTCATGTGCCACTTCAGTCAACGATGGACTGTGTATACAACAGTGGCCCCATTAGATTCCCATAGGGCTGCCCTATACAGGCGTGCCACTTTTTTTTATCTTTTATACCATATTTTTACTGTGCCTTTTCTATGTTTAGATATTTTAGATACACAGGTACTTAACCTTGGTGTTACAATTGTCTACCGTATTCAATAGTCACATGCTGTACAGGTCTGTAGCCTAGGAGCACTGTACCAAATAGCCCAGGTGTGTAGTAGGTTTGTGTAAGGACGCTCAGTGATGTCTGCACAGTGACAAAATCACCTGATGGGGCATTTCTCAGAACATACCCCTGTCGTTAATCAATGTGTGACTGTAGTGCTGTTCCCAGAGTCCAGTGAAGAAGACAAACACATCAGGGCACTGCCAGGTTCCTAGTCCCCATTCCCATTTCTAGATCAGCCCTCTCTTCCCCACGGAGATCCCGGGCTTCAACCCTGCCCTTAGGAAAGCCCCACCCTTACGAGGCAGCTCTCTCAAGGGCCACCTGTAGGGTCCAGGGACACACAAGTTGCTGGGGTGGAGGAGTTGGCAGGACAGGTGGAGCTCGGCTGGGGCAGCCCAGGCATGGGCCCTGCTTGGTCTCACTGCCTCACTAGAGGCTGCTGATTTGGGCAGACGCGTGCAGCGACCTGATTCCCTATGGAAGAAGAGAAACCTTTTCGTGAGGACAAGGCCACCTGTAGAGACCCATCCCACAGTGGGGTCCCCTTTCCCACTGTTGTGAGGGGCTATTTTAGTTTCTCAGATCCAGTGCCACTGGCTCCCTGTGCGGAGCTCAGAAGATCCTCTAAGATGTTAAGCTCTCTCTCCCCTCCCCCCATCACCCCCTTCCTTCCTTCCCTCCCTTTCTCTGTCCATCCTTCTTGCTTTCTCTTTTGCTTCTTTGCTTGCCTCCATCTGTCTTTCTTTCATTTCTTTCTTTTATTTTCTTTTTGAAGCAGTTTGTCTCAGGTTGCTTTCAGGAAGAACACTGGCCTTTAGCCAGAAGCAGAGGAGCTACTTTAAACAAAAATTATCTAGACCTGGTCTCTCTTGGCTCCAAGAAGCAGGTGAATCCTTGAAATTACAACATCCTCAAAACCCTCAGGCAGGACTCCTTGGACTCCAGAGTCAGAGAGAGCAAAGGGACAGTTTATTCCCCCCTTGGCCACAGCAAGCCACAGGAGCCTGGGGGAAGAAGAGCATCTTCTTCCTAGGACAGTTAGAAGCTTTTTGAGGGATGAATTTCATGTGTGTATAACATTTTTAATCAATAAAAAATAGGCAAATAGGCATGTGCTTTAAAAATTACCCAACTTACTACTAACTGGTTAAAAGGTATGACCTAGAGGAAGACAGTCAGGGGTCCTCAAACTTTTTAAACAGGGGGCCAGTTCACTGTCCCTCAGACCATTGGAGGGCTGGACTATAGTTTGAAAAAAACTATGAACAAATTCCTATGCACACTACACATATCTTATTTTGAAGTAAAAAAACAAATGGGCAAAAATACCCGCATGTGGCCCACAGGCCGTAGTTTGAGGACGCCTGCAGTAGATAGTGCAGATGGGTTTCAATGGCCTCTCATCACCAACTGGGACAGCATTGTGTCACCTCAGTTGCAAATTTCAGAAGATACTAACTGGCTGCCACATGTGCTGAAGACCCTGTAACACAACAGTGAAGAGTGTTTGATGACATTTCTATCAACCTGCATTTAGCCACCGGTATTTGTTACAGGGGCTGCCACTCGCCAGGGGGGGTTGTAGTGAAATGAAAGGTGTCTGGGAGAAGCTGTAATTAATCCTGCTTATTGAAGCTTATGGATAGGAATGAGTAAAAATTAACTATTCTGACTGAAAGGGATTCCAAGTGAATAAAGGCTAGAATCCCTGCCTAGCACTTACTGCGTTTGTCTTGGGGTAAAATCAAGCACAGTCAAGCCGATCATTCCTGGCTTCAGCTTTCCCTAGGCTCTTCAGCAGGGCGCCCAGTGCCAGCAATCCTGCTGACTTGCAGCCACCAGCACCCAGGGAGCCCTTCTCACCTGGCCAGGTACATGGCAATCCCTTGTGCACTGAGGGGATACAGGGCTTTAAAAATCATAATCTTATAATTGATTTTTTTTAGTCATATTGATTTTGAAATTTTCGATGACATTAAGAGAGGACACAGATGTTTGTGTTTATCAAGGGGCCAAGTAGTACTCAGAGGGGGGAAGAAAAGCCTTGGGGAATATCTTAAAGATGATGGGAAACATCTGTGCTTTCTCAGTGGTCTGAAGTTGTGGCTGCCAAGGGTGGGACCAGCCCCCTCTGCAGCAGCCTCCTTCACCCTCCCAGCGCTCAGAGAGGCACAGAGTTCCTCCAGCCAGAGAACGAGCCTGCCTGTGGTGGCTGTTCCTACTCAGCCTGCTTTCCCTTCCCTGATAACGGCTGGCCAGCAGTCTTCTGTTAGATTAAAGGTTGTTCTCCTTCATATTTAAGAGAAATATTTATTTTAGGTTAAAAAATAATCATGTGTTGAAACCCTGACGTGGGCAGTGGACTGTCTCCTACACTTCATTTAGGAGACTGTTTCCTTCATTTTTTTACTTTCTAAACCCTCTGGGTTTCTTTCTCATGCCACAGTGAAATGGCGTCCCCTCACACTCAGTGAGCCAGGGCTCCAGTGGGAGGCCGGCCGCTGGGATGCCTCTGACTGCCACAGCACCATGGTCACCACTGGGCCACCCCAACTCAGGGTCCATTTAGAGAGCTTTTGATTTCTGCGGTTCATGGTGATGTTTTTTCCTATTCTTTGGGCTTTTAAGCATTTTTGTCACACTTTGACCTAACCAAATTGTCAAGGTTTCAGTTCCCAGGTCTGAAAACACCTCCCGGCCATGGCTTTCACTGAAGGAGCCTGTGAGGGTTTCTTTGGAACAGCCACTTGTGCTTGGTGTCCACTGGCCTTTCCTCGCCTCCTCTCCCAGCCTGAGCCCTGAGCCCTGGGCTGTCTCTACCTGCCACCTTGGAACCACAGACTAAAGATGAGGGCTGGCCAGATCGTCATCTTGGCCTTGGCTGGTCACAAGCTTCTCTGGGTCTCATATCCAAGGGACCCTAGCAACCAGTGTGACTACACGTGGGGCTCCATGGCCTCAGACTTTTGCTGTGAGAGAAAACACTGTTGCCCTCCTTGGCTCCCCCCGGCTTTCGGACAGGAAAGGAGTTAGATCCTGAAGGCCCCAGCACACCCTTCCTCCCAGGCCAGGAGGGAGGAGCAGCCGGTTGCCTGTATTCAGAGCAGGAGTGAGCTTATTCCTGAAGAACTGATGCTGTGTAAGTCTTGTCTAGGAAGTGTCTCCTACAGGCCAGGTGCTGTTGGTCATCTAGATGACCTGAACAGCAGGGTCAATGTCCTCGTGACATCACTGAGTATGTCAGTGTCACCCTGCTGAGGATTAGCGAAAAGATGATGGACCCACTCTATTCTGAAACAGCCCAGCACCGTATTGTGGCAGAACCTGGATGGAAGATCTCCTCTCTGCATTTCAGTTTGCAAAATACTATCACCTATACGCCTAGTTTCTTCAGCAGAAGGTGCTGTAACAAAGTGATTTTTAAAAGAACCGTAGTCGTTTGTCCTCTAAGGGGGCAAACTAATCACTGTGCTATTTTTACATTATTATTTGACAAAATAAGAAAAATTTCCCCCTTTTTCCCATGGAATTGGTGTCACCTTCATCTGTGTTTTCTGTGTTCCCATTTGGGGACGTCACCACATGTCTTTATAACCCTTGTCTTTGTCACCCTCTTACCTGTGTTCTCATAATGCACATAGTTGATGGCCATTCATTCCAGAAGTAATTGATCATGTTATTTTATTTCCATGCAATTAGTCATATCTTGCTTTTGATTTTAGGGACTTTGATTCTTTTTCTTTCCAGTTATACCTCTACTTCATAAATATCTTTTGCATTCTGACCTGATCCTACGCAGTGGGGCACACCCCTGGAGCGGGAAGGGGTAAGGCACTGGCCCTGGGCCTGGCTTCAGGCCACTGCTGTACTGTCCCCTTGGTGGATGTCACCAAGGCACTCTGAGCCCACTGTCTTCCACATTGGTATCTGGATGTTTCAAAAAAACATCAACTCAGCAGCCTTTTAAGCAGCATCGGTTACCATTTTTTTCTTGAAGGAGCCATGGCTTATTTTAACCTTTCTTATTCCTGAATAATTTATTACTATTTCTGTTACCATTTGTGTGTTTAGTAAATTGCAGTCCCTTGCCAGACGAAGGTTTCCTACTTCTTTGATTCTCTTCATTGGAGACAGTCTCTTCAGCAGCACGCCGTCATCAGCGCCTTTTCCAGGTTTCAGCTGCTCAAGCATTTGTGATTTTGTCAATTAACTTTCCCACTACAGTTTCCCATTTTCTTATCTTGTTGTCTTTAGACGGCTTTCTTTAAAAAAAAAAAAAAAAAAAGAAACATTCATTAAGGACTTTTGGATTTTTTTGAAAATTTATTCAACTTCCTTTCTGAAGTTTTAAGCACCTTTTAATATCTTGCTAAAACGTGTGCTTACAGATCAGGATAGGGGTTAATGTGGTATGTTCTAGAGCCGGACTGCTTTGGTTTCAGAGATTTAGCAGAAGCAGAAAATCTGAGCCAGCTGTGATAAGACAAAGCAGGATACACACCAAGTACCCAGAACTACTGGCAAGACCTCATGGGTTGAAGTGTGATCCAGTTGAATCTGAATCTCAAAACACAGGTGACTCCAGCAGATAGCTGGGTGATGTTATTATACAAAAACAGAATGATGCTGTGATCCAACATCAGGGAATGAATGGCGGGGTAGAGTGCAGGTTAGGAGGCCAGCTTCGGAGCCAGGTGGTCCAGGCTCAAACCTTCTGTGACCTGTGTGACCTTGGGTGAGTTTCTCAGCCTTCCTGTGCCTCTGTTTCTTCTTTAAAATGATAGTAACGGTACAGCTCCCACAGGGTGGTTAGGAGGAGCAGACGAATTCATGTATGTATAGCACTTAGAGCAGTACCTGCATGTAATGTGATCCAAGTGTTGGTTACACTATAAATTTTAAGTTATACACGGTAATAGAATATAACAGACAGTAAAAGTTATGTCAGCGAAGCTGGAGGCAAAAAGGGGTTTTGCAGTACAAGAATAATTAGCAGTGCAGGAAATGGGGAGGTAAGTAGCCAAGATTGCGTGCAGCTGGCCCAGGGGACCTCTCGGAGCATGGAACTGGTGCCTGGACACACATACCTGAGCCCCACAGCCTGTGGGAAGCCATGTAGATGGGGTGTTTCCACCCCGTGCTGAAGCCTGAGGCTCCTGGGGAACAGTCTGTTGCTTAGTGATCTCATGTATATTTGGGGGCACCCATAACTTGGAGAAAATACCAGCACCTACCCACAGAATGTAAAGGGGCAGAGATGGTGAGCAGCTGGGATTAGGGCTTGCTGCACCTGACAACGTCTCCCAGACCCAGGGAGATGGGTCCCTCTCCGCCAGTTTTGCTTGGTCATTTTGCATCAGCATCCTGTGGAACCTCATGGCCCATAGCGTTGGCAGGCGTGTAATGTTCCAGTAGCCCAGATTTGAGAGGCGGCTGTAGTTAATCAGGCAACTGGTTCCCCGTTCCAGAAGCATCAGAACAAGTATGTGCCTGAGGGATGGTTGGGCAGCAAGCCTCTGGCTTCTGCGGGCTCCTCACTCTACACTGGAAGTAATTTGCAGTCTCAAAATATCTGTGACATCTCCTTTCAAAGTGCCTTTAACTTCTGCTTTGGGAAATTTTGCTCTGAAACCCAAATGTGCAGAGAAAGCAGGACTCAAGAGATCATTTAAGAAACGGATATTCCAAACACCTTTTTTTTTAACTTGGACTGATGTTCACCCTCCCCAGGGTGAGGTCACGCAGTTAATGAACTGCGTTCATTGTGGACACCCCTGCATGTCATCTGTTTTGTGAGGGGGAGCCTTTTTCAAATGGGATTTGCCTTTCTTGGAGGAGTCTCAGTCTCCAGCAGAGAACTAGCTGATAACTTGGGAGCCTTCCTCCTCCCACCCAGCTGTAACTACAGACCACCTTTCCCGGCACCAGGGCAAGCCATGACACTCCCGCCCCCACCGAGTCAGACTCTTAGGGGCCCACGTCTGAATCGTAACAGGGCAGGTAACTGTTGGGAACATTGGAATCCTGGCACTTCTGGCAAAGCCCACACTACCAGTGTGTTTTCTGTGATCCCATACATGTGACCAACAAACACTGTGGTCCAGAGAGTGACGCTGACTTCAAGAACTTGAGTACGTCTTATTTATATACACATGAGAAAGGAGGCTTCCCCTCTTCCTCTTACGCTGGGACTGCTGGCCGAGTTAGAATCTGTCTGCCGCTGCGGGCTTGAAGCTGTGCTGCTCGCTCTCCCACAGTAGTCGCCGAGCACCAGCCTGGTGCCGGGTGCTGTCATAGGCCCATGGGTCTCGTCATGGCCCTGCTCTCTGGAGATCACATACCAGGTGGGTAGAATGTTTAAAATGGAAAAAAATATGCATATAAATGATGAGAAAACCAGATGGCCTGAGAGGAGTACAGGAATTAGAATAGAAGGATGTGATGGTGACAGGTGGCTCCACCTGGGAGGAGGCAGGCTGAGGACCAAGTGGCAGGAAGGAGTCACCAACAAAGCTCGGGCAGGGGACCAGGCAGGAGGAGCTGGTGGCTCTAGCGGAACCGAGGCTGGAGCGTGGGCAGCAGGGGAAGGGGTGAGAGACAAGTCCACAGCTCGACAGAGGCCCCCTGTTTAAAACGTCACTTGGGCTGCTCTGGGGCAAGAGTGGGAGAGTGTGGGAGGTGTCTCAGTGCAGGCGGAAGACAGCCCAGGTGGGACGCAGGAGGAGTGGCATGCTCGGCAGGCGGGGCAGGCACCGGCCAGGACGGCTGCAGCCCTGGGCTGAGGAGCCAGCTGGTGGCGCTGCCTCTGAGCTGGGCACGCCAGGGAGAAAGGCTGGCGGGGCTGGGTGGCAGGAGCCAAGAGCACTGCCGTGGGCGGTGCCCTACAAGTCTCAGTTTTTATATTTTGTCAAATACTAAAATGAAGCAACCTCTCTAGAGGGAGAGATGGGCCTAGCTCCCTCCAGAGCCACCTGATGGGCTGCTGCACGGGCCCTCCTGCCCCTCCACCTACTGTCATGGCCGGTCAGAGCCTGGTGGCATCACCAGGCCCAGGCAGGCTTGGATTTTTTAATAATCATACTAGAATATTTTCACACTCTGAGGTAAACTCTCCAATAGATACAACAAATAAAAATGCTGCATGTCATCAACAAGTGGCTTAGCCCTGCTGAGTCCCCGTGGCCGCATCAGTGACACCTACAGAGAAGCCCTTGCTTGTGGCTGCGTGGCATGAAGGAGGCGTGTGTGCACAGCTGGCGTGGGGGAGCCCCGCACGTGGTCCTCGTTTCCTGCCCGCCCTTCCGCCCCACTCTTCAGGGGACGTGGAGGGTGGCTTCCTTTCAGGCAGTAGTTCTTCACCCCAGCTCCATGATAGAATCCCCTGGAGAGCTTCCAGAGAGCCAGTGCCCAGGCCACAACCCACATCAGTGAAATCAGAACTAGGGTGGGGAGCAGAGCTGGTGACTGAGATGCTCTGTGCTCAGGCCTGCACACCTGACACTGGGGACCAGGAGCCAGGTGCTGCTGCTGAGCTGCGCTGACCTGAGAAGCCCCTTCCTGTTTCAGCTGCTGCCGCAGGACGCATGGGCCAGCAGCCTGGCTCCATCCCAGCCACTGCATCCTGCACTCAGGACGCAGCGCGTGAGGCCCGCAGTGAACAGGAACTGACGATGCATGGGGTTTCCCGGCCTTCAGCCAAGGGCAGCCCAGATAGATTCTTTCTGTAGATGGTTTGTTTTGGGGGGACAGTGGTAATGGAGGAGTGGGGTGTGCTTGGCAGGTAGCGTGGACAGAACTGTAGAAGATCTCAGAGTGGGCAAGAGGCATAATCAATTGGTAGCAGTTTCCCGAGCGCTGTGCACAGAAGGATCCTAAAGTCGATTGTGGGCTCTGCCGGGCAGATTCTCCGCTATAAGCCTGGGAGGGTGAAGGGGCTGTCCCAGGTCTGTGGGGTCCACGGTGGCTACCGCAGGACTGTGGGAAGCGTTGCAAGTCTCAAAACTTTCCTGTACTTCTCCACAGGGATGGGGATCCAGTTACACATCCCTTCGGTTAGGCTGTGCATTTGGCCAACACGCTTAATGATTAAGTTCCTGTTATAAACATTACGAATAATGATGCAAAAAAATCAATCTGTACTTGTTAAAGAATAATTTGGAGCATGAGTGTTCTAATGAGTCATGAGTTGGGGGGAGATTCCATTCTCTCCGTTCTGATCCTTTTTTATAGAGAAGTTGGCTCCATTGTCTTATATTTTTATAAAGGTTCTAATTTAAGGAGTCTCAAATTAGGTTTTTTTAAAGGGGATTATATTGCTTCCTCTCACCCCACCCCCCAGCCAAGGCTGCCAAAGATCTGAGCTGCAAGAGGCAGTCTGGGGGGGGGGGGCACCCTAGCCCACCCAGCCGGAGCCCATGGTGTGGCCTGGGAGGGATCTGTCATCACCTCTGCAACTCCAGCTTGCTTATGTGTGAAAGGTGGCAGACAGCACTCAGAGCCTTGCCAGCCTGGGATGGTCAGTGGAAAACTTACAAAAATCCAGAGTCCTGGGCCCCACTACAGGCCAGAGGGTCAGCATCCTGGGAAGGGGGCCTACGAGTCTGCAGTGAAGCCAGGTCTCGGGATTCTTAAGTAGTCAGGAGACGGAACGGTCTTCAAAGGTCCTTCCTGATGAGAAATTCCATAGATCTGAAGTTAGTTCTGCCAGTGCTCACCGTCCCCCGTGGAGGGACAGCACGCATTGGCAGGGCTGTCTCTGCCTCTTTGCCAAGAGGGCAGGTTTGCGTCACATTCTCTACACCAAGGACAGAGCTGGTGTTTCTTTTGCCAGTTGCATGACCCCCAAACTGAGAGGATCCGGACCCATGAATGGTAGATAGTAGTTGGTTTACCCAAGAGAAGTCATCTTAAGGCCAGACTGCCACGAGCAAGTATCTGTGGCCTCGACTCCATCCCGCAGATGGGAGAGATGGGCCTTGCCACAGGCACTGGCCCGGCCAGCCCCGTTTGCACAGGGTGGTGTGGATGTCAGTCCCGGAGCCGGCGCCAACTGCGCTGCTCACCCTGGCTAAGCAGGCTCTTGCAGCTCATTTCCTCCACACTGCTGGGGCTTTTCTTTAGGCTTTAGCTGCAGGTTTTAGTTTCTGGTTCTGCCATTGGCTCAGCATCCCCTGGCTGGGGAGGGTGGGCTCCAGGAGACCCAGGGAGTCAGCTGAGCCCCAGCCCCCTACCACGGCCCTGGGTGGCACAGTGCTCCTGGGAGGAAACCACCTGGCCCATCACTGCACAGTGGAGGGCCTGGGAGCACAGCCTTCCTGTCCCCACCTGCCGCCTCTGGCTGCCAAGCTGGCCTTGAAATGCCCCTTGGGCCTGGCTGAGCTCGGGGATCCCGAAGCTCCAGTGAGTCAGATGAGGCCCTGAGAGACCAGCCACAGGGGGAGGGAGTGGGGGGGTTTGGCCCAACTGGCCAGGCCATCAGGCGCGATCATCATGGCTTTCAAAGAAAGCAGAAGGAAAGGGCACGCCTGGGCTGAGGCACAGGAGGACTGTAGGGGTCCTGGCCATCCTTCCTGTCTTTGCTGACCCTGTGACCTCATGGACACCCCCAAGCCCTTAGGCGCTGCACTGAGCAGGGCAGGCTCTGCAGGTGGGGAGGAGCCCGGGCAAGCGGGTCTGAGTTCCTCCCCCAAACCTGGTGACGCCCCCCACCCTGAGCCTGAGAGAAGGGGCTGTGGTCACTGAGGGAGTCCCACATGGGCACATCAATTATAAGGACAAGGCGGGACACTATAGGGGCAGCTCCAAAAAGCGAGACAACAGTCACCGAGGGCTTGGTCATCGGGAGAAGGCCCCTCTGCCTGGCTGCTGTGGAGCAAGAGGCCCCTCCCGGGAGAGCTGCTGGACGCCTCTGCACCCCGTCCCCTGACGTCACGGGGCTCCCAGCCATAGCCACACACACAAATGGGGGAGCAGTTTGCACCTCAAAAGGAGCCTCAGATGATACCTGCATTGATTTCCCTCCCTCTGTGGAATGCTGGGGAAACGTGCTGCAAGGTTCTGTGAGACGCTGGGAATGTTCTAGCCTCATTATTGTTCTAGTTCAGCGAAATTTATTTAGCCTTTAATGTCTTATGGTTATTTATCAATCAGGAAATAGATTCATATTCATTCTTTGTGTGTGTGTGTGTGTGTGTGTGTGTCTCATAAAAAGACATTTTAAAAGTCTCTTAAGTATTAAATGATACCAGCTAGAAGAGTCTGCCATGAACCTGGGCTGAAATATTACCGTTTTCCTTTATGGGGATATTTTACGTCCTGTAGTTAACAGGCAACGTGGGCCTGTGAGAGACCTGAAGCGTGAGTAATGGAAAAGATAGCAGGTACAAAAAACAACTTGTGGGCACAGCAGTTCAGCTTCTCCAGGTTTGTGGACAAAACCAAGCCATCCCGTCACCCTGGCTGGCTGAGGGTTATAGAAACATTGCAGCTGCGGGTCCCTGGGCCGGCCCTAACTCCCATGTCCCCCTGATCCAGGCCTGAAAGAGTGTGGCCCCTGCAGAAAGAACCCAACCCCCCATTGGTAAATGGGTCACCTTGACTCTCCCCGGCCCCCTCCCTCAGCGGAAGCCACCCCCCGAGCCCTGCTCACACGTGCATGACCCGGAGCCCGGCAGTCTCCTCCCCAAGCCAGACAGAGGGGTCAGCCTGCAGGAGCCCATTGCCACGCCACCGTGGGAGACAGCCGAGGCTGGAAGAGATGTGACGTGGCTGTCCCGAGAGACCACAGATCTGCAGGATACGGCAGAGGGGAAATGGAAGCAGGAGACAGAGGCTTTTGGTTTATGGTCTGTGGAGGCTTCTCTCCCTGACAGCCACAGGGAGTGTGGCATTACTCGGGGCTCCTCTGGGGCGCCAGCAGCGTCCATGCTCAAGGGTTTTGTTTTTCCATAAATAGTAGCTGGTATCGAAAACCTGCGTGTGTTTTAAGCCAAGTTCCAAAGTAGTTACTCATTTATTCAACAAATAGGGCAGAGCCGTAGTCATGTTTTCCAGCACCCACAGGACAGAGGTGGCTAGGAGCTTCAGGCTTAGGGGAGCTGGGAGGCTCCCCCCACCCCTGCCCGCTTTGTGGGCGTGGGCTCAGTCCCTTCTGATGCCCCCCTGGCAGTCTCCCGTCCTGCCATCCAGGAGGCCGCCTGCACCCTGGCCTCGCCCTTGCAGAGACTTCATGGGATGTTCCCCATGAGGGTGGGGTGGAGGGGCGAGGGTGGTCGTGTGGCTGTAGGGACAAAGGGAGAAGTGTCTGATGATTCAGAGCATCTGCTCCGGGCCAGGGGCTTCCTGGGCAGTAGTCCTCGCAGACACCCTGCGAAACGTGCTTCATGGCTCACTGTGCGGACATGGAAACTCAGGCTCTGTGGGGCCAAACCGCCGAGGTCACTCAGCTCAAACACTCGGCCCCAAGTTGGTGCCCTGTCCTCTCCCAGGCCATGTCCCCCAACTCCCCTCATCCTGCTCATCCAGGGAAGTCTCACTTCGGTGTCCTTAAAAATCCCTGTGGTGCTGGGCTCACACAACACAACACTGCGTCTCTGCCCACACCAGCCGGCTCCCATCGCGTCAGGGTCAGAGCAGGGACTTGCAGGAAGCCACAGGCGGTGTGAGAGAGTCACCGCTTCGCCAGTGCGCAAAGCCACTGCCCGACCTTCCGAGAGAGTGGGGCCTCTGCCACCACCTAGGTGCCACCACTTAGGCGGTGTGGCTCACCTGCTGTCTTGTGTTCTCTCAACAGCAAATGAAGCTTGCGGCCGAGAACCTGAAGGAAGAACCGAGGGTCAGCGGGAAGGAGAAGGAGCCCTGAGCGCGCAGCGCCCCGCTGCCCTGTCCACGGAGGCCTGTGTCCGCGCCATACCTGCCGCTCGTGCGTGGGCAGGAAGGGCACCCACAGGGCAGCATCGTGGCACCTGAACCCAGACCGGTGCTTGGCCAAACGAGGCGGTGCCCATGTGGCAAGCGCCCTTCTCACTCGCAGTGTCCCGGCTCAGGGTGGCCAGAAGAGGACAGCCAGGCCCCTCGGCAGCTCGTGGCAATTCCCCGCCCTGCTCCTTCCAGGTTCCTGCCCCACCCTGTTCCTTCCAGGTTCCTGCCCAGCCCCGCGTGCCGCTCCAGCCACCTGGCTTCGCTCCAGAGCCACTGCCGCGCTTGAGCCTCTCACCACGAATGAGTCGCCAGCTCTCCATGCTGCCCGCACAGTAACGGTCACCCCCGCCCCCACCAGGGACCCACGGACAGGGGTGGGTGTGTGCCCACGGTGCCCTCCACAGCAGCCCTCTCAAGAGATGCTCCTGCGGAGCCTTGGTTGCAAGTGTGGGGGGCACAGTGAGGCAGCGTCGCCCACAACTGGGCCTCCTTCCTTTTTCTCTTTCACGATATGTTCACAGAAACAATGTCAACAGAAACAATGATAACTGAGCTATTAAAGGCGATCTGTACCTCTCTGACCAAATGGCCCGCTCTGTCCTGGAACGGTCCGGGCGAGATCACCGAAGGTGAAGCAGCAGCGTGGGGAGCCGAGGGCAGGGGCTTGGCGGGAGGCCGAGCGCCAGGGCTTGCGGCGCGAGCCCAGCCCGCTGTTCTTGGAGCTGCTGGCGCCTGGCCCACTGGAGCCCACGAGGGCACTAGGGCTGCTGTGGTGTGGGCCGGGCACACAGTGCGGGCTACGGCCAGTGGCCACTCCTGGCACTGTGACATGGGCTCAGGCCTGCAGAGAGGGGCCATGTTTGTCCAGTGGCGCTGTCCACCTCCCTCGCTGTGTTGATGCGTCTTGTTCACAGGCGTGACAGCCCTGTCCACAGTACAGCCCTCCGGGAACAAAGGCCATGGCCCTAGAGGCCCCGGCTACTCCCTTGGCTGTGGTCTGTCCATGAGGACCACCCTGCAAGGACAGGGTCTGGTTTCCCAGCCATCCTGCCCGCTGTTGAGACTGTGCTCAACATTCAGCCTCATGAAACAGGAGGCTCAGGGAGCCCCTCCCTGCCAGCACCCGCTGTCCCTCACGGCCCAGACACTGCAGACCCGTGGGCACTTCGACTTGGAAAGCAGCCGACGCCTGGTCCACCCGGGAAGATGGAGAACAGGGCTGACATGCTTCCTGGTGGGCGAGACCTGTCCCCTCAGCTCAGGGACCTGGCACCTTGGTTCCCTCCCTCCCCTCAGCGACGGGTCGGCCTCATTGAGCCAATTCAAGCATCACTTATTTTTGGATCCCCGATTCTCCCCACCTGCCACTTCTTGGTGGCTTGTGTTGGCCCCAACCGGCCATTGTGTTTCTAGCGTGGACATGTTTGAGTCACTTTGCCCCTGCCCTTACTTGGGATAAACCACTCCAAGATGTAATTATTCGGTGCCTGTTCAGTGTTTGACGGACACTTTTAGAATAGGCTCATGTTTTAAAACGTCAGTCAGTGTCGGCCACGAATATGGTCCTAAGCCCCGAGACCCCAAGATCTGCCTCCCATCCCAGCTGAGGCTCCTGGGTGCCTGGAAGGTGAACCCACCAGCTCAGCTCATCTGCTGCCTGTGGTCATGGCTGTCCCCGGGCCAGGCAGCCTCTCGCCAGCTGGGCCTCCTCTGTGCCGATCAGTTCCCTGTGCACTTGACTGCGTCCTTCCTAGAAGCCTCCCGCCTCCCTTCCTTAGTGTCTGATTGGGTACAACCAAATCCCTTAACCAAGCCTCAGCCAATCACTGCACAGGGCAGAACGGGCATGTGGCCACTGGGGAGGATGGATGTGGGAACCAACCAGGTTGTGATGAGACAAGAGGGAGGCTGGTGGGAAGGGGAGTTTGCATCAGTCTGCTGGGCTGGCACTGTGGCCAGTTCCTCTGCTCCCCAGTGCCCAGAAGAGGTGGCATCTGGCACGTGGCGGGTGCTCAGGAGTCAGTGGCACAGGTGGGAGAGGTGTGGAGGACCAACGTGCCCTTCCCCCGCCTTGCTACCTTAATTGGATTGAGGAAGACGTCCAGGCTGATGCTGTCGCACCCTCCCACCGACGCACTGGCCTCGCCAGCCCTTTCATTCCCTTCAGTCATGGTCACCATCTGGGACCCCCACCCCACCTTGCTCCCTTCACTTCCCTTCACCCCCAGCCCTCAGGACTGGCTCTCCCACTGTTCTGTTGCTGACCCCCCAAGCCTTCAGATCCAACCCACACCACTGCCCTGTGGGCCGCAGTGGGGGGTCCTCGTGTGACCCCCCCCAACCC
>VBSM01002035.1:7321445-7345618 GCA_008086735.1 Cheirogaleus medius
TCAGCGAATAGCCAGACAGCGCGGGCCCCGCGAGCTTCTCGCTGGTCAGCCAGGTCTGAGCAGCCGCCAGGCTCCAGGCCCCCGGCCTGGCCTCCACACCACACCCAAAGGTGGCTTGCAGAGAAGGGACCTGACAGAAGCTGGAGCCTCCAGCACCCCCAGGGACCTAACAGGACCTGGAGGAAGGGCCTGGCCCTCTGCCGGGACAGCCACATCCTCAGGCTTGGAGCACCCTTCCGTGCCAGCCATGAGCGGGGCCACAGCTGTTCCTGGTCCTGGGAAGAGGCCCATCCCGCAGGCACCGGGGACGGTGAGAGGAGCTGCGTATCCCAACTCTGTAATGCAGAGTCAAGACCTCAGGAGGTCTCTGAGCTAGGCCCAGGGCCCCGAACCAAGGCCTGCACCAGGGTGTGCCCTGACACCGACCAGAATCAGGGCCCTGTGTCTGGGACCAGGCTCAGCAACAGGGCCTCACTTTCCTGGGAGTGTGGCCGCAGACCCCGGGGAGAGCATCACCTGGAGCTTGTTCAATGTAGATGCCTTGAAGATGCCTCCAGTGGGGTGCTGCTGTGCACCGAAGTTTGAGAACCACAGTGGGTAGAGGGCCGCGCTGGTTTCTGCCTGGAAGTGGCTGATGCTAAAGGCCCCTGCAGAGCCAGTCCCCTTTCCCGCTGACTGTCACCATGGTGCCCCGTGTTGGTGCCTCTGTGGGCTGCCAGGGATCTAGAGCAACAGGCCTCCATGGCCTGAGCGGGACCCCGGGCAGGGAGGAGCACGGGGCGTGGGACCAAAGGGCTCCTCCGGCTCCCTCCACCCGTCGATGGAGGGCTGACTCCCCACCCCCACCCGTGAGCTCCTGGGATGCTTAGGCGATTCAGAGGCGGCAGCAGCCTGCACCTGGCTTCCTGCCGATTGGGACGTGGGCCTCACACAATTACACAAGGCCAGGGAGGTCTGATGGAGTTTGTCCCCGAGCTGTGGCACAGAGCACACTGGTTACACGTGGCTCCAGAGTGTGGCCTCCTCTCTAGATCTCCCGGCACTGGTGACTTTCTTCAGTGACGGGGAAAAGCAGGGGCACAGAGCATCGGATGACCAGGACACCTCCCTCACTCCATCTGCACGGCCCACTGTTGTCTCCGTGTACACCGGGGAGGGGTGGGTGCGCAGGCACTGCAGGGGGGGCAGAGCCACGGGAAGCGCAGGGCGCTGACCCCCTGCAGGAGAGAGCAGGACGCACCCTCAGGCCTCCACAGGCCTGCACGACCAGGCCAGGGACACTGTGCTGCTCCCACCGGGAGATCATTGTAAATTTCTGCGTAATTGACCAGAAGGGCGACTCCGTGGCGTAGCCGTGGATACATACCTGCCTTTCCACGGCTGCCTCGCTCAGCAGACAGAAAGCACGTGTGTCTCCACTGAAACGGAGACCAAGAGCCCCTCGGGTCACCGCTGCCTCCCCCGCCCCAGGACTCAAGGCCCAGATGCCACCAAGGGTCTGTCCTTGGCATGTGGACTCCGCTGAACAAAGACAGGGAGCCCAACAGCACAGTACAAACCACTGCGCCCAGGACGCGCCCGCCTCCACCCGGGGCGGCCTGCCCGGCTGCGGGGCCCTCGGGGGGCGTTTGTCGCAGCAGCTGCTCTTCAGCTACCCTACCCCCGTACAAATGACATCCGGGCCACTGAAGGAAGGTGCAGTGGGTCTGCAGTAGTGACTGAATCAACCCACTGCTGTGGCGAGCTTCACCTGCAATGTGTGCGCTGGCCCAGGATTCTGCTGTGATTCCTGCACACACTCGTTGAAGATACTGACTCCTAATGGACCACAGGCGTCTTGGAGCCCGAGACCCTTCTTGCCCCGTCCTGGTTTCCTCCCAGAAGCTTCGGCACACTGGGATACTTTGGGAAATGTGATGCTAGTCTCACTCCCTGGATCCAAATGATCTCTCATCATGAGGTAGAATCAGCTGCTCCACCTACTCTCATCTCTCAGGACCAGACGTGTCCTGAATTTGGGAATTTTCAGGTGTTAGACAGGTAACAAGATGCATATACATATGCTATGCAACAGCATGAGTGTGGTTTAATGTGGAACTCTATAGTCAAATGCCTTAATTTCCTTAGCTCAGCCCTCTTGGTACTAAAAGGTCAAAGGCAAGGTCGAGATGGCATCATCCTGTCTCACCTCTGCCCACCCGGTGGGCGGCCTGAGGAGTGGGCTCTGGGATCAGAACTGCAGTGGGTCATTGGCCAGGCCCCTGCCCTGCCTGTCCCTTTCTGTGGCGTTCTACCCAAATAACTTCCGTATGCTCTGCCTTGTAGATTGTGAATTCGCCTCGAGAACAGCTTTCCACCCCATGCCTCTTCTGCCGAGAGTCTTCTAGGAGCACACAGGTCACTGGCAGTGGGCAGGGTGTGCGAATGTCGGGTTGAGGGCAGCATGGTTCAGCCGGAGAGAACTGTGGACCCAAAGGAGGTGTCAGGCAGCAGAGCCGGGAGGCACCTCCAGAGCAGGGGGAGGAGCAGCTAAGAGGGAAAGGATGCTCTTTTCTCAGACCTTCAGTTTCCTGCCTGAGTCCTCACCTGTGGTACCAGTTCCCCTCTCTCCTGACAGGTCTCAGAGAGGCCTCCACAGGACCTAGTTCAGATTCTTCTCTCTCATGCCCCTTGACCGCAGGGCAGCCTCTGGCCCACAGACCACTGAGCCTTGGTAAGAAGTTCTCAGGCTCACCTGCTGCTCTGCCACTCGCTGGCCCTCGACTCTCCACCCCATCGCAGGTGGCCTCTGGGCTTCTTCTCTCTCTGGCCTTGGCTGCTCTCTGAGCCTAAGTCACTGAAGTCCCCCCTTCTCATGGGCGAGAGCATCTCCTCCACACTTGCAGAGTACAGATCCACCAAGCCCAGTGCAAAATGAAAATCTGGTGCCCTTGTTCAGAAGTGACCGTGAATTTCAAAACAACAACAGAGCATTGAACCAAGAGTGGGACTTGGCCAAGCGTGGGGCCTTGAATTCAAGGTGTTTGCACGGGAAGCCGGCTCGGCCAGCAGGACACTGACTCAGCCTCACTTCCACCTTCATGCTGGGGTTCTGCTCAGCGATTTGATTTCTTTATCCTTGTGACAAGGATAAAGAAATCAGGAAGCAAAGTGGATTCTTCTCTCCCAGCGAGGTCCACTGCTATCTCCCGTGGCTCTCACGGGGGGCTCCAGATGATCCGAATCCCGCTCATCCTCCTCAATTCTGTTCCCTGCACTCTTCCTCCCTCTCTGCCTCACCCTTCTTGGAACTCCCCTGACAGCAGTGCCATGGAGACACGTCACCATCTATGATCCATCACCTGGTGCTAATTTAAACCACGTTTCCTTCCCTAAGGGCACTGGGAACTGGCAAGGATCAAGATTCACTTTTTTCTCTTCCTGACTTCCCAACCTGTAACGTCTTGCTTAAGGGAGGTGTCCAGCGAGTGCTTAGGCCCGGGGAGCACAAGAAGGGCTGTAACCTATCACCCTGTCTCTCTACCCCTCCCCAGATCCCAGCGGTCTGAGAAGCCTCATCCCTGCTGAGCAGTGGTGGGGGCAGAAGGGCCATGGATTACCAAGGGGCCACCTGAAGTCCGAAGTATCCCGTGTTTGGCCTGTTTAACGACTAGCAAGGAGGTCACTGTAGCCAGAGCAAAATGCGTTGATAGGAGATGAGATCCGAGAAATAAGGAGGGCAAGGGACAGTCTGGGGCCTTGTGGCCACTACAGAAGGACTAGGCTTTTTCTTCTGAGACAGGAAGCCATGGGAGGGTTTTGAGCAGGGGAGTAACACATGGTTTAGACTCTGTTTCTGGCCATGATGGAGTAAGAGGAACTTGATTGAGCCTCTTGCCCTAAACAACTAGAAACCAAACAAAATATAGGAGGCAACAGTTTTCAGACATTGGGCAACAGACAGCATGGGACTGTCACCTCCTGAGGGAAGGGAAACAAGTGCGGTAAGCCCTGCGAGTGCCCCAGCTCACTGCCTGGGGGCACTTGCCAGAAGGTGGTGGGGAGCCCGAACAAAGCCCCTTTGAGTTGAGCAGAAAGAGTTTGAAGTTTAGGGAGATCAGCATGCAGGGCAGAGTAGGAGGGCGCAGAGAGGAGGGAGCTGCACAGAGAGTGAACAAACGCAATAAAAAATCTGCAGTCTTTGGTTGAGTTCTGATTAGTTCTTGTATGTGAGAAAACTACTTGGGGCTGGAGAAAGAGCCACTGGAAAGCAGTATGGTGAACACCGCTCAGAATTTACCCAAGGCTGGGAATAGTTCATGTTCCTACCAGCCAGAGTGGAAAGACCTCAGTAGAGTCCTTAGCAAGGTATTGCCTCAGTAGTGGGCCAAATTAGCCCCAGACTGAAGACTGCACATATCTGCCCTAACACAGTTTAAAGGCAAGACACGAAAGGATCTAACCAATTCCAAGTAACTGTAGTCCAGAATAAAAGCCAATACCTTTTACATGATAAAATCTAACACTCAACAATGTAAAATTCTGTGTCTAGCATTGCAATAAAAGGCAACCCATAATTTTATACCCAATGATAATATCCTTTCATTAATGAAGGAAAAATACTTCTTCAGACAAGCAAAAGCTGACAGAATGTAATGGCAGCAGACCTACACTATTAGAAATATTAAAGAATCTTTTACAGGCAGAAGGAAAATACCAAAATGTGGACCTACATAAAGAAATGAAGAGTGCTAGAAATGATAAATATGTAGGTAAAATACTTTTCCTGCTCATGTTTAATCCCTTAAAAAGAAAACTATTTAAAACAAAAATATTGATACAAAAGTATTTATGTGATAATAAAATATATGACAATAGCACAAAGAACAGGAAGAGGAAAATGGAAGCATACAGTTGTAAGGTTCTTACACCTCTACATGAAGTGGTATGTTATTTAAAGGCAGACTATGATACATTAAAAGACATACTGTAAACCCTACAGCCCTCACTGAAAAATCAAGAGGTACAGCCAATAAGCCAATAGTGGAGATAAAATGAAATAATTAAAAAGTGCTCAGTTAAACCAAAAGAAAGTAGTAAAAGAGGAAAAAAGAAACAAAGAACAAAGGAGACAAATATTAACAGAAAACTAGAGAGATGGTAGATTTAAACTCAACCATATTGATAATTACACTAAATGTAACAGTTGTCTAAACACTAATAACAGATTTGCAAATTTGATAAAAAAGCAAGACCCAACTATATGCTAACTACAGAAAACAAACTTCAAATATAAAGACATGATAGGTTAACAGTGAAAGGATGGAAAAAGATACACTCTTACAAGTTGAAAGCTGGAGTGGCTGTATCAGTATCACCCAAAGTAGACCTCAGAACAAATAATTTACCAGGGATAAAGAGGAACATTTCATGATGAAAGGGATCAATTCATCAAGAAGACATAACAATCTTAACTATGTACCTAAAAGCAGACCTTCAAATTTTATGAAATAACACTGATAGAACTAAAAGAAGAAACAGACAAAGCCCCAATTATAGTTGGAGATTTCAACACTCCTCTCTCAATAATTGATATAATGAAGCAGAAAATCAGTAAGGATATAGAAAACTTGGAACATTATCAACCAACTTGAACTAATTGACTGTATGTATAGAACACTCCCCCACCAACAGCTTATTCCAAACACTCATGAAATTCACCAAGATAGGCCGTGTCCTGGGCCATAACACAAGTTCCAATAAGTTCAAAAAGATTTGAGTTCTACAAAGCATGTTCTGATCAAAATGGAGTTAAATGGGAAATTAGTAACAGAAACATGAGAAATCCCAAATATCTGGAAATTAAACACCTTCCAAATATCACAATTGGGCTTTCAAAATGATCACTCACACTGCTGAGTGGAGAATAGACAAGAGAAGGGCAAGGGCGAAAGCAGAGAAACCTTCCACGAGGCATGTCCAGCTGTTCAGATGAGTGAGGACGGTGGCGTGGACCACAGCGGCAGCGGCGGAGGCAATGAGAAGGGGCCAACTTTTGAATGGCAAATAAGATTTGCTCACGGACTGGATGTTGGGATGAAAAAGTGAAGGATGACACCAAAATTTTCGGCTTGTATAAAACTAACAAAGCCTAGGAGTTGCCATTTATTAAGATGGGGCACCCTAGTGGAGTAATGGCTTGAAAGATTAAGAGTTTTGGACTTCTAAAAATTGAGATGCTTATTAGACACATCCAAGTAGACAAGTCATGTAGGTAGTTGAAATTGGTGATCCTGGGAGAGAGGTTGGCTAGATACATTTGGGGTGTATCAGCATACACACGTGACACTATTATGAGATCACCAAGACTCAGAGTGAACACAGAGAAGGGGTGCAGAACTGAACCCTGGGACACCCCGCATTAGAGGTTGGAGAGTGAGGAGGAGCCAGTGGACAGAAGAGCAGCAAGGTAGAGGGAGGGTACTGGGAGGTGGGAAGTTTACAAGGAAGAGAGTGATCAACTCACCAAACTCTAACATAGGATTGAAAACTGACCACAGATTAATGGTTGCCTGAGGCTAGGGGGAGGGCACTGGAAGGGAAAGGGAAAGCGTGTGAAGAACACAAGAATTCTTTTGGGGGGGTGTGAAAATTATGATAATGGTTGCATAATTCTGAGAATATACTAAAAACCACTGAACTGTACAATTTAAACTGGAGAACTGTGTGGTATGCCAACTATACCTCAGTAAAGCTGTTTTTAAAAACTGACCACTGGATTTAGCACATAGAAGTTACTGCTGACCTTGGCCTTGAGCAAAGCGGTGTTCGGTGGAACGATAAGCAGCAAGGGCCCCATGGAAAGACTCAAGAGTGGAGGACAGAAAGAGAGAAATGCGGCCACAGCTAAAGAGGGACCAACACAATTTTTTTAAGATAGGCAAATAAAATCATGTTTGTTTTGTTTTCTGTTAGGAAGGGTCTAGCAGGGAAGCAAAGATTGATAATGCAAGACAAAGAAGAGCATAATCACTGCCAGAGGGGACAGCTAGGGTGTGAGAGGAGCTGACTGTGGAATCACAAGACCAGTGGAAGGAAGGAAGGTAGAAGTGGGAGCTTGTGGCAGTTCTTAATTAGGGAGCATGGGCCAGCAGGGTGAGGAAAGTAGATGAAATAGGGAAATAAAGGACAATTAATGGGCAGCCCCGGGGCCCGCCTGCTATTTGCAGGTGCAGTGCACGTGGGAAGTTGGGTCTAACCAGGCCGGGATTACACAAAGCTGCACTCGTGAGAAGCAATACAACATGGGACACGGCTTATATTGCTGAACACCAATATGTCACTTTATTATTTGGATTTTTTTCCCCATTTGTCACATACCTATGTTTACACAATGAGGGAAATCAACCAGCATTGGATGCAACTGACCAAATCAGCTGATAATTCTGTACCTTCTTAACACATACCGATTCTTACTTGGCAGAGATATCTTTAATTCAATTCAGCCTCACGATTATTCTTAACATTGGTGTCAAGATTGTCACATTTTTAAATACAGATAGAATTGCCAGAAGTACATAATTATATATATACACACATACAGAAAAATACAAGACTAACTGGTTCTCCACAATATTTAATTTATACACTAATGTAACTATATGCAACTTTTGAGGACAGGTTAAGGGGTACAAGTAACTGTTTAGAGCAAGTGAGTAGTTTGGTCCAATATTATCTTAATGTAATGGTTTTTCGCTCCCTCCCTTTTATGTGACGACGTACTATGACATACAACACATGCACAATCATTCACTTATGAACAAATGAGTAAGACACCACTCAGACTGACATCTGTGTACCCAGAGGGTTGACCAACCACACACAACTAATAAGGCTATAATACAGCTATGCAGCATAAATGGTCAACACTGCTGATCCTAAAGTGAGCACCATATATACATCTGAATATAAAAAACCATTGAAAACCAAACACATATGGGTTAGTTAAAAGGTGCCATTCCAAGGCTATACATAATCACAGGAAAAAGTATTTACATTACTTGGAAAACAGCTGCAACAAAGAGTTTATTGCCAATGCCCTTTAAAAACTTCTCTCCTACGTTTAATACAGATGTTACGCTCACTATCTATGTGAACCACACATCTTATTTCTGGCCCTTTGTAAGATCCCTGCTCAAGAATTTCAAGCAAATATGTTCTATGGCTTCACCCACACATCTATTCTCGTTGCTTTCAATTATAAATATCACAATGAACTAGAGCTGTAGCTTAAAATGTATCTAGCCTAGGTCTAGAAAGTAAAATAAGTATTTTAAGTATCATTTTTACTTAGTTTAGTAAGTATACTGTGAAATTCAGAGTTCTGAGTAAAATATATTTATCCTACAGTAGCAGAGTCAGTGTGTACTTGAAGAAACAGTGCTCCAAGCAATGCAGTTCTTTGGTGATCTGCCCACTCTCTGAATTACATGACCAGATGCTTCTCAGTCCAGGACTGCAGAGACATGACGGGAGGCTGCAGAGTGTGGGGAGGGCCCATGGTCCTAGCCACATTCTATCACCAATGTTGCTAAGCACTGCTTTTAAGATTCCCAGGGCACAGCATGAAAAAACAGCATCTGGCCCTTTCCAAAATTAGCAATTTGCAATATACTGTGTCCTATAAGATAAAATGCCACAAGAGATGATTATCCGGTCAAAAGTGTCTTTGTACAGGAACAGGTTAAAGCAAGAGTTCTTTGATTACTGTTTTGGCAAGAAAAGGCAAAGTGAAAAACACTTCCAGAAAAAAAAGTTACAAAGCAGGCTTTGTGCATTTTCTTTTGCTGTATGTGTGAATTTTACCCTTTTATGTGTTTTTGATCAGCCAATTTTCACAGCTAACTGAGCCAAAGGATGTAATAGAATGAAAATAACAAAAGAGATAACCTAGTTATCAAATTCCTAAAAAACAAATCCCAGTAAGTTTTATTTTAATTTACAGGGTTTTGACTATGCCAACATCTGTGTGCACCTTAGCTTCTGTATTAGGCCCTACAGTTTCTTCCATCCACACGGTTTAAAGGAAATCCTGTGGTGTGCCCTACAGGAAGGAATTTACAGAGCTTTTTTTTTGTTCTGATAGATAGACATACACTCTATAAAGCAGAGTTAAGACATCATCAATTCTCTTTATCACATGACAAAATGAGATTGTCTGCTTGTAATTTATCACTACAGGGGAAGCTGCCTTATAAATCTAAGTTCTTTATCTCACCTATTACAAAAACAAGAAAATCTTTTTCAGTTAATTTTTAAGAGCCCAAACTTTTTTCACACTATAGCTTAAGACAAACAGGTGTGGGTATGTTCAAATCATAGTTTTAAGGTTCTCAGTGCAGACACTCACTGTCCTCTGCTCTGCACAGGCCTTGGGCGGGTCGCTAGCTTGCTCCAGGCCTGTGGCGTCACAGCGTTATTGCTTTGGTTCTGTCTCAGACACCACAGAGAGTGCCTCAGAGCACAGAGTTTCCGTATCACAGAAGGTCAGGACAGGAATTTAGATTTTTCACAAGGAAACAAAAGCATTTTTTTCTCTAGGTTAAGTGCAGGACATCAAATTTCTAAGTGCTCCATTTATATTAGGTTCCAAATATACACCTTAATTTAATCCTGATCTCATCCACATTGTTGTATGAACGTAAAAGTTACACAATAGGCTTTTCGGCTGGAAAGAAAAGCAGTGTCTAGCAGCATGCACAAAGACCATGCATTGTCACATCATCAGGCGAACAAATGGAAAGGTAATAAATAATTGCTCCTAACGCCCACTTTAAAATAGTAAAACTGAAAAGGGACCGGTGAAGTGAGCTGATCTCCACTGCTCTGAGCAGGAGGCGTGCTAGTGGCCGGGCGGGCCACCGTCAGATGACGTGGCAGCAGCTGGCCTGGCTGGAGGCGCACAGCAGCCCCTCCTTAGGGTTCCGCTGGATGTTCACAGAGATGGTCTTTTCACACAGAGGTAGCTGTAGCACGTTATTTTTCAAGTTCTTGCTCTTTATGCGTTCCAATTCAGTGGTGGTATCTGCCATGTGGTCAGAGAAAAACTTTATGCTGCCCACTGCAGGGGCCTGCCCTGCGTTCCCTGTGGAGCTGATACACATTTTCCACATGGATTTCTCTTGCACTTTCACGCTGGAAAACGACAAGCCATTCTGTGGATCAATAATGTACTTAGTGCTCCCATGAAGCTGAGAGCCAAGGCAGAGACTCATGAGTTTCAGGCTCTCCACGAGCTCCCCAGCACTGCGAGAAGCCAACTGCATGGAGTTGCTGGGGCCAGCACAGCGGCGTGTGGTCCCCGACGTGTTGGTGGGGTTGCCGCCCGAGCCACTGGAGGGGCTGCCACCACCAGCATTGTTCTCGCTGGGGCTGGCCTTGTCTGCCCCTCCACTGCTGTTGCTCGGCTTGCTCTGGCCTCCACCATCCCCCTCACTGCCAGGGGGCCCCTCGCTGCTATCCCGGCGATGCCAGGAGTAGGTGAACCCACTATCTTTATCGAGCCGCCGCCGGCTTTCAGAATCATCATCACTGGTCTCTGAACTACTGCAGCTGGATCCCCGGCCCTGACTTTTCCTCCGGTGGTAGCGTTTGTGAACTGTACCCGGGGAAGCGATATTCATCTTTAACCTGCTCAATTTGGGAGGCAGATTCTCATCCATGTCAAACTCGTCATCAGATTCCCCTTCCTCAAAGATCTGGTTGAGGACAGGAGCGCTCTTCCTAGATGTCAGGCGGTTGGTCACAGATGGCTTCCGGCGCAAAACCACTTGAGTTGAGAGGGACATGGGTTTCTTGTCCTCCTCATCTTCCTCTTCATCTTCTTCCACCCTGAACAGACACTTCCGCCCACTGGCCGTGGGTTTTAAGCTTGTAGGCGGCACCGTAGAGAGTGCTGGCCCAGCCAACTCAGGGAGGTCATCTTTCTTAGCTGAGTCACACAGGCCTTTGCTCCTGTGGCCATTGAGGACATTGTCGGCAGCCCGAGCAGGAGACTGAGGGACAGTCGCGTGGGACAAAGGAGTGGCTGTGAGGTCATCCTCAAGGTCCTGGGGTACGTCGATTTTGGTTGGCCATGATTGCCTATGTAACAGATTGGGGGGGAAAAGCCATGTAATCATATGCAGATGTTAGTAAATTATATCATATAAAACTTACTAGGACAAAATCCACAGATTTAAAAAAAAAACAAAAAGAAAAAGCAGCAGCATTGCAAACCCATTCAACACCCTGTAAACACCAGCAAGGACACCAGAAGGGCAAATGTGGTTTTGAAACATGGTTCAGTCTGCAGCTTACTGGCCAAATAACAACTTCATCACAGCTGTCAGAAAATGGGGCAAAGAATGTCTCCATCTTTTCTTACAAAAGCTTTATACTACAAGATAAATATTTTTTAAAAGCACAAGGGGGTTATTGCCAAAGCAAAACCTGAACACCATACATGTTTGGTTCTTCTGGTTCTTAGATGACTACCTTTAAGGGTGTATTATTATTAATAAAATTCACCTGAAATTTCCAATGCTCCTGATTTTACATGATGGTGTAAGAGCTCGATGTTTATATAAAAATAAATGGAAATAGCTTAATGGATTTAAATATGAGAATACTGAAAAGAAAAATCATGTATAACTGGCATACATAAATCTCTGCTTCTCTAATTAAAAAACTAAGTTAAACATAAATACTTTTAAATGCCCACAAAAGAGTACTGGATAGCAAAATTCATTATTATTTAAACTTTGATTTTATCCCCCAATCTGCAGTCACCCAAGTGACAAGAATATTATTTGGTAGCCGATGAAAACAACTTTTGAAAATGAGGCTCTCAGCCAGGCTCAGTGGCTCACCCCTGTAATCCTAGAACTCTGAGAGGCCAAGGCGAGAGGATCACTTGAGCTCAGGAGCTCGAGACCAGCCTGAGCAAAAGTGAGACCCCATCTCTACTACAAACAGAAAAATTAGCTGGGCATAGTGGCTCACGCCTGTAGTCCCAGCTACTAGGGAGGCTGAGGCAGGAGGATCACTTGAGCCCAGGAGCTGGAGGCTGCTGTGAGCTATGATGACGACATTGCATTCTACCCAGGGTGACAGGGTGAAACTCTGTCTCGACCAAAAAAAAAAAAATTTCCAAAAAAAGGAAAATGAGGCTCTCTAGCCTCTGTTTTAAATAAACATCTTTGAATTTTCAACTGTCCTCTCTGACCAGAGGAATAGTCATATACTTCTAATAATCAATAAAGTAGAAACAGAATTTTACCAGTGGCCACTGTATGCAGAATAACTACTATACTTGTTACATGCAAGTTTTCTTATGTTTTGTACAGGTTCCCTATAACAGAATAAACCTGTTAAAAAAATGTAAATTTGAAGCTAAGAAGCAGTATTCCTTAAGTGGTCACAACTGAATGGTGGCTGACAGTGTGTGATCACATCCTGCTAAGAGTAAGTATATTAACTTCTTGATTTTCATTTCAGAATTATCTGGCTGTAGTCTGTCAGATGCCTGCCCCTCTATGTGGTTCCTCCCTAGAGTTCTAACCGTGCCCTCAGCTCTCTAGGACAGGCTGGAGGAAGAGTCTCTGCAGTCTGCAGACAAGCCTCAAAGGTAGTCACAAGAGTTGTAGATTTGAAATAAATCTAAACGCCTATGCCCCTCTCTCAGACCTCATATTCTTCCACACAAAAACGTATCAGAGCAGCCCTACATTTATTCATACTTTTAAGAAAGTAAGAGGCTACTATATTTGAAACAGAATCAGTTCCGGAATTTAAGAAACCCTTCAAGTCCCCAACACCACATCACCTCACGGCTGCAGAATGCCATCTGTTCCAGCACCACCCCTCTGAGCTAAGCCCCCCCTTTTACCCACATTCCTGAAGCGGCGTCTTCCACCTCATTCTCTAGGAGAGTCCTTATGTTCTCCCTCAATTCCAGGCCTGGGACTCTGCCCCTGGACTCCAAAACCTACAGACAAGATCCCTGCTTTGTGCCCACCCATCTGCTTGCAAAGACACCCACAGTCCAGATGGGGTAGATATCAGTCTCCTGTTAACTGCCCATCTCAAGGGGCCTGTCACCAATTTTCCTGGATCATCCGCCTGTCCTCAGGGTATGCATCTGCTCTCCACGGCTGGTTCTTCCTGGCCCTACCTTCCCAAACCTGGCCAACTGCTGTTTCAAATACCAGTGTCCTGACTCAGTCCAGGTGTCTACCCTCCAGGCCATCCTGACTCCAAAGCATACCCAGCAACAGAACCAAGTACGGTCCAGGGTCTTGTCAATAAAGTTACAGTGACAGCAAGGAGATGGCAAGTCAGCAGCCACTGCCCCACCAGTGGGCCCTGTGCCACAGGAAGAGAGGCCCCGTAGCATCTCCACTACAGGCTTCATGAGGGCAAAAGGAAAACAGCTCGGAAGGGTCTGGTATTTCTTTATAGCTACTGTTGGCTTCTTAATTTCTATAATAAAATAAAAACAATTTAATTAATTTACATATCTTATCAAGCTTACAGTTGAGTTCTGAGCTGTTTGACCCAACAGAAAACAGCTCAAATCTAAATATTCTTTCTCCAAAAGTCTGGTAGCTCTAGACTCAGTGCACCTGGCATGCGCCATCTGCTCTGAGGTTACTCCTTGCTAGGGGCTGGGGTCGGGACTAGGCTGACTAACCTCTCAGTGTCCCTCTCTGGTCTGTCTCACTCCAGAGAGGCCCTCGTTTCCTGGGGCTCAGTCCTCTGCCAGGCAGATACTAGAGAGTGTGCCTAGTTTTCGTTACAGAGGAATACATCCAGGATACGAATGAAGTTACTAGATTCATTTTCTAGTTAAACTAGACTTCTAAATCTTTATTCTTTGGCAAGCCGGGAATGTTTTCCTCCCTCTACTCTGTCATTCCACCCAAGCAACAAACCACACATGGCTAGCTGATTGCAAGGCAATTTAAAATCTAAATGGTTTTCTTACTCTTTTACAATAACAATATTTATTATTATATATTCACACACATACATTTATATATATTTGGATACACAGATAGAGATTTATTAAAATTGGGAGCACCCTTCTGTTTTTAAACTACTGCAATTCCATGGATTACTCTATCTGAATGAATACAGACAATCTAAGTAAATTTCATAAATGATAATATAAAAAGTAAACCACTTCCATGCTTTGATTTTAAGTGGAAAGCTACTATGGCAGAAGAAAAAGAAAAGCAGGAAGGTGGGGGGAGAGGAGGAGACAGAGGAGGGGAGGGAGGGTGGAGAGTGGCGTGCTCACTGCTTCAGTGAAGACGGCAATGGTGGATGACGTTCCCAACAGTGACAGCAAACACACAGTGCCCAGGTCTGAGTGCTCTACATGTATTAATTACTTTATCCCTCACCACAACCCCATGAGGTAAACAGCATTATTGCTCTCATTTTACAGATCGGGCAGTTAAGTCATAGAGAGGTTAAGTGACCTCCCAGGGTCAAGCAGCTAATCAACTAACTGATCTGACAGCCCACTCCCTGAAATCCTGAGATAACATCATGGCACAGAAATGCCCTACTTATTTTTTTAAATTATTTCAAATAACTGAGGGAAAATTTGGCCTTGTTCCTGGCATGAAAAATCAAAAAAAATAATAAATAACACATTAATACATGCTGGATTTGGAAGAATTTAATGAAAATAATGGCAGACACTCTGGCTTGAGGCTGCTTGTCCAAATGTGTTTTCCTGACCAAGCAACAGACACAGCCTCTCTCCCCACTGAGCCCAAGAGGGGAAGGCATCTTGCTGACGGAGGAACCCAGACCCCCATGGCCTCTCCAATGAAGCCGTCATCACTGTTTGTATTCTCTTGCCACACAGAGTTAGGAGGCATTAAAAAAAAGTTCACTATTTTAAAACGTTAACTTACTAAAATCAGTGAAGATTTTTTTCTCACCTAAACTGGGCCTTGATATTGCTAGGGCTTGCAGATCTGGTCTGTATTTCTTTCTCTTGCTTTTCTCTCAGGATCCTCTCAGCAAGCAAGAAGTAAGTGGCTGTAATGTGGTTATACCTGTTGGTTTCCAGGGCTCTGAGAAAAACAAGGTGAGGGTGAAAATAAACCACATCAGTAGGTTTGTTTTTTTACCAGCAAAACTGATTTTTAAAAAAGTACAAGCAAATGCAATTCAATGACTAGGAATCTTTGAAATTATGCAAAAATGCAAACCAGAAAAAAAACCAAACTAGTAGTTATTTAGGTTACCCTTGAAATTCTACAAAACAGCTGCATAAAGATGTTCATATTAGTGAAAAAAATCCTAAATGCTGATAGCAGCTGAGCTGGATGTCAGTTTTAGATGCATAAAAAAAAAGTAATGAAGCTTCTAAGAGTGTATACATTATCCGAAAATTTAATTTGTGTGTAAAGTGTTTATATTTGTTAAACTGGCTTACTGCTTCCATTAGAAGTATAAAATGAAGACGAGGTCTGTGTTACATGAATGGGCACTGAAGCACTAATATAGTCAGAAAAATTAGGAAACATTTTTATTTTTATACTCTCTTTGCCTTTATTGGCATTCAAGCACTACAGAATTATCAAAGCAACTGAGGGCACTCCGTTATTAACCTCTTTGAATAAAATCAGTGTATTTATCCATCCATTTGAAAAGTAATGCTCACTGAGTACCCAGTCTGGCCAGGTACTGTGCATGATGCCCAACAAGGCCCGTGCTCTGCCTGCTCTCCTAAAGCTGGCCTGTCACGGGACATACGGAGAGTGCTTCTGAGGACCCCACAGGGCTTAGTAATCCATAACTGCAGTTTTCAGAAACATCCTGTAGTTAGTGAAAATGCTCACACAATGAACACTTAAGAAAGAAGCAATGGCAGAGATCTCTTTTTACAAACTGTATAGTGGGCCACAGCCAATGGGTCCAGGGCAGGCTGAGGCATGAGATTCCAAAGAAAGAGTGCAAGGTGAAATTCAGGGGTAGAATGCTTCTCAGAGGGGTTTCTACAGCTGAGTAGTGGATCAAGTAGTTGGCTTGCGTGTGGGAAGTATACTGTAGGATACATGTGTGTTTAAACCCAGGAATCACCTCTCATAATGTGAGCAGAGGGCAAGACGTGAGCCTCGCTGAGGACTGGGTCTCCCAGCTCTTGTCATGCTTGGAAAGTAGGAGATGGGCAAACCAGAGTCACCAGAACCATTTAAATGCACTCCCCTTTGGATTTATAATTGAATTTACATTAATTAAATAGATCTATATGATACCACTGCATGTATGTACATATTTATTTAAGCTAAGAACATCAGGCCAATCCAGGGAGATGCAAACAGCCTTTTAACCACTCAAAAATGAAGTACCATTTTGTACACATTTCTAGAGTGAATGTCTGTGGCAGAAATAGCATGTGTCCTCTTCTCTGCTTGTTAAGTAGCTGTGAAGACTCATAAGGTACTTGGAAACTTACAGAAATTTAGACTTACATCAAAATTAAGAATCTGGGTTTCTTTTTGTAAATCTTTCTTTCCAGTGTCCTAAAACACCTAAAGATATGTGTCTTTTAAACAGACACCACCCTTCTCAGGGACCAGAGCCTCTCGCTGGCATGCGTATGAAGTGTGACACACAGCAGAGCCTGTAGGTCGAGGCTGCATCCTCCTCTTCCCCGAGCTCACATTCCACACCCAGGCCAGGTTCTGGTGATGGAAAACCCTTTTTTGCTTCCAGAGTATACCCTCTTTCCAACATACCCAATTGTTTCATTCAACACTTACATAACTTTTGACTTTCATTCATGGAAGTGCTCCATATTTTTAAAGTCAGGACTTCTTACAGAAATTAATCATTATTAGAACAAAGCAACTGCATCTTTACTCTGTATTATCTTTGATTCCAAACTGCTTAGGTTATTAAAAACTGCCTTTGGTTTTAAAGGATTTAATGAACAACTTGTATAACTTGCAAGCTCCAGGTAGCTGTGGCAGGGGCTCTAAAGCGTCAGATGGTAAATATTTTAGGTTTTGTGGGTCCTCTGGTCTCTCCAACTACTCTGTCATTGTAACACAATGCAACCACTGACAATACCAATGGGCATGGCTGTGATCCAATAAAACTTTACTTATAAAAACATGTGACTAGCCCCATTTACCAAATCCTGATTGAGAGGACTGCAGGCACGTGGGGCTGCCCCGTTCTCTCTACTCACTGTGGAGACCAGGAGACACAGGAATGAAGAAGATAACTGCTACAAAGTATATACTGCTATACAAAACAAGCTACTCCAATCCACCCCTTTAGAAAGAAAGAAAGAAAGGCCATAGCACTCAGTGACACCACACCACGATGGATCACATGTTCACTAGTACAAAAACAAACAAACAAAAAATCAATAAAACCTATGTGACAGGCACTGCGCCAAGAACTCTAGAGATAAATGACAACTCTTGCCCATTGGGAACTCTATCCATTACACAATGTCCAAAGTAAGTAGAGTACCCATTCCAAGAATCCTAAACCTCTGGCCTCCTGTACTGATGAGCATTGACTTACTCTACAATGGCGTCTCGATCTGCTATGTCCCCAAGCACCATGCGCTGAATGATGCTGTTGTGCTCCTCTTCTGAGAGATTTTTGTATGACACAAGGGGAATGTTATACTTTGTGGCTGGTGAAGGGTCCACTCCCTGAAGCCAAGGATGGTTTTCAATCTCTTCTAAAGAAGCTCTTCTCTTGGGATCTCTCTGTAGCATCCGTGTGATTAGGCTGCAAAGGAAGGTAAGTCCATTGTTAAAGCAAACTACTTGCAAGGATTAGTAATAATGGATCATTTTGCTAATAAAAATTATTTCCTAACACCTATACCGTCTATTAAATTAGGTTCCCTAGAGGTCGTGGGGAGGGCAAATGACAATAATAAAAATTCAGTGCCATCATATTCATAAAATAATTTCTAGTGTTTGAAAAGAATTAGTAAATTATTGGATGGTAGTTAAAATATTCTAAGGGCTTTGTGTTGTTTAAAAAGAAAATAAAAGTAAGGATTAACTATAGATTTTGTTAAATTAAAAATACAAACACGTATGTGTTAAAATAAGTAGGAAAATCACTAAAATAAGACTGTAACTTTCCAGCTAGTTGAGAGGGAAAAGTCAAATGAGGGGAAAAAGAAAAACCTCCATCAATTCCAAAGAAGGATGGGATAAAAAGAAGAAAAAAAAAGACAAACAAAAAGCGTATAAAAAGATGGCATAAATATATCTACATCTATCGGTGATCACAGTAAGTGGAAATGGAGTAAGCTCTCCATTTAAAAGACTAAAATGATCACAGGGGATGAAAGAAAAAGTCAGCCCCAGGCTGTTAAGAAAGAGGTACTTAAAACCAGGACAATGAAAGGTTTAAAGCAAAAAAAATGGAAAACTATCTAGTACACAAATGCTAACCAAAAGAAGGCTGGTATGGCTAACTAAAATTAGACAAAACAGATTGATTTTAAGGCAAAAAAGCATTACTAGAGATAAAGAGGGTCATCACCTCTTTGACACAAACTGATACAAAGGTTCAAATGGCCAGGAAGATACAGCAGTTTTCATATTAATAACATTACCTCAAAACACTCAAAGCAAAAACTGACAGACCTCCAAGAATAAACAGTAAATCCACCATCACAGTGGACAAATATCTCAGTAACTGATAGAATAAGTAGTGAAAAAAACTAAGAATGTAAATAATTTTGAATAGCATAATTAAAAAGCTTGATCTCAAGGATTTATGCAGAACTCTGATTCCAACAATTGGAAAATATACATTCTTTTACAGAACAAAAAGACCATTTATAAAAAGAGGCCATAAGCAAGCCTCAACAATTTGGGGAAAAAGCAAAAAAACAAAACAAAAAACCAAGAAAACCCTGGTACCATATAGACTATATTTCTTGGACCACAATGCTAGTAAATTAGAAATCAGTATCAAAAAGCTAATTTGAAAAATGCTGTACATTGTGAAATTTAAAACACCCGTGTAACAACTCACATAAATAACTCAAATAAATCAATGGAAACCAGAAAATAATTATTAGAACTGAATAACAAAAGGACTATAAATCAAAACTAGTAGGATGCAGCTAAAATGGCACTAGAAGGCAATTTATAAACTTAAATATTAATATTATTATAGGAAAGGAAAATTTTTGAGCTGAGTATCCAACAAAAGAAAGAAAAAGAACAGAATTAGCCCAGGGAGTAGGTGGAAGGAAATAATACAAATAAGAGAAAAAAAGAAAATCAATAAAACGTAAAACAAAAAATGTCATTGTAAATTAATAAAAGCAAAAGGTAATTCTTTAAAAAAAAGACTAATAAAAGTCAACAAACCTCTGACAAGAGTGATCAAGACAAAAATAAGAGAAGGCAGCAATTGTCAATATTGGAATGAAAAAGGGCAGCATTCCCACAGGTCTTATAGACTTAAAAATATAATTATATTATAAATACTTGAGGCCAACACATTTGAAAAATTAGACAAAATGGACAAGTTCCTTATAGAACACAGCTTAGCAAAACTGACCCAAGTAAAAAAACTAAATGGTCCGATCATTATTAAAAATAATTCCTCTTTGAATCTGGATTTAAGAATTAAAAAAGAAAAAGAAAAATTTTAAAATGTAAAAAAAAAAATAAAAATAATTCCCCTAGGAGAGAGACAGACAGCTTCTAAGATATTTAGGAACTGTTCTATTTCTTAAGCTGTATAATGGGTACATAAGTATTTATTTTATTACATATATATTTCTGAATGAAATATAAATATAAATTAATGTCAGTATAAAAATAAATTAATCTGTTTTAGTTTTTTCAGTAGGGGCTATGGAGATATTCCTTGAATGCCTAACAAGAACACAAAGCATGCCCACAGACAGCAGTCCTGCTTCCTGGAGTACAGAATAATAGTAGTAAGGTCATAAAAATTATCACCACCATCATCAATATTCACCGTGTTTCCTATGTACTAAGGACTGAGCTAAGAGCTTTACATATATTAGTTCATTTAATTTTCACAATAACCCTATAAGGTAGGTCCTCCCGCTTTTACATCATTAGTAAATGGAGAAGCCAGTATTTGAATCCAGAGCTGATGGGAGAAACTCAAAACTCTGTTACTATAGCAAAATTCTGTAGGTAGTGGCTATAATCTCAGCTGAGCTCATTTAAAAATGTCATTCATAATGTCAATGAAATACTGAACTTCTTCCAATAGTTCTAGTCCATTACTGTATTTCTTACTACACATATCCTAGTCCTATATATTAATAGTACTTTAAATTCCAAATAATCAACTTGAGTATACTTTTTGTTTCTGGCTTCCCATAGTCACATAAACCAAAACAGAGCTCTTTAGTCAACTAGCGGGAGAAGTGCGTGAATAAAATTATGAGACATACTATGTAAATCCTAATAAGGTATGTTGATGGACTATTCAGGAAAATGCCCTAACTCTTCTCTGGAACTTAATTCTAGGTGGTCTTGCTTTTTGCTGATGCAGAAAAAGGTAGTTCCCATGGTAATGTCTTCATTGCAAGTGAAGTAACAACCACTCCTAAAGGTTGAAGAGGCATATAATGGATTTCTTGTATTTAAGAAATAGACTAATACATTTTATATTATAATACTAAATTTCAAAGCACATTCTGGGGCTAACTCCCTCAAACACTTTTAACAGTAGAAACATTAAACTCAAAAATTAAAATAACCCCAGATGCATGAATGTTGAAGTACCTGAAATTTTCTTGGCATGTGAAGGGATTAATTAAAATTTCTGATTTTAATATGAGTTCTTAAGGTTTTCACATATTTTTTTACTTACTCTTTACACTCTTTAGACACATGGGATGGCACTGTATATTTGCAATCCATGATCATTGTCAATGTTTCACTGTCATTGGCCTCTTGAAAGGGTGGCTGTCCACACACCAACATGAAAAGGATCACTCCCAGACTCCATATATCTACAAATCAAAGACATACTTTAAATTATTGGACTAGTTAGGAAACCAAAAACGTTAAGAAGAGTGAAAGTAGGCTAATAATAATATTTTATTTTTAGCAGCCAAAAGCATTTATATCTCAAAGTAAAAACATCCAGGGAGGAAAACTTAAAGCCTCAACAGGGTAGGGAAGGTTATCTGTCTTGCTTACTGTTTTTATATTCATTTAAGGCCCACGCAAGTGCTAGCAAATAGGAATGGTCAATAAATATTCAATGATGAGATAAACTAATTTCTTTGTTAATGGCAAGAACATCAACTGGAAAATATCTATCCAGGCCCCCAAGCCAATGGACAACATACTGCTGCTTTTGCCATCACAATATACGCCAGACATAAAAGATACGAATGTTCTGAGATCTAAAAAGTATTCTGCCTAAGGTCACAATTATTTCAGTTGTTCTTTACACCTCAATGCTGGTGAGGTAACCAGGTCATGTAATTCATGGTATTTTATAGATAAGAAAATTAAAGCTCAGAGAGGAAAGAAATATGGCCATCAATGAGGAAAAAGACTGGTTATGTATCATTTCAGAGCATAAACTAAAGACTACAGGTTTAAGTAACCAGGAGGCACACTTCAGCTTAAAAACAGGGGGAACTACTCAATGGAGCTGTTAAAACACTGGAAAAGACAGTAAGTTTCCCATAACTTAGTAAAGTATTCCAGCAAAGATTGGGCAAATGTCTAATATTCTGCACCAATTGTAAAGCTGGACTAGCAAATGTCTGACAACCTCCCAACTCTAGCATTAGACTAACTCCCATAGTAACAAACAACTCCCTATCTCTTGTCATTAGATAAAAAGTACCCATCAATCAAATGGAAAAATGATGTTTCTTCAGATGAAAAAATGAATTTTTTTAGATTAAAAGGATTTAGGAAGGATATCATAAATCATTCATTCTAGAAACTATAGAAATGATATTAATAACATAAATATTCATGTAACAAGAAATCAATGCAAGAAGCATTCTAGACCACAAAAGGCTTAAAAGAGAATGGAGGGGGCAGGCTACGTGGCCTTCATTGTCACATCTGTTAACACTCAACTGCTGTTTCCATTTAAACTTAAAACACCCAAAATAATGTAGGTTCCATGTTATTTTTCAAGAGAATTAAAATTTAACATCTTTCCCTTGGTTCAACCTGAACAAAGAGCACAACAATGGCAAAAACCCAAAAGTTACACACAATGTGATTTTTTATATGCACAATAAATTTTACTAAGGATGCTCCAATGGAGATTAGTGGAACAGATAGAAAAATCTACTAAAATTAAAACATGTATATAAATGATGAAAGGGATCTAAAAATCACTGAGTCCAAACCCTTGGCTTTGCAGTATCCCCAGGAGGTCTGCCTGGCACTGCTTGCTGGATGCATGGATTACCTGACCTACTGCCCCAGGACAGCAAGCTGCCTCAGTAGTCTACTCCACTCACTGACTGTCACTTCTCTGCCTTGACCTTGGAATCCAGAGGGCTATCTCCATTCAAAATCAAACAACTTTAATAATGGCAACAGTCAAGTCTATTCTTTAAATAGTCAGTGAGAAGAATTTTCAACCCCAAATTCCAGTAGCACCATATTAAGATTTTTAAAGGAAATTTATACAGTTGATGTTTAACTTAAAACCACTTTGTACAACTTGAACCTGCTATTTTTGATCACCTGACCTAACTCCTCAAATCACCACTATGAACACAGGGCAATTACAATTATTCTCCCTTTAGTGCATATCCCTCACTTTATAAAAACAGTTATGTTCTGGAAATTAACTATAAAGTAACTCCCACCTTTCCACTGATGTCCATGATACGATAAGGGGAATTTACCAAGTTTTTATTTTTATTATAATAAATACTTGGTTGTTCCCACTCCAGCAAAGGGAAGATTTTAAGTGGCTGACAAAAATGCATAAATATTAAAAATCTGAGTAGTTACAAGCTTTTCCTTCTATTCAATATTGGCAATGTTTAATGCTACTACTATAATCATACCTAACCACTAATACATATGTATTTGAAATACAATAAATTCATATTTTTCCATATAAATCCTACAAAACAACAACTTTTATAAAATGAGTTTAGTTACATTATTTCCTCTACCATCTCATACTATTACTGTGGATAAACTAGTTTGGTTTTTTACTTTTTGTCTATGCCAAACTGCAGATGATATCTGACAGCAGTTATTCAAAGCTGCTATTTTCAAAATATAATGGAGCCGCATGCGGTGGCTCACACCTGTAATCCCAGCATTTTGGGAGGCTGAGGTGGGAGGTTGTGTGAGGCCAGGAGTTCAAGACCAGCCTGGGCAACGTAGTGAGATCCTTTCTCTACAAAAAAATAAAAAAAAATGAGCTGGGTGCAGTGGCACGTGCCTCTAGTTCCCGCTACTCGGAAGGCTGAGGCAGAAGAGTCACTCAAGCCCTAGAGTTTGAGGCTGCAGTGAGCTACGACTGTGCCAGTGTATGCTAGTCTGGGCAACAGAGTGAACCTTCGTCTCTTAAAAAAATAAAATAAAATAAAAAAAATATATAATAATATAAATATCAATTAATAATTACCCCAAATTCTTATTTGACTAAAGAAAGCTTTCTTTTTCTGTTAAATATTAACCTCATAAACAACAAGAAGTCCAATTTATTTGGAAGTAATCTCATCAGGATCATCTGCCCAAGTAAATTAATATACTCGGCTTATGATGTAAAACAGAATTAGAAGAGTAAAAAAGAAGAAAAGCAACATAAGTATATAGTTTCCAGTTAAGGCTCAAATCATTTCTAAACATGGAAAGGTTTAAAAGATGAGAAATTTAGAAATACAATTCTATGTCAAGTAGTTTGCTAACCCAAATGACATAAATTGAAGCATTTAAACTAGAAAACAGCAGCAATGTAACTATGTGTTAAAAAAGGCAAGTGACCCTATGAGACAACATGATTATTCAAAGGGCCATTTATTCCATATATTTATTTTCCAAACTTATTTTTCTTCTTCCTATACTTTTTGTCTTTGAATCATTTCACTTTTTCATCCCAAGGGCCAAAGAGATAAAAAAAAAAACACACCACTAAACAAACACAGAGTG
>VBSM01002035.1:7345718-7444578 GCA_008086735.1 Cheirogaleus medius
AAAAAAAAAAAAAGGTGATGATTCAGAAGCTTGGGTCCCCAGAAGTAGATGTCTGGTATTATGGGACTAAGAATGGCAGCAAGGAGGATTATCTAATATATTCTTGCACAAATAGGGGAGGTGGGTGGTAGTTACCTTAATAAATACTCACTTTAGTGAGTATTTTAAATTATCTTTTTCCATTAAAAAAATAAACAAACTCTTGCTAATAAAACTACAAATTCCCAAGGTGCACTGCAATGCTGAGGCTGCAAGGCACCACCAGAACTGTAAACGGGGGTTGGAGGTGGAGGATGGGGGAGTGAAAGTGGAGTACGAGCTTTACATTATTTTAATTTTTAAAAAATGTTAATGGAATTGTCTATTGACATTAAAGATACAAAGATTAACAAACATCAATTTCTGAATAATCAAATACTGTTGATACTACTATCTGAAGCATACATTTTGATTACAGGCCCATGTATAGACCCTTGGTTAATAAAAACAGAAAAAAGAAAATATCACTTAATAAATGTAATTGGTTTGGTTAAAAAAAAAATCTTCCAACTCACAGAACTGTGGGAAAGAGTAGAGAGAGTATGAAGTCTTCAACAGTATAAAGAGGGGGAGTCATTAGTCCCTCTCACTGGCTGCTGTCACACTAGCTGGAAATAAGATCACAAAATGAGCACTGAAGTCTCATCTCTAACACTAAGTAGGGTCTATTTATCATAATACAAGCAAATTATGCCATCTCTAGGGTTGGGGGGATAGTTTATATTACAAAGTTCACTTCAGGCAGGCTAACAAAAAGATCAAAATGGAAACAAAACAATGAAAGAACATGCTAACCATTCATTTGAAGAAAAGCAAATCTCAAGGGGGGCAGATATCATGAATACTGAGAGGTTTTCCAAGAAAACCATTTCTAAAGTGAAGTTTCTATACAGGCAAAGAGAGAACAGGGATTAGAAAGTAATAAAAATGAGAAGATCAGAAGGCGGCTTTGGTGGAAACCTCTATGTTTTCCTTCAGCTCTTTTTAGTCAGTACAGCCATAAGTCATGAAAGAAGCAACAGAATTGGAATGTTGTAATACCACCACAGATGAAGCAGGGGCACCTTTTACAACACCACTTACGGCTGCCAGGATTTATGCAATCACTTTTCAGTTCCAACTGTGGTCACCAGCAACTGACACATGACCCAATACTAGTGTAAAAGGCAATGTTTTTTCAGAATTGTCAAGTATTGTTTCAGAAGTGTTTAGGTCTCAGAAGTTCTATAATAAAACCTAGGACCGGCCGGGCGTGGTGGCTCACGCCTGTAATCCTAGCTCTCTGGGAGGCCGAGGCGGGCGGATCGCTCAAGGTCAGCAGTTCGAAACCAGCCTGAGCAAGAGTGAGACCCCGTCTCTACTAAAAACAGAAATAAAAATGATCAGGCTGGGCACAGTGGCTCACATATGTAATCCTAGCACTTTGGGAGGCTGAAGTGGTAAGATCACTTGAGACCAGGAGTTCAAGACTAGCCTATGCAACATGGTGAGACCCTGTCTACAAAAAATAGAAAACTGTTCTTAAAAATTCTGTTAATTTAAATAAATAAATACATTTAAAAAAATAAATAAATAAATAAAACCTAGGACCTCTGTTTCTTGTACAATATTCAGAAATCTAAATTCACCCACCATTTACCAATCTGAATTACTGTGTAAATACACAGTAAAAACTAATTGTCTGCATTCAAAATCACCTAGAGCTCCATACTAAAGATTCTTTCTTACTCCAAACATTGATCAGTGATTAGTTTGAAGGAATATGACTAGAACACATTCTGGAAGTATTAATAGAAAACTGTCAGATCATTTGAACTAACAGTATAAGAGCAAAGCAGAAGAGGAATGAAGAATTTAGACAAGTCCCTTAGACATTATCAAAGAGAGTGAACGCCATCATCTAATTACCTACTTTAAAACACCTCTTTCCCAGACCAGAATTCATCTAAATAAATGCCCCTTGGGGAGTTAAAATATCAGTGCACTGCCCAAATTAAGCTTATCATCTTTTCCTCAAATTTATTTGTCCCCATCTATGCTCTAGCCTGGTCAATGGTACCCCACACACTCAATCTAAGCTTAGGAGACATCCCAGACTTCCCACTCTCACTTCCAGGTGAAGGAGATACTGCCACTTCCACTACAATGGGCTGAAAATCTTCAAATGCTCCTACTATGGCCCCTCATCTTCCCTGAGGCCTCCCCTCACTGCCCTCCCACCTGGAGACCTGATTTCAGCATCTACACAATGGACTGTGATTACAGATTTTCTATTTCCCTCCATTACTCAAGAGTTCCCCGAGTGCAGAATACATCCCCTGCACCCAGGTAGTGCCTCCTCAACAGAAGTATGCTCAATGGAGGGAACCCAAAACTAAAGAGAAAACAGTTCTGCAAAATATTGTTTGAATGGGGCCTCCCCAAAAGGCAGCTGTAGCAGAGTTTTAGGGTGCAGGGGCAGGTGGTAGTTACTCCCAAGCCTTCAAAAAAAAAAAAAAATCTAAGAGAAAAAGGAGACTAAGAAGTACTGGGAGCAGATCATGGGGTAATCAGTGAAAACAAGCTGTAGTTTTAGTCAGCTGTTTAATGTCTCGTGCAAACTTGTTTTTTCAAGTCGAAGAAAATAAAAAAGTTCAAGAAGTCAAAGGGTTATCAATCACACATATTTGTGTGACTGCACACATTCACATAAATCCAAACCAGACAAGCAGCAGACACCCTTCCAACTGAGCATTCCTTCATAAATCATTTTACAAACCTGATATTGGTACCAGTCAGGAAGTGAACTTTACAAATGAAAAGGGAAAGATAAGCCGGGCTAAAATGTCACAGTTGGGCGATTTCTTTCAGCATGCCCTAATGAAAAGAGCATGCCCAGGATAAAGCTTCAAAGACCTGGGTTCAAATCCAATGACAGTTGCTTAGCTGTATTATCTTGGCCAAGTTACCCAGCTTCTATGTGTCTCAGTTCTCTCTTCTACTTATCTGGTAATTTATGAGAGGGCAACAGGTATCAATACAGAGCCTGCAGGGACTGATAATAGTGGTTACCTCTAGGTACAAGAGTGGGACCAGTGGGGAAAAGCAAAGGGGGCTTTATACTTTTTAGTCAATATACTTCTGTTACCTGAATTACCTTACAAGAACATTTATTTTTTAAAAAGTAAGCTATGCTTAACAGAATATTATGATGTAATATGTAGGTATTTTAACTGAGTAAGTGAAAACATCCTTATAGGAATGTAAAGGTAATAGAAAAAGGCCTGGACATATTTATTCTCTACTGAGACAGTGATTCTCAACCTGCGATCTGGGTACACTTGGGTCTGCAAGGTTTCCTTAAGAGATTTTCAAAAACCGATCTCTCCATAGCATGAACAGCTATAATAATTATTTTAATTTTAAGCACAAATAATTGCTTCAAGAGTTAGAAATATTTAAATATTAAACTCGACATCTCATAAAAGTCTGTAACAGTTTCATAAAATCTGATGAAAGAAAACACAGGGTTATAGAGTCCACAGAGTCTCTGGATAAACCTCAGTGATTGGTAAACTTGTTTTTCTGGTGGTATCTCAATACTGTAGTGTCTAGGGAGTGGATCTCAGTCTCATGAAACCAGGGAAGGGGTCAGGGTGCTGCTGGCCATATCACCCTCTATTTCCCTGCTTCAGGCCAGATCTGAGTGTACTTAAGGTGAAGGTGACACTAAAGCCAGAGCCACCATACAGTCACCCACCATGGGTACATTCCCAGACAAAATGGGTCTGGATGCTCTAGCTGCCTCAAAATTTCCACACAGCCAGAACAACGCCTCAAGGTATTTCTAAATACCTTGGTGAAGTGGGAATCAGTTTCAAATGCATACCTTTCCAACTTTAGAACTTTTAATAAATATCTTGTACAATGTAAATACCTCCTTTTACAATCTCAAGAGAAAAATCTTTAGTCTTTGTCCAATTCTGTAATACTAGTAACAAGGTCTAAAATGTTCATACATTAGAAATAGTTTTAAAATGTGGAAACAAGGGCCACCAGCATGGCAACCTGTAGCAAATTCTCCTACGAGGAGTTTCAACATGGATACTCTTCAAAGGGGGACCCACTGGAGAACAGCTTCCCCAGGGATACACAGTGACTTTACCTTTAGTTTCTAGCAGTGATTTCACATGTCAAATTCCCCACAAGATTATGACAAATACAATGCAATATTATAAGTTTAACTTCAAACTAGAAAGCAGAAACATTTAAATTTAGTACCAAATCTAAAAATGTCCAATTTTATTTATCTAGTTAGTCAAATATAACTAGAGTACGTGTGGTTAGCATTTTATAAATTTGAAGTCTGCACTAACTCAATCATTTAGTTTAATAGCTAGTGGAGTATTGTGATGTTTTCTTAAATTGATTTTAAAAATACTAAGTCTCTTGCATAAGGTCTTGTGTGCAAGATGAATATATACAGGCCATTAAAATATCAGTTAATAAAAATCACCTGCATATGGCAATGCATACCTAAGACTTAAACAGGTTCTCTTTCAAAAAGCACAAAATGGAAATGCTTAATGAAACAAACAAAGCTTTCTGGGTATGGAAATACAAAGTCAAATAAAGTATGTCTTTTTAACAGAAAGTATATTACCCTAGTTTCCCTAAAATGTTTAAGCTTGCCAGGAGACTTTAACTTCTTCATTTGAGAATAAAGAGAAATGAACTTTAAAATAGCAAATTTAATGTAACAACATTCAAAATTAAAAATATTCTTTAAATGTTTGTTTTGGTTAGTTCTCCATGCGTAATATCTAAATTAGATGTATGATTTTAAAATGTGTACAACTTATGCTCCTATGTTAAAGAAAAATCAGTGTATCTTTCTAGGAATTAAACATACAACCTGGTTGGTTCCATGTAGAATTATAACTTTCAGATTGTTCCTTCATATTAAAACTTTAACTAGAAAGTTCTCTCAAATATAACCACTCACTTCCTGTTTTTAAAGTAAACATTTGCTTTTTTCAGATTATGTTAGTACATATTTAATGCCAGTAAGATTTTATTAGCAGCCTATGGGAAGGCCTCATAATCAATACCAGAGATAATCCTATTACCCTATTAGGTAAAAATATAAAGATTTGTTTCAAGTTATACTGCCCTGATTATTTTTCCCTAATTTAAGGTATAACTTACACACTAAAATTCACCATTTTTAGTGTGCATTTCTCCAAGTTCTGACAAAGGTAGTCACGTAACTACCACTATGATCAAGATATAAAGCAACTGTATAACCCCCAAAAGTTCCTTTGTGCCTCCCTGTTGTCAACCCCTGGCCCCTGCCCAGCCCCTGACAACCACAGCTCTGTTTTATGTCCCTGTGTTTGTCCTAGAAATGGAATCATACAGTATGTACTCTCTGAAGTCTGGCTTTTTTCACTAATGCACTTGAGATTCCTCCATGTGGCTGCATGTGTCAATAGTTCGTTTTTATTGCTGAGTAATACGCCACTGCACAGATGTCCCACTATTTTAGTTTGGGGCAATTATGAACAAAGTCACTAAAACATTTGCACACAGGCTTTTGTACAAACAAATTTTCGTTTCTCTTGAATAAATACCTAAAAAGGGGTTTGCTGGGTCATTCCTGGGTTAAGTATATGTTTATCTTTATAAGAAACTACCAAATAATCTTTCAAAGTGACTGTATGATTTTACGTTCTCATCAGAAATATATGAGAGTTTCAGTTGCCCCATTCACATCCCTGTCAGCTCCTGCTTATTATGAGTTTTTAAAATTTTAGCCATTCTAAGAGATATGGTTTTAATTTGCACTTCCCTAATGACTAATGGTATGAAGTATCTAGATGTGTTTGTTTGCCATGTCTTCTTTGTGAATTGTTTGTAGAAATCTTTTGCTCACTTTTAAATTGGGTTGCCTTTTAATTAATTAGAGTTTTGAGAGTTCTTTACACATTCTGGAAACAAATTCTTTATCAGATATGTGATTTGCAAGTATTTTCTCACAGTCTGTGGCTTAATAGTATCTTTCAAGGATCAGGAGTTAATTTTGATAAAATCTATCATAACTTATCAAATTTTTCTTTTATGCATCATGCTTTTGGTATAAACAAAATATCTTTGCCTAAGCTAAAGTTGTAAAGATCTCTCATGTTTTCTTCTAGAAGTTTTACAGTTTTACATTTTACATTTAGGTCTATGACACATGTTGAGTTCTTACAAATGGTGTGACGTACTGAACAAGGTTCATTTTTTTGCATATGGATATCCAATTGTTCCTGCAGCACTGATGAAAAAATTGCCCTTTCTCCACTGAATGGCTTTAGCACGTTTGTTGAAAATGAACTGACCACCTGTGTGTCAGTTTATGGACTTTCTATTCTATTCCATTGATTTATATGTCTACCCTTTTGCCAATACTATATACAGTCTTTATTGTTGCCATTTTTATGCTAAGTCCTGAATACTCTAATTACTTGTAAGTTAACAACTTTTTCTTCTTTACTGGCTATTTATATAACTTATTTTATGAACTCTCTTTTCATTTGTCTATAGGGGAGTTTGCCATTGATTTGTAAGAACTCTTCCTACATTAAGAATAGTAATCATATCCTATATTACAAATATTTCCTCATTTTGTTTGCATTATAATTTTGTTTCAAATATATGTGTACCACACTCATAAACTATAACCAAATCTATCATCCTTTTCCTTATGATTCCTACTTAGAAAGGCCAAGATCATATGCATAGTCACCTTTTGGGGGACTTAATTCTTTATATACAAATCCTAATTCACCTGGAATTTATTTTGACATATCACAGAGATAGGGATCTATCATTCCTTCTTCCTTAAATATTTAATTATTCCAGTCCACTTATTAAATAATTCTTCCTTTGATGCCATCTGATAATGGAGGAATTTGAAATTATTAGAGCCTATTCTTTTTTCGACCTTACTTAGAATGACCAGCTGAAGAACCATTCTTAGATACAGAGGTACTCTTAGGGGGATCCTTATACTAAAGTTCTTATACTAAAGAGCCACAAGGCAGATATTGATATGCATACACAACAAATGTGTGGCACCACTATTTGCCAGGCACTGTGCTAGGTGCTGAGATGTAATAATAATTAGACCTAAGAGGTTGGCAATGAAGGGAGAATCTCTAGGTGAGACAGTACCACTGCCCTGTGTCTTGCCACAATTCATCTCTGTTCATTCATTCAGACACAAAGTATTAATAACAACCACCTGGCTTATAACCAATGGTACTATCTTACCTTCCATTGAGGATTCTCCTTTTAGAGCTGCTTCCATGGCAAGCAGGTGCCTCACCTTATCTCCAGAAGTGCCCACAAGCACAGCTTAACTAGAGTTCAGGTAGCAAAGAGAGTTTAAAGTTTCCAATTATGATCTCATGATTCTTCCTCATCTCTTGATGCTATCAATCAGGGTGCCTGACTCTAGGGGGCCCCTATGTTACCTATCAGCTAGATGCTAAAAATATGAATTTACTGAACTTGCTAGAATTTTACATAAAATTAAATAAAGAAGGATCCGAATGATAGCTATTAACAAAATACATGAGCTTTGTATATGGACTTAGGACAGTCCATTTCAGCTACCCAGGAGTCTTTGCTTGCTTCCTGGTGCTTCGTGTTTAGGAAAACTCAAAAACTGATTTAAAGACAGTGATCAATAAGCAGTTCTCTAACTGGTAAGAATCATTAACAGCTAAGGATTCTAAAGATCATTTATCTCGCATAAAGTAACACAAAAACAATTTTGGAAAGCCTCCTCACCACATGAAAAGCTGCTCCCCTTATTCCTCTAACAGCAGCCAGAAGAGTCAAAGGTTAGAAAGTCAGGGGACACTCAAGTTCTCTACCTATTCTTGCCTCTACTAATTAATAAATTCGTTTTGATACTGAAGCTAAATGGTAAATCCAAGAAAATTTTAATCAGTTTGTTCACTAATATGGCTATCCTTGTATGGGACAGAGAGCAAGGTACCTCACACACAAACTGATAACCGGGTACAAGATTGGGACTAGTCAAAAACTAAAGGAATTTTCTGCCTCTAGGTGGAATATAAATGGGACTTCAGCAGACTAAAGGTTCTGCTATAACAACAAAAAACAAAATAACTTGAAGAAATCATGTTTTTAAAGCCTTGGGAGCAACAGGAATAGATGAGCTAAAATCACAGATCATGAAGAGCCCTTCCTAGAGCTGAAGCAAAAATCCAAACAAGAATCATAAAGCATGACCTCGGGAGTTTCAATAGATTACAAATGTTCCTTAAGAGGTTAAAACCTAATCGACTTACACTATACACCAACAAAAGAGGCTCTTTTGCATATGTTATTAAATACCAGAAAATAGGTAACACTGAGAAAAAACAGCTACTCTGATGCAAGAACATAAGCTTGTAGCTGACTGGTATTTAATATGTCTCATTCTGTATCAACTGACTGGCATTCTAGTATACACATTAGTGCCTTAATAATTTGTTAATTCAAGCTCTTGGGTGACTGGGAAAAAACCAAAACGAAACAAATAAAAAAACAATTTATTAAGCCAGTTTCAGTGTTCTAGAAACTAATGACTGCTGAGTACAAAACTGAGACTCACACCATCTGAGGGGCTTCCTTCCAACTACTGGAGCTCTCAATCCATGTTGTCTCTATTAAACTGTAACAACAATCTCCAAATGTCAGTGAAGAGCTGATACATACAAACTCTTAATAATAAGAAAATGAGTATTTAGGAAAATCATATAAAACATACCAAATACCTACAGGTTATGTCCATTTGAGTTTAAAAATAAAAAGAATACTATACCCACCAATGACTTGATTTTCCTTTTGTAAATAGCCCTGCCTATAACCTTACTCTCCAATTTTCCATTACGGTCTTCTACTCAAGTCATAACAAACAAATTAAAACGCAACAGGAAAATGAGAGATCAAATGTGTATATATAAAAAAAATAAGTTAGCGTCAAGTACCCAAAGGGACAAAAATAAGAACACTATTTTACACTTATATTTTATGCTCCAAGGGTTATTTCAAAACTACTTGTGAGCATCCTTTCTGGCAAATAGTTGTGGGCCCACTTTTACTCAGTCTCATAAGACTGCAAGACTAAGTCCAAAAAAAGGGCTGCATAATGGTCAACAAACACCTCTGAAACTGAACCAAAATGTATGTCTCTCTGAAGAGAGAGACAACAGCTTTCATTCCCTCTTCCTAGAGTCTAGGGTTCATTAAATATGAATGCCAGGACAAGGAGTATAACTTGAGCAAAGAGATCAGGAAGAGCTGTGGAGGGTGACCACAGTTAAACTTTGTAAATAAGTTTGGAAGAACGTAAATGATCACTTCTTTGGTTTATCTCTGTGATATTTATTCATTTAAACAAACATTAAGAGCCTGTCGTGTTTACCAGGTGATGGGGACACAGATAAGATATAAACAAACACACAGTCCCCTCTCTCAAGGACCTTAGTATTGAGCAAGGGGGACAAGTGAGCCATCTGGAGTGAAGCAGGCTTGGCACTGCTCCATCCAATTCCAAAGAGAAAGGGCAATCAGGGCCTGTGTTCTCTGAACTTTATCATCCTCTTTTTTTAGCCATCCACAGACCCTCCTTTATTTTTATCCAACAACTAGCGTGCCTACTTTGTGGCTGGCTACATCCCAGGCACCAGGATTCAGGTGTATCTATGAAGAGGGTCTCATTCTATAAGGTCTTGTTTTCTACTCACCACAGTGCCACAAATACTGAGATTGTACAATTTCTTCCTTGAGTTTCAGAGTTTGAAATAATTCTAAATTAAAATTTTAAGATATTATATTAGGTACTGTTTTACACTACACTGAAAGTAATTTTTTAACACATCTCTATAAGGCTAATAAAGCAACCTGAGGACCACACATGCAACTTCCTGGCACACGGGGCAGGGTTTCCCCAGGAACTGAGACCTGTCACTAACTAGTCCCACCAGGCCTGTCTCCCAGTAAGCACAAGAGCATGATCAAGCACAGCATTAAGCAGACAAATCTATTCTTTCATAGTACTTAAAAACACTAAAACAACTTCACTTGAACATTTGGAGTTCAGTCTGTCCAGCAACATGTATTGGGAATAAAAGGATTCCAAATTTATTGTGTTAAAAAGTTTGTTCTGCTAATTTTTGTTTTGTAAGCTAGTTTTCTTTTTCAATAGTCTTACATTTCTCATTTCAGAAAAAGCGTAAAAAAAAAATAAAACCACCACCAAACAAATTTAATACTTTCAACTCCCTAAAGGTTTTCTATGTTATGACCTAAAGTGACCTAAAATATACTCGGTTTCTATAAGTCTTTTTGTATTAAGATAGCTATTATTTTAGGTGGTTTGAAAAGCTCTTCTGAAGTTCCAAGAAGCTAACCAGTTATCAAATAAATACCAGCACTTTCATTTGCTTTTTAAATCTAACATTTAAAAAAAAGAAAGAAAAATCTCTGCTTTAGAAGTTAACCTATTCCCTAAATACAAATAACCTAACATTCTGATAGTTAACTACAGCTAAAAAGAACATGTGAGAAAAACACATAAGCAGAGGTCCTAGGCCTGCCCTTCCTCCCAGTTTTCCCACGGCAGCCAACATTTCAGAAATTCCCCTGAGGACAAATTTCCAAAGAAGAGGGCACCTCAGATAACTCTTTCTCCCACACTGAGCAAGAGGCAGGAAGGAAAATGAGGCCACGATCAAAGGTTAAATGTCCCTCTGGGACTGCACCACAGAACCATAAGGAATTCTGTGATCTTGCCAGAGGAAGCACTGAGACTGTTAACATCTGATTGACTGAAGGCTGATGTCCTGTTTGGCAATATGCTAAGTACTTTACATGTATTCATTCATCTAATCCCCTCAACAATCCTAAAGGCAAGGAACTATTACCCCATTTCACAAATTGGGTAACAGTCCAGAGAAGCAAGTGAAGTGGGTGGGGAAAGAGAAGTGGGAAAGCTGGGGCCCTACACCTTTGGAGAAGCAGCCCAGGCCTTGCTGAGGGGGTGACATGTGGGCAAGAGCAGTCTAGGCAGAGGGAGGGAGATGTGACCAGGAATGTGCCACACTGAAGCGCAACTGGGAAGGCAGTGGAGAGGAAGCCCGGGAAGAAACCGATCCTGAGGGCCGCCTTGGCCACTGCAAGGGCTCTGGTTTTGATTCTGACTGAAATGGGAAGTATTTAAAGAGTTCTGAGCAGAGGAGTGATATGAACAGACTTAAATTTTACAAGAAATGAATAAACACTGCTTTCCTCATGAGCAGTGGTGACCTGAAACCGCCACCTCAGTCTACAGACCCAAGAATTCCTCTCCTTATAGCTGCTCCCACTGCAATTCCCTACCCTTAGCCAAAGCCCCAGGGCCTCCTCTCACCTGGAACTTTCCACCTCAGAGAACTGAGTAGCTCCAAACAAAGGAAAGGAAACCTGCTTATAGAATCTCTCCTTTCTCTTGTCTTCTAAGATGCACAGATCCATGCCAGTCAGCTCCATTCAAACCTAAGACAAAATACCTAGACTCACAGCTTGGGCTCTGCTCTGAAATACAGATAAATATTAACTTAATAGAACTCACAATTATCAACTGTCATTGCACACAGGATTTTAAAGGGAATAAGAGAGGCATTAAGGACCCATTTTAAAACAAATACCTTTCTAGGTAATAGTATGGTGCGAGCCCTTATAAAACTGCAAAGGTGCATGAACCTCTGGATGGACAAAATGAGGCGACCTTCTGATCTGTGCAAGACTAGGGAACACTAATCAGAAGCTCTGGAGGATGGCACTGGAAAGGAAGCAGGCAGGACAGTCTCTGAGCTGCTCAGAGCAGAGGGAAGAAGCAATCGACATCCCCAAGGGGTGTCTATCTTGAAATGCCAGACATTGGTTCTGAGGACACACATCAGAAAAACTTTCCACAGGGCCTAAAACTTGGTTTTCACTTATCCCTAAATGAGCACACAGTTGTGATTAAAAATGGGAGGTGGGGGAAGAAAAAAAATTATCAATATCAAAAAGGAAGAAATATACATAATTCTCGTTCACTCTTTGAACCTAAAGAAGTTAAAAACATTTTTTCTAACACTTATTCTTCAAAGAACATTAGAATTAAAATGTTGGAATCTATTTCTGCATTAATATCTAAAACATTTGATTCCACAGGCTGCAATCAGCAGTAGGCAAGGCTGGATACACATGAAGATCCCACGGAAGCTTTTGAATGTGGGTCTTAACCAAGACTATCTGAATCAGAATCTCTGGGCATAGGGCCTAGGCAAAGCATATATTTTTAAAATCTCCTCCAGGTAAAACTGATGGGTAGTGACCATTGAGAACCACCAGTTTAAATTTTATCATACCAGCATTACAATTGGATAAATTATGTTTTTCAAAATAGTATCAACATATATTGCATTTGATCTGAGCCTTATAACACAGGAAGAACAATGAATACCATAGCTAAAAATCCAGTAGGGAGAACATAAAAAACACATACGTGATTTCTACATTTTTCTATATTTTTCTCAAACACTTTAAAATCAATGGCTGGGTTAACCTCAAAAACCTAACTATATGGTACCTATAGACTATACTATCTATAAACATTTTATGCTCAAGAATCTTTATTACAAGTATTAAATTCAATAATAACATTTATAAAACCCGAAAGACTTTACTAAAGGCACAGAATCTCTGCCACACGCTTCCTGAATACTTAATTGTACAACATTGACATTATAAAGTATTATAAAGCCTGTGTATCATGAATACAAAACTAATTCTGAATAAAGTGCTTTTATTTACAGAGTATTTATCCTAGATCAATTTTTAATTGTGATTTCAGAAATACATGTTGTCTCTCACAGGTAAGTGAAACTTCAGAAAGCTTAGGGAAAGATTTTCATTTTTTTCTTTTGGTTTTATGTAACAAGTGATAACACTATAGTTGTATAAGGAAGCTTTCAGAGTATGTGACACTTCATTTGGCAGCTGGGTTGTAGAAGGTGTGTGCTACATTTCTATGGATGTGTTGTTAATTTCTCGACAATTTAGTATTATGCCAGTGACTATGCCCAAGCCCACACTAGACACACCTATGCAGACAGGTTTTATTTTTAATAAAACTTACTGAAGCATTACTTTAAAGTAGGCCAAACTTCCCCTACCCATAGAAGAGGCACAAACCATCCCATTAAAATAGATAATCCCAAACTGCACTCAGGTTAAAAACCCCGTGACACAAGCCTAATGTCTTCTCATCTAGAACCCATCAGGGCCCACATGTCCAAATGGCAAGCAGTATAAGAGTATGTACTATAAAAGTTAACCAGATTCTGACTCTGGGAAGAGAAGGATCAACTCTGAAAACACTAAAACATCTATTTCTAATAAAGAATGACTTTGAGATGGGAAATGAAACTGTACATACCCAAATTTGGTACAGTTTGGGAAGGACTATAAAAGCAAGTACCTTAATAGTTTCTCTGGAATAAATGTGAAATAAAAGCAGTTATCAATTCGTTATATGAATTATAATTGCAGATTTATATAAATCAAAGAGAAAACTTCTGACTCCTTTATGTCTTTTGTTGTTGTTGTTAGAGACAGGGTCTCACTCTATTGCCCAGGATGGACTCCAACTCCTGGGCTCAAGAGATCCTCCTGCTTCAGCCTTCTGAGTAGCTGGAACTGCAGGCACATGCCACGGTGCGGCTTCATTTATGTCCTTTTGAAATATTTCAAAGTTTTGTCACAAAGGTAGTATGACTTAGGCTGTATTATCTGTATAAGGAATGATCCTTTTAAAACTTTTCAGAGAAAATATTTAAATATTTTAACATTTTCAAAGAAAAAAATATTTAAATATCTTAACATTATACACATAATGCTAAAATCATAGTTCTTTTGGTGGCCACTCATTTCCAAAATTCTCTATCTCTTTTATAACAAAGAGTCTACTGAGGAGATATTTTATCACAGAAACAAGAGAAAAGAATGACAGCTTTAAGTACCTTAAATGCGGCTTCTAGTTTAACCACAACTCTTGGCTTCAATGTCAAGATTTCTAAAAATTGGCATATCACACAAATTATAAGTAGCATATAACAGCCAAGAATATCTCAATTTATGTTTTATTAATTTAACTTTTCATCCTACAAAGCAATTCATTTCAGACAGACCAGAGATGGCCATTTTTAAATTCACACTGAATTTTTAATGTTCTTTACATGTAATAAGTTAGGCCAAAGAAAGGAATAAAGATGCTTAAGAATAGAATTCTAAGATGTGTCAGTATCTTTCATCAGATCTTAAGATATTATGAATCAGAAAAAGTTAAGAACCACTGCTCTAAAATAAAAACACGTACACAGTTTTAACATGGTGAAGGTTAAATACTTCCACTTCAGTGGAGACAAGATAATTTTTGGCTGATTATACGATTTTCAATCTTTTTTTATTTTTTAAAAATACAGTATCAGATTGACATTTGTTAGCACGTATTTGAACACTGCAAAAATGCAGTGTTTCTGTAATATTGACATTTATTCCCAGATCATAATCAGGCATTATTGCTAAAAATAAGGTAAAAACGTACTACACAATATCTCAGGAACATCCACACTGCGATACTTGCCTTCCAAGCAATGAATGATACATAAATATTTCAAACATTTCATTTTGGAATAATTATAGACTTACAAGAGCTGCCAAAAAAATCAAATATATGAGGAGGTCCTATGTATTCTTCATCCAGGTCCCCCTCAAAGGCAACATCTTGCTTAAGTAAAAGTAAGTATAATATCAAAACCAGGAAATTGACATTGATACAGTCCACAGAGCTTATTTCAGATTTCATCATTTTACCTGCCTTTATACCTCGTGTGTGTGTGTAGTTTCCATGCAATTTTATTACATGTAGATTTCTCTAACTACCACCAGATACAGAAGTGTTCCATCACAAGTCTCCTTCATTCTGTCCTTTTATAGCTACACTATCATCTCTAATCCCTGGCAACCACCAATCCATTATAATTTTGTTAGATCAAGAGTTTTATAAATGGAATTATACAGTACATAACCTTCTGAGATGAGCTTTTTTTCACTCTGTATAATTCAGTTGAGATCCATGCAAGTCTTTGTATCAACAGTTTGTTCCTTTTTATTGCTACACAGTATTCCATAGTATATAGCATAATATAACCATTAACCCACTGAAAGATATCTGGGACGTTTCCAGTTCATGTCTATTACAAATAAAGTTGCTATGAACATCTATGTACAAGTTTTTATGTGAAGATAGGTATTAATCTTTCTGGGACAAACACCCAGGAGTGCAACTGCAGGGTTGTATTGTAAATATATAGTTTTATAAGAAACTGCCAAACTATTTTCTAGAGTGTAGTAGTGATTCCTCTCTCATTATTCTTTTTCAAAATTGTTCTAGCTATTTCAGATCCTTTGCCTTCACATACAAATTTTAGAATGTTGTATACATCTACAAAAACCCTGTGGGGGTTTTGATAGTAATTGCGTCAAACCTACAGGTCAATTTGGGAAGGACTGATAACTGTACTATGTTGTTTTCCAATTCATGAACATGACACGTCTCTCCATTTATTTAGGTCTTTGATTTCTTTCATTAGCATTATTTTTTTGTGTTAGATGTGTTTTGTTAGATGCATACCTAGGTATTTTATTTTCTTATGCATGACTATAAACAGTGTTTTAAATTTTGGTCTCTACATCTTCATTCGTAATATTACAAAAATGCAATTGATTTTTCTGTGTTGATCTTATATCCTGTGCTCTTGCTGATTTCATGTATTAGTCCTAGGAATTTTCCTGTAGATTCCTTGAGATTTTCTATGTAGACATTCATGTCATCTGAAATTACGGTTTTATTTCTTCTTTCCCTGTCAGTATGCCCTTCAGCACTGGGTTGAGTAAAAGTGGTCCAGATACATCCTTGTCTTGTTTCTGAACCCAGAAGGCAGGCATTCAGTCTAAGTATGACGTTAACTAAAGGACTTTTGTAGATGCACTTTATCAGGTTGAGGACGTTCCTCTCTATTCCTAGTTTGCTGAGAGCAGGCAAAGAGTAATATATATATATATTTTTCTTTTTTTTACCCAACCCCTGGATTTGGAGTTCCTCATAGCTCAGTCCCAGGGTCATGCCTCTCCTCGCCTGACCTTCTCCTCCTCGGTGATCTCACCCACATCCATGCCTTTGATGGCCATCGACACACAGCAGACTCACAAACTTGAATCTGCAGCCCAGGCCTTGTCCATGAACTCCGGAAGTGTACATCCAAATGCACAGCTGACGTTTCTTTTTAATGAGTTAAAAGCCTCTCAAAGCTTTTATCAAAAGCTTCAGAACATCTTAAATGGAACCGTAATTTTCCTCCTTGCCCTGTTCCTTCATCTACCCAAACCTGGATCTCTTCTCATTTTCCTTAACTACTGAATAGCAGCTACCATCATCCTGCCAGCTGTGCAAGGTAGAAACCCAGGAGTCATCCTCGACACCCTTTCCTCCCCCTAACCTCCCTACCCAACCCATTACAAAGTCCTGTCGTTTTCTTCTCCTGAACTTCTGGAGTCTTCTAGGATGAGCTAAAATAATCTCTCACCCGGACCCCTGCAACAGTCTCTTAACTGGTCTTCCTGCCTCCTCTCTTACCCGCCTCTAACTCGATGTCCACACTGCAATCAGAGTGATCTTTGAAAAATATAAATCTGATTGCACCACCTTCTGCTGGACACACCTCCACTTCTTCCCATTGTCCTTAGCTGAAGGCAAAACTCCCTAACACGGAGCCCTGCTGGGCTCTGCATGGCCTGCCCCCCACCTCCCCAGACTTCTCTGCCTCAATTCGCCACCCCGTCATGCTGGCCTTCTCAGCTCCCCAGACTCTCTCTTTTCCCCTCCTCCTTTGCACATGCTGTCCCCTATGTCTGAAATAAAGAGTAATATTTTAATGTAGGGCAAAAGACAGATTTATGAAGAAAAGAACTCTAGTTTTTTGCACAGTAATATGCACGAGGACACATTCTCCTATGACTTTTAAAAAATTTCCATTAAATGCTGAACTGCAAATATGAGAAATATTGTAGTGTGTGCGTAAGATTTTGTTTATATTCAAAACAGCTACATATACTTAATCTAAATCTAAACTTTTGCACCGCATTAATATGAAGCCATAACAGACACAGGTTCACTGCTCCTGCTGCTCTTCCACTGGGTAAACTGACACAACAAGCAGAAATGAGCTCTCCACTTTGTACAACAGTACACTGCAATTTCTATCACAGAAATTCCAAAGACTGCAATGAGAGATTCCAGGATTTTTCACACAGATTTTTTCCCTTTCCTTTCTAAAGAGGTGGCTAAATCAATAGCTCACTGAGCGTGATCTAGCCACCCTTTGTCTCCTCAAATTTTTATATATAACAGAAAAGGTACAGTGCAGGTGGGATGAGACTGAAAGAGGAAATCAGATACCCCAAACCCAGCTAGCAGGAGCTTCTGTGGTGCTTCTCTCTAGAAGACACAGACCAGAAACAAGAAGGGACTACACCTACACAATCCTTAGAGGGATTAATTGAGGACTAATTCCTCTTACTTCATAACTCAACACCAGCACCAAGCAATGTCCAAGCAAATGTGTTCCAGGCAGAAGAAGTGACTGTGAGCATTAGAACAGAGAGAGAGGACGGTGCCCAATAGGTGTACTGACAGTCTTTCAAATAGCAAGACCAGATACCAGGACTTCCCAGTTGGCTATACTACCTGCTCCTCTCCCATATCCACTGGAGGTAGATTCCAATACTCAGACATTATATTCATGACAGGATATCTGGGAATCTCAAAAACTGAGATGAGCAAACATTAACATCCCCAAGAACCTAGGAAAATGAGTACAACGAGAGAAAGGAACCAAGTGCATCAAACAGAAAAACAAGCACCCAAGAAAACCCACTTAATGGAGCACTTTCATAAGTGTTAAAATATGAAAAGAAAATGCTCCACAGAATCAATGAAATGTAGTCCTACAAAGAAAATAAAATTAGTCTCACACTAGACTTCTCACTGGCAACTTTGGAAGCAAAAAGATGACAGAAAAATATCTGTGAAAAATGTATCTTCAAAGTTGGGAGGAAAATGATTTCAAATATGTATGTCTATATCCATCCAAATTTTTTTTTTTTTTTGGCAACAGAGTTTTGCTCTGTCGCCCCAGTGAGAGTGCAGTGGCATCATCATAGCTCACTATAACCTCAAACTCCTGGGCTCAAGTGATCCTCCTGCCTCAGTATCCCAAGTAGCTGGGACTAAAAGCATGCACCACCACACCCAGCTAATTTTTTTCTATTTTTAATCTCACTCTTGCTTAGGCTGGTCTCCAACTCCCAAGCTCAAGGGACCCTTCCACCTTGGCCTCCCAGAGTGCTGGGATTACAGGTGTGAGCCACCACCTGGCCCATCCAAATTATCATTCAAATGTGAGGACATATTTAGACAGACAAGGACTTGAGAAATTTTTCACACATCCTCTCTGAAAAGGTTACAAACAAAAATAATCTAAGTAAAAGAGAGGGAAGCCAAGATATTTGTAAAATTAAGTAAAAAGTAAGTGTTTGTTGTAAACGAATGCAAACAAATCAAAATTTCATTACTAAAAGGGAATAAAAGCAAACTGGTTCTTATTTGTAGGGTAGGAGAAATAATATGAATATTAACTCTAGACATTAAGGGTGGACATCAATACAAGAAGAAACAGGCTACATATCTTGCAAACCACTGGGGGAGAGAGAATAAAGAAAACTTGAATAGTCTAACAAAATTTGGGAACAGGTAATAAACAAGGCAAATGAAAAACACAAAAGACAGCAAAAACAAGTCCAAACATTCCAGTAATAATAAATATGAACAGATGAAATTCGCCTATTAAAAAACTGACTTCACAAACTAGACAAATGATACAGCATACCTTGGAGATATTGCAGGTTCAGTTCCAGACCACTGCAATAAAGTGAATATTGTAATAAAGGGAGTCATACAAATTTTTCAGTTCCCAGTACATATAAAAGCTATGTTTATACCATAGTTTATTAGGTGTGCAATAGCATTATGTCTAAAAGCCTATGTACCTTAATTAATAAGTATTTTATTGCTAGAAATGCTAATGATCACCTGAGCCTTCAGGGAGTCATAATCTTGTTGCTGGTGGAGGGTTCTTGCCTCCACGTTGAGGGCTGCTGACTGATCAGGGTGATTAGTTGATTGCTGACTGATTGCTGAAAGCTGGAGTGGCTGTGGCAATTTCTTAAAATAAGACAACAATGAAGTTTGTTGCATCAATTGACTCTTCCTTTGATGAACAATTTCTCTGTAGCATGTGATGGTGTTTGATAGCATCTTACCCACAGTAGAACTTCTTTCAAAATCACAGGCAATTCAAATCCTGGTGTTGCTTTATCAACTAAGTTTATGCAATATTCTAAATCCTTTGTTGTCATTTCCACAATAGTCACAGCAGCATCATCAGGAGATTCCATCTCAATAAACCACTTTCTTTGCTCATCCATCTGCAACTCCTCATCTGTTCAAGTTGAATCATGAGATTGCAGCAATTCAGTCACATCTTCAGGGTCCACTTCTAGTTCTCTTGGTAATTCCACCACATCTGCAGTTACTTCCGTGACTTAAGGCTTGAGTGCCTCAAAGTTATTCGAGAGGGTAGGAATCAACTCCTTCCAAACTCCTGTTAATGTTGATATCTTGACCTCCTCTCACGAATCATGAATGCTCTTAATGGCAAATGGAATCTAGAATGGTGAATCCTTTCAAGAAGATTTTCAATTTACTTCGCCCAGATCCATCAGAGGAATCATTATCTAAGGCAGCTATATAGCCTTACAAAATGTATTTCTTAAATAATAAGACTTGAAAGTCAAAATTACTCCTTGATCCGTGGGCTGCAGAATGGAGGCTGTGTTAGCAGGCATGAAAACAGCATTCATCTCCTTCTGCATCTCCACCAGAGGTCTTGGGTAACCAGGTACACTGTCAGTGAGCAGCTATATTTTGAAAGGAATCTTTTTTTCTGAGTAGTAGGTCTCAACTGTAGGCTTAAAATATTCAGTAAGCCAAGCTGTAAATAGGTATGTTATCATGCAGATTTCACTGTTCCATTTATATTATAGAACACAAGGAGAGTATATTTACCATAATTCTTAAGGGCCCTAGGATTTTCAGAATATTAAATAAGCATTAGCTTCAACTAAAGTCACCACCTGCATTTATTCGTCCCTAACAAGAGTATCGGGTTGTCCTTTGAAGCTAAGCATTGACTTCTCCTCTCTAGCTATGAAAGTCTTAGATTGCCTCTTCTTCCAATAGAAGGCTGTTTTATCTACATTGAAAACTTGTTGTTTAGTCTAGCTATCTTCCAATTATCTTTGCTAGAACTTCTGTATAATGTGCTGCAGCGTCTAGATCAACACTTGCTGCTTTACCTTGCACTTTTATTCTTCTGCAGCTTCCTCAGCTCTCTCAACTCATAAAATTGAAGAGAATTAGGGCCTTGCTCTGGATTAGTCTTTGGCTGAAGAGAATGCTGTGCCTGGTTTGATTTTCTATCCAGACCAGTAAAACTTTCTCTGCTTTGCCTTCATATCATTCATGTGTTCACTGGAGTGGCATTCTTAATTTCCTTCAAGAACTTTCCCTTTTTATTCACAACTTAGCAGCTAACTATATGATGCAAGAAGCCTAGCTTTTGGCCTATCTCAGCTGTCAACAAGCCTTGCTCACAAAGCTTAATCATTTCTAGCTTTTTAAGTAAGAAATGAGTGACTCTTCCTTTCACTTGAATACTTAGAGGCCATCATAGGGTTATTAATTAGCCTAATTTCAACAGTGTTGTGTCTAAGAGACTATGGCTGCCTGGGCGGGGAGGGGAGAGAGAGAGAGAGAGAGATATGGGGGAACAGTCAGAAGACACACAGCATTTATCGATTAAGTTCACCATCTTATATGGCATGGTTCATGGCACCCCAAAACAATTACAATAGTAATATCAGAGATCACCAAGCACCATAACAGATATAATAATAATGAAAAAGTTTGGAATAGTACAGAAATTATCAAAATATGACAGAGATGTGAAGTAAACATACGCTGTTGAAAAATGGCACTGACAGACTTGCTTGACATAGGCTTGCCACAAACCTCCAATTTGTATAAAACGCAAAATCTGCAAAGCTCAATGAAATGGGGCACCAGGCTGGGCCTGGTGGCTCACGCCTGTAATCCTGGGAGGCCGAGGTGAGAGGACTGCTTGAGCTCAGGAGTTCGAGACCAGCCTGAGCAAGAGCAGGATCCCGTCTCTACTATAAATAGAAAGAAATTAGCCAAACTAAAAGTAGAAAAAATTAGCCAGGCACGGTGGCACATGCCTATAGTCCCAGCTACTTGGGAGGCTGAGGCAGGAGGATCACTTGAGCCCAGGAGTTTGGGGTTGCTGTGAGCTAGGCTGATGCCACAGCACTTTAGCCCAGGCAAGAGAACAAGACTCTGTCTCAAAAAAAGAAAAAGAAAAAAAAGAAATGGGGCACCATAAATTGGGTTTGTCTGTACTGTTTAAAAGAGTTAAACCTAAACAATGTCAAAATAGAATTTAAGGCAATAAATATCAAATAAATAGTTTCATATTGATAAAAGGTATAATTCATCATGTAAAATAAATTATAAACGTTTATATAGCTACACAGCTTGAAAATAACACATATAAAGCAAAAATTGATTAAAACATAAAATTCACATATCAGAGTAGGAGCCTAGCATTATTTTCTCAAAAATGACAGATCAGAATAAAAACATAAGGATATAAAGGAATAAACTGCATAATGAACAATCTTAATCATATATAAAAAGTCTGTATGCACCAAATATTCAAACATTTTAATCACACAAGAATAGTCACCATGGTAAGAATTATAATCTATAAAGCCACAAAGAAAATCTAAAAATACTCCCCAAAGCAGAAACCAATAGGGCTATTTATTAACTTTAATGTACTAAAATTAGAAGTTAAAAACCAGACAGCTAAAAGGAAAAATGAACCCATCTACTTTGGATTTTTTTAAAAAACATCTTTCTAAATAACTTTTGAGTTCAACAAGAAACCAAAGACAAACCTTAGCAATGAATGACTGCAGAGTGAAACCCCTAGGATGCCATCAGAGATCGTGGGAGAAGGCAACATACAGCATTAAACGCATTTATTAGAAAGCAAGACAATAAAAAATAAGCTTTTGATTTAAGACACTGAAAATAGAGAAAACAAAAATCAAAGATCCTAGAAAAAATTAATCAAGATGAAAGAAAAAATGACGTAAAAAACAAAAGTGTCGTAAGTATAATCAAACTCTGATTCTTCAAAAAGAATAATAAAATAGACAATTCCCCAGCTAAATTTCAATGCTGAGGACTAGTATACTATAAAACACTTACTTATAAAACTACACTCAAGTTGTTTTATTTAGCAACATCTGACAATTTAATATAATGACAGATTTTAATTTTTGTCCATGTTCATTTGGCTAAATATTTGTAAAAAAATCACTGATTGACTTTGGCACAATAAACCAATTAACATTAACATAAAGATAACTGTTCACTTTTTTAAAAGCAATCCTGTACTTATTTCAATCACACGATTACATATGAATTGAAATAAATAACAAACAACAAAAATGAAAATTACGCATGAACTCCACCCAGTCCTCCATCAACAACACAAGGTTGTCATTTATCAGACTGGTGAGCACCCTCCCAATTTTATTTTCCTTTTTTTATAGTTTTAAAGTTTTATTATACAACATTTAAGATATAAGGGGGGGGGAAGGACATTACAATGAAGACCTGTGTACCCACCACCCAACTTTGAAAATAAACATCACTAATAGAGTTGAAACCCTGTAGATATGCCTGCCCCTCAGAAAGTAACCTATCTTGCTCTCATGCATTCTTCATGGTTTACTACATGTGTGTGTACCCCTAAACAATATATAATACTGTTTTGTATGTTTTAAATTTTTATTTTAAATTCTTGGGTTTAAATGCTATATTACATGGACTCTTCACCAATTTGTTTTTCCTTAAATATTACACTTGTAAAATCCATCATGTTGACATAGATGTAGATTCAACAGTGCTGTTAAAAACATTCTTTGAAAATCTCTTGTATACATGTGTGAGAGCTTCTCTAGGGTGCATACGTAGGAGCAGAATCACTGGGTCACATCATACATGCATCTGTAACTTTACTAGATATTGCCAAATTGTATTCTAAATAGTACAAGAGTTCCTGTTACTCTATAGTCCTACCAACACTTTAGTTTTTCCCAATGTGAAAAGTATGAAGGAGTATCTTATTGTGGTTTTAATTTGTACCAATGAGGTTCAATGAGATCTTCAATGAGGCTGAAGATCTTTTCATGTGCAGACATTTGTTTCCTCTTCTGTACATTCCTGGCTTCATTTCCTGATTAGAGTGGCTCCACTAATCAAATGTCTCTGGCTCAAATATTCTAATGAAACACTTAGTGAAGCCTGGTTATCTGTATGTAGTAGGCAGAAACCATTCATTAACCCTTTCTTTTCCGGAACACAATAGTCTCACATGAAAACCGGTGTTTTGGTGTACAGAGTATTCAGTATAACATCAGCACTCTTCAAATGTTAAGTGCGCCTTTGTCATTAATCTTCAAACCTGCATTTCAAATGATCAGAATGCAAGCAGAAGACTCACCTGTGAAGTTTGACACCATACGCATGTAACATTAGGGCATATTTTGCCAAGATTAAACTAACAAATTAAAAAGCTGACCATACCTTCAGATCAACAAATCCTTAACAACATTAAAAACAAATTCCTAAATGACCTTTGAAACAGTTATAACCTCAAGGGGGACAAAGTTGACACAAGCTGAAAAGCAGTAAACACTTCCACCACAAGTAGATAACTCCTGACAAGGAGAAGGTACTTGGAAAGGCCAACAGCAACCACTATTTCAGAATCCACCACAGTGCAGGCCTCTGTCAGTTTCCTATTATAAACAATGAGATGAACAATAACAACCACACAGGTTGCTATGAAAAGTAAACAATATAATATGGGAATGCTATACTTGTATATGATTTAATTCTATTTCTTGGATGAAGAAATGAAACAGGGAAAGGTTAAGTATCCAATACCCAAATTCTTTACACTGCACTGTAATATTCATAGTACCTCCCATGATTGTTAGAGGATACTCACAGGAAAGAGAGGGCTAGGACCAGAAAAATCTAAGGAAAACTACTCAAACCTTAAGAAAAAAATTGCAATGAGCAAAAGAAAAGTTATCTTAAATGATAATGTGCTCATTTTCCTTTTTTCTGACAAATATACTTTAGACATCTGCCACTGAAATAAACTAATTGCCAGCTTTAGGGATATATGGCATTCATGAAACCCAATTTGTTAGTTTTAAGACACATTTAATAAAAATTCTCTTAGAAATTATTTTTAGATAAACCACCACCAATATGACCAACTAAATGCTAGCTGGTAGAATTCAAGTGGGTAAATATTGGACAGAAGGTTACCTACCTACTGCAGGTGCATCATACTCATCACCAAGCAGAATTTCTGGAGCAGAATATGCAAGAGATCCACAGCTTGTAGTGAGCTTCTTTCCCGGTTGAAATTTGTTGCTGAAACCAAAGTCTGTCAACTTTACAAGACCTTGTTTTTCAAAGAAGACTACATTCTCTGGTTTTAAGTCTCTGTGAACCACATGGAGTTTATGGCAATAAGATATAGCATGAACTATCTGAGCAAAGTACTTCTTGGCCAAGTCTTCATTAAGACCCTCCTCGTGTTTCATTATGTAATCAAACATATCTCCTCCATCCCCAAGTTCTAGAATAAGATATAGTTTGGTTTGGGTGTCAATAACTTCATAAAGGCGCACGATGTTAGGATGCTGCACTAGTTTCATGCATCTCACTTCCTGGAAAAGATGACCAGTAGCTAGAGTGTCCAGTTTTGTCTTGTCAATAACTTTTACTGCCACCTTTTCACCTGTAAAAACATGCCTGGCAAGTTTAACCACTGCAAAATGACCTCGACCCAAGGTTTTATCCAGATCATATAATCCAGCAATCTTTCCATCATACCCTCGCTTGAATCCTGCCATGCTGGTCCAACAGAAGAAAAAATTTTAGACTGTTTGAAATAGATCTTCTCATATAAGAATATCTGGTGAAAATAAGAAATTCATTTTCAGTGTCGCCATGGATATCTACAAAATAAGAGGAGAAACAAAATTAAGTTTCTGTGACTTTTCCTTTTATACTCAAAATGGCTTCATTTTGTTTGTTTTTTTTTTTTTTTCATTTTAAGAGAAGCCTAAGGAAATAAATTGAGACATAAAATGAGTCAGGGTCATTTACAAGAACCTATTTCTATGTTTAGAGATTACATTGTAAAAGTTGAGAATTTAAATACCCAATTAAATTTTGCAAACTGAAAAAAAATTAGTTTGTTGGAAGCAATTTTTTTGTAATGTCAGAAGAAAACTGGCAAGTTTGATGAGCTATGTTTAAAAAAACAAACATTTTCCAAAAGTAATTTCAATTAGTGTCTTAAAAATGAGGCAAGAGTTGACAAGAAGGGAAAACACAAAGAATAAACATTTGGACAGAAACCCAACAACTTTTTCCCTGTTTCCCAAGATCAGCAATATTTTAAGTGCAAAAAAATCTAGTCCATGAAGCCTTCCCTAACTCTCCCAGCTAGAATTATCTTCTCTCCAAGGTATCTCCAAAGTGCCTTGGGACACTTCCATCCCATGTGGTCTTATTCTATAGGTATTTGGATACACTATCTCCACCCTGAGACTGGAAGGTTCCTTTCTATTCTAAGGTTCTATTTTGTTTGTCTACCTACCCCCAACACCTAGAACAGTGCTTACATATAGCAAGTAATCAAGACTATTTTATTAAAGTTTGAAATTCAACTTTTTTCCAAAATATTTATGAGGCAATTGTTTTTGTGTCACTATTGCCTAGGACAGCACGTGACACACAGTGGATGCTTATTAATAAGTATCTGTGAATTGACGGTACTCACTCTTTGTATTTAAAAGTTAGGCCTGATGGTAATATCTCTCTCTCTAAAAAAAATTAAAAAATAAAAATTATGCATATTTTTATTATGGGTTTGCAACTCTCAATCATAACTCACTATGACCTGCTTATATTACAAGAGTAAACAAGCATGCATTCTTACAGATCATTTAAGTCTTAAAAACCATTTGGCGCTTTTTTTTTTCAAAGACAGGGGTCTCACTCTTGCTCAGGCTGGTCTCGAACTCCTGACCTTGAGCAATCCTCCCGTCTCGGCCTCCCAAAGTGCTAGAATTACAGGCGTGAGCCACTGCACCTGGCCCAAGACCATGTGGTTTTAAAGACCAAATTTCATACTGCATTTAAAACTGTCAACCTTTATAATTCCAAATATAGAAATAGGCTTTATAAATAACCCTGACTCATTATACAAATTAAGATATCACTTTAAATCTCACAGGCTGAACTCCCACTTTTATTTTTTCTGACCAAAATTTAATGAAATTGAAAAATAAAGCCCAATGAGGAATATAGCAACCTCCCAAGACTAACGCTGTTTCCTATTAGTCCATATCCACCCTTTTGGTGAAGCCTTTTCTAATGCTCTCAATATACAGTTTCACATTTTCAGTTATATATTAACAGCTGTACTTATATTACTTAATCTACTTAGATGAAAATACTGAATTTACATACAATAAGGTAGGTTTTCTTAAAAGCACTAGCATTAAATTCCTTTAAATTGCATTTTTACTTAAAAGAACAAAAGCTAACATTTATTGAAAACGTACTATAGGTATTTCTACAAAATGAATCAAACTGAACAGCGTCATTGGATCTTGACAACCCTGAAAGGTCAGCATTAGTATCATTTTTATAGCCAAGGAAACAGACTCTGCCCTAGGTATACGTGACATATTAAGTGCTAAAGCCAGGATTCAAACCTAATTCATATTTCAAAGTCCGAAGCTTTATAAATATTTGACCACTTTAATAGATGTCACATTTAGAATAACAGTATCTTAAGAGTTAAAATGCCATGAAAGAGGTATATAAAAGAGGTACAAAGATATTCTTATACTGGTATCACTTTAGAAACGATCTAAATCACATACCTAGGACCACCTCAAGAAATTTATACATTACAAGCTTAAAAAGTTAATGTTAATATGTTTACTAATACATTTTTTGTTTTAGTAATTATTGTAATAATAAATAGTACTAATATTCACTGAATGAGTATTATATACCAATCACAAACCAAATGCTTTACACCATCTTCATTCAACCCTTACAATTTCCCTCAGACACAGGTATTATTAGACCCATTTTGAGGCACAGAAATATTAAGTAACTTGGTCAAGGCTACAGCATCAGTGTGTGAAAGAGCTGGGATTCAAACTCAGGGCTGCTGACATCAAACTTTAAAACTATGCTTTAAGTCTATGCTACATTACTTCTGCAAAATGATTTCAGAACCAAAACTAAATTATCAATCCTGTTTCTATTATGATTTTTTTAAAACAAGAAACCAATACAATGTACAAGTACTAAGGGGGGAAAAGCAAATTTATTTTATACTTCATCATCTGAGTTACATCTGTGTCATCTTCTATATCTTTGTCATCTGAATTCATAATTTTAATGAAAAGATTAACAGGAAAATTAAAATTGAAAGACCTTGCTTTATTTGGACAGCAGTTCCCCAAAGGAAACTTTGCTCAGGTATATTTAACTTTTTTTTTGGAGACAGAGTCTCGCTCTGTTGCCCTGGCTAGAGTGCCACGGCATCATCATAGCTCACTGCAACCTCAAACTCCTGGGTTCAAGCAATCCTCCTGCCCAGCCAAGTAGCTGGGACTACAGGTATGCGCCACTGCGCCCAGCTAATTTTTCTATTTTTAGTAGAGACAGGATCTCACTCTTGCTCTGGCTAGTCTCGAACTCCTGAGCTCAAGCAATCCTTCCGCCTTGGCCTCCCAGAGTGCTAGGATTATAGGCGTGAGCCACTGTGCCTGGCCAGGTATATTTAATTTTCAAAACTAAAAACTGTAGGCTAACTCTGGGGGGAAGGAAATTACCTTTAAATCTTTAACTTCAATTAATTATAAGGGCAGTAATTATTCTTAAAATTCTACCTGAGTATGTATTTCTATTGCACAAGCTTGCAAGTGCAACTTTAGCTTTCAAAACAGACTCCTTCAGGCTACCCCCAAGTTATATAACTTCGTTCTTTTCATCTATCATTTTAGATGTTGTCTTAGAAGGTGACACATAAATCAGATTTTCTAAATGCATCTGAGTTTTTAAAAATTTAAACTGTTTTATTACAAAAATAATAAATGAAAAAAGTCTTTTTCCAGGATCTCAGACACACAGAGATAATCACTATTAATACCTTGATATTTCTCTTCCCAGACCTGTGCCAGCAAAAGGGCACAGTGAAATAATTTTTAACCTATAGCAAGCTCATGGGAAAGAATCTAATAGGTCTCTTCACAATAACAGAGTACCCTGTAATGAAATGATTAATCACTCTCACTATCAAAGAATTTACTTTTTGTATGAGCACACCTCTGTCCACTGTCTATAAAACCACAATTAAAGTATATGCTGGGAACAGGGCATTATGATTAACTAAAGATTGGGAGGGAAAATATCCTTGTTAGTGAATTATCTTTTAAAATACTAGTCCACTGTCTAATCCTACTATCAAGTGCATTTTGAGTCAGAGTAGGAAGTAATTAAATCGTTTTTTGATCTTTGAGGATCTTGCAGTTCCCAAAAGTCATTCTGAACATCAATGCTAAATGTTAAGATGTGGCTTATGTAAAGGTGAATTTGTACTGGCTCAAAGACATACCCTGCAAACTGCATACTGAATAATCCTTGTTATCACTGGGTTTTGTTAGTTGCTTCTTTCTCCTAAAGAAAATACAGAAAAATAATTTGGTTTAGTTCTATTTGTTTTAATTTTGCTTAAAGTCAAAACATATACCCTAGAGCTGGATCTAGACAAAGGTACAAAAATGGCAAAATGTGTCTTTAGTGACCTAGTCTCCCCCTATTATCTTTCTGCTCTCTATGAATTACAGCTCCTTTAAAGAACATTTAATAACCAGGAATTTCAGAGTGAACAGGTACACAGATTTTTCCAGGTGACAGGTCAGAAAGATTACTCCCCCAAAAGGAAGAAATAATAATAATGAGCAGTACCTTTGCCATTTGCTAAATACCTCACAGGTAACAGGCCCTGAACTTGCATTTAGCCTAATCCTCATCATGAACCTGCAAGGTAGGTACAATGAAGCTCAACTTGCCTGATGTCTCTGGCTCCAATCCTGCTCAGCCTGGCTTCAAAAGCCCACTCCATCTTCAGGAGTCTCTCTACAAGCTCATGAAACACTCTCTGCCATAGCCAAGGAGGGCAATTTTTACAATATACTAGCAGGTAAGGGGAAATCAGTTATGATGCCTGTATCAGGGAACACACAATTTCACATCAGAGGCTTGCCATGTGATAGTATAAAAAGAAACTATCACTATAAACAAAGAGAATGTGACAGATCACTCATATCCAACTTCGTGGCACAGTAAGGAAATACTGACTGAGATAGCTTTGCAGGCCTTTCCATGACAACAAAATATCACACAAATAACTGAAAGCCCTAAACATTCACACTAGGCCAGTGCAGTTTACACTATACACTAAATCATTAAGCCCAAGCTCACATGCACGTGAGAGAAAAGGAGTGCAAGGGGGTGGGGGCAAATAGATAGGAAAGGTAAAAGGAGGAGAAAAGGTGGGTGACCTCTGGATGTGAAAACAAGTCTACTGACGGAAATGAGGAGAAATCAACCAGTCTGCGGTGCACACGGGGCTGGCAAAGCCATGAGCACAGTTCCACATCTAGTGACTGGCAAGCCTTGGCATGCCTACCTGCCTGGTCCTTCAGCGCCAAGTCAGATATGGTAGCTCCTCCCATAATCCTTGTTTGCGTCTCTCTTTCTAACACCCGGTTTCACCCAGTCTCTGTGGCAAGGCAGTGTGGTAGTCCAGTGATTGAGCACTGGTTCTGAAGGCCAACAACTGGATTTGAATCCCAGCTCACCAATCGCTAGCCATAGGAACTCAGTAAGTTACCTGACCTCTGGGTATGGTCAGTTTCCTCATCAGAAAATGTTAGTAATACAAATAGAACCTCATAGGCTGTGGTGAGAATTAAACGAGCTAATATAGGTAAAGTATTTAGAACAGTGCCTGGTACAGAGGAAGTATTCACCTAAGTACTAGCTACCACCACCACATCATTGTTACAATGACGGCATTCCCAAGCAGAAATTCTTTTAGTTGTTCACCGTACTTTAAGAGAATGAATTTATCAAACTATTCTCTCTCTCTTGCTTTCATAAAAATTCTGCTAAATTCAGTTTCCTAAAATATACTAAATGGAAAATGAGTGCTCTAAGATTGTAAGATAAAGGAAATAATGTCTTATCACCATTGCAGCTAGGCATCAAAGTCTGGTGATTTTTCAATAAAATACCTCACAAAATCCATTTGCTTTTAAAAGGATATTAAGATAACTTTCTATCAAATCTACCCTTTCAAAAAGGACTAAATACTCCTCTACATTTTTTCCCATTAAATATATTCTTATGGAAAATCTGGAAAACACAGAGTGGGAAATAAAAATAAAAAAGCATCCAAAGTCCTAGCACTGAAAATCAGTCGCATTAACATTTTGGTGGTCAATCTGCAAATATTTATATACAGCTTCTTCTTTATGTTGTTTGACAAAGCCGTGATCATTCCATACATAACTTTATATCCTGCATCGTGTTTTCACTTGACATTTTACCTTACTTTGTTTTCGCATTTTTGTTTCAGTTATAATAGAAAAATCTATTTAGTTTAGGAGAAAAATGCAATTAGAACACAGAGATTGGCAAAAAAAAGGGGAATTTTTTAAAAAATCATCCCACCATTTTATGATAACATCTGTTAACATTTTGGTATCCAGCCTTCCAAATTATTTTCTATTTATAATATATGCCTAGACACAATTTTTTTAATAAAATGGGATAATACTTAGGGTGGGGGTAGGGATGTTGGGGTGGAGAAAGATTTGTAACTACTTTTAAAATATTTCTCTCCAAAATACAATTTGGACAAGTAAATACAAGTTCACTTTAGAAAATGTAAAAGATGCAGAAAAACACAACAAAGAAAATAAAAATTACCTGTAATCTCATCTAAGATGACTTGTCATCAGGTCTGAGTGTATATTCCTTATACTCATGCTTCCTTACAAAGCTAAGATACTGTACATGAAGTTTGATAATAACTTTTCCTCTACTTTATAGGATGACTATTTTCCCATACACTAAGTTCTTTTAAATCAGTATTTTTAATGACTACACAGCTAAGATGACATCTTTTTAAACAGCAAATACCATTAAAATAGACCATTCTAAAGCAACCTTCTTATTTAGTACATGCATATAACTAGGCTGGACCTAAATGAAACAGGCCAACTGGCCAAAAGCATTTATAATATGGAAATTCATGTTTGAGAAACAAGTACTGGTATGTGTTGCAAGAATATACTGATGTTCTCCCAGCTAAAGAGAGCAGAAGCAACTGAAGCATGTGGGTGTGGCTGGAGAAGAGGAAGGAAGTGTGGGTGGCCCTACACACGTTTTGCAAGCTGCTGAAAACAGTTGTAGAACCAGCTTCTGTTAAACCTACTATCAATTTGGAATTCACCCTGTTATTCTTAAAACTCACTTTTAGCTTTTCATTGACATCATCACCATTGCAGTCTGGTCTGTATATCAAATGTCTCCTACTCACACCTCTCCCTAGGAGAGGTAAGGACAAATGGTATGCTGAACAAAGGTGGCTCTGCCTGGATACCACTCTCGATCAATCCCAAGACCTGAGAAAGTAGAGAAGTTGAACAAAAAGCACTGTGTGCAAAACTTATACTACTACTATAGCCTCTATATATTAAGTAAACATTTTGTTGGGAATATTATAAATTTCCCCCCGAAATAAGACCACCAATATTCCAACACACAAAAACCTCCAAACATACTAAATGCTTTAAAAAAAATCTATGCCAATGCTCTCCATCTAATACAGACAACTAAACGTTGAGTTTTTACAAAGCTACACTAAAACTGTATTTAAGTGTCTTACATATGCCCTAACAGGTAAAACTGTACCCCCAAATCTTTAATTGCCTACTAAAGTATGTTCTAAGTCAGGCGTCCTCAAACTATGGCCCCAGGGCCACGTGCGGCCCCCTGAGGACATTTATCCGGCCCGCTGGGAGTTTTTGCCATTGCTGCCTGCCCTGCTTAGCAGCTGATTTGTCCCGGGCCCACAGTGCGCATGTGTGGAATGCGCGCCGCACTCTCCAATGGCCCTCCAATGGTATGAGGAACAGTGAACTGGCCCCCTGTTTAAAAAGTTTGAGGACCCCTGTCTAAGTCTTCATCAATTTTAATGGACTCAGGGCCATTTAGGAGACTAAACATGTCATGCTGAGAAGCCTGTTCCAGTCTCTCAAGGTAGTGATCTGGTTGCAGAATTCTTGAAGTGCTGATTTAAGTAATCTTTATTTCCTCTAAGTAAAAAAAGCTATAGTCCAGGATATATCAAGGAATTTGAATGCATTCAGGAGTTAGGCAAATCATGAACTGATGTAGAGGAGTATATACTACTTGTAGAAAGGGGCTAACATCCAATCCACAGAACTTGCACCGGCAATGAAGACAACAAATTCAAATTCCTAAACAGATTCTGCCTCTTGTTAAAGTGATGAAAAATGCTAAGCGTGTCACCATTTCTACCGAAAGGTAGATGAGACTTAAAAATTAATATGGTGACGGCTTTGGCATAAAGTGCTCACATAATAAATAGCGACTTAAACAAAAGCTGGTGTGTAGACATTACTCCAAAATAAAGCCAACCCACAATTACTCATTGCTACCAGCAAAACAGAATAAAACTTCAAAGTTACAAAGAATTAAAAACTTAATAATCTAAATTATCTTCCAAAGCTTTTATTAGCACTGTCAAAACTCATTTTAACTCCCTATCATCTTTTTTCCCCCTACTGATACTGATGAAGATTGTCATTAAAAAATGATCAAAAAAAGACTGTTGATACAGAAAAAAAACCTAATCCATAAACCAAAATACTGGCACCTAACATCTCACTGACTCTGACTTAAAAGACATGATCAGTTGGGGATTCTTACATTGGTAGGACTGCAAGTCACCTTTCTAAAAAGCAATCTGTCAATTCATGTATAGGTTGAGCATCCCTAATCTGAAAATCTGAAATCCATCCAAAATGCTCTAAAACCTGAAACTTTTTGAGTGCTGATATGCCACAAGTGGAAAATTCCACACCTGACTTCATGTGATGAGTCTCAAACAAAACGCAGTCAGAACTTTGTTTTATGCACAAAATTATTTAAAATATTGTCTAAAACTGCCTTAAGGCTATGTGTATAAGGTGTATACAAAACATAAATGAACTTCATGTTTATACTTGGGTCCCATCCCAAAATATCTCATTATGTATATGCAAATATTCTAAAATCAGAAAAAATCCAAAATCCAAAACACTTCTGGTCCCAAACATTTCAGTTAAGGGATACTCAACCTGTATCAAGAGCCTTAAAATTAGCAATATCCTTATTTATATTAGATTTATGTCTTAAAGAGATAAAGATGTGGACAAACATTTATATTCAACAGTGTTCATTGTGATATTTATATATGCAGAAAAATCAGAAATAACCTAAAGGTCTACAATAAGGAAACGGCCAAATAAATCACAGTATAATCCAACATTAACACTATGCCGCTGTATTCTGAGGCTATTTAATCTCATGGGGGAAATTCTCACAACATAATGTTACGTTAAAAAAAAACTTATATACGAAATTTCATAGCATATGATCCCTTTTTTTTTTAAAAAAAAAAGCATATAATTTGTATGAATATATATCTTTAAAACCCAAAATGTTAAATTAGTAAGATCGCAAAATTTTCTTCTCTTATGCTTTTTCTTTAAAAGTTTTGACAGTGAATATGTACTGCTTTTATATTTCAGGAAAGGCAGAGGTTATTAAAATTTTGACTTTCTATACATATTTATTGAATTTACTTTTCCATTAAGAGAGAGATATATGAAATATAATAATTTCCCTGAAAATACAGTCTAATATACTCCCTAATGCCTATTTATGTAATGCTAATAAACAAGACATACTCAATGAAATATTTTGCTTCCTCTGAGGGAGAAGATATGCACCTGCTTCAGGCTGCGGAACAGGAAGAGTCATTTTCATTAACAAATAATTTGAGCCCTAACTGTATAGGACACAACACAGTCCCTTCCTGTCCTTTAGAATCTTACAAATGATTTAAGAAAACAGGATCTACATATAAAAAGACAAATAATTATACAAGTAAGCCTAGGTGAGGTATGTCAAAGAGGAAAGGACTCTAAAGAAGGGCAGGATCACCAAAGACAGGCAGCCCACAGACCAAGGCCTGCCCTTCAACAGGCACTACTGCAACCATTCCTAAAAATGGGATAAACAGAAGCAGCAAAGTGAGAGTGCCTATGGCTAGCTGGCTGGCTGGCTGGCTTAGGAAAGGAGAATATCAATTTGGATGAAGTTATGATTTGAGCAGAAATGAGATAAATTTAGTAAGGTTAAGGAAAAGGCTAATTTTGAAGAATCCCTAATGGCTCACCATTTAAGCAACTGTGATGGACACTTACTCTCTCAAAACTAATGGAAAACTTGCCATACTAAATAATTTACCACATATCTATCTTTGAATTATACTTAAGTTCAATCAATGTGTCATTAAAGAGTTAAAAATGCACAGGAAAAGCTTTTCATAAAAGAACTGATATGAGGCCTCAACAGAAGAGGAATATCCTTTAGGTATTAACATGAAAGCAACATAGAAATAAGGTTATTAGAGAATTCAAATCAATTTTAAACATCCATGTTCACTTCAAAGTTCCATAAAACACTAATTTTTTATTATGACTTATTAGATCTCTCTCTGAACGCGCCCGATCTCGTCTGATCTCGTGAAGATCTCTCTCATTAACACCCATATACATACTACTTTCCTAAAAATCTACTACTAACCTAAATGGGTTTATACACCAAAACCACAGTTGATTTTTCTTTCCTAGTCTCATTTCTAATTTTAAAAATGTCTTTTACTGCCACAATTGTCCATTAGAATTCCTGTTTTGTTTGAATGCAGGTCTCAAAAAAAGGAAACAGAACTTAACTACTGGGAATGTATGTACTGTGCTTTTGTTATCATTTGTTATCATTTAATTTCTCACAGTAAGTAATATAATGGAGGTATCATACCCATTTTACACATGAGAAAGCAGAGCCAAAGAGGTCATGGTCCTACACTCAGTTAGGAGCTACCTACGTTGGATTCCAGGTCCTGCTGGCCCCTGGGCCTTGCAGTTTTTTTCCTGTTAACAACACAATGCTTTTAGCTATACCTTTCTAATTTCTAGGAAAACAAAAGCACTAAAATAAATCTATTTTGATATGTTTGATGTTCCTCCAATTCTGATATGCCATGCAAGTTACCTGCTCCAGCAATCAATTAAACAGAGGAAATTTCCTAGGGCCACCAAAGACTCACCTAGTAAACTTTACTAACAAATAATTCCATTAAAAACTTTTAGAAATGTTTAGAAACTGCTTTTTAAGTTGAGAAAGGAAATTACAGGCAAATAACCATTCAAAAAACAGACTGAGGTAATTAGTGGTCATCTAAAAAATGGAAAGACACCTTGAAAATAACTTCATACAATTTTTTGCATACAATTTTGTGATAGCATCACTCCTCTCCAGCCAATACCAAGTAAGTAATTTAGGTAAAATTTAGGCAGGCTCTATTTTCTCCTTAAGAACTCTATCCTTTCCCAAACTGCAATTTTAATATACTTTGCAAATTAAATTCTTTCCATTTGTTTCTGAAAAAGCATTTTCCTTCACAAGAGGATTAGCAAATATTCATAAAATAGAAAAGGTAAAGGACAAAATCAAGCCCTCAAACTGTAGACTGAATATTCTCACTGCAGATTTCTTTAGTACCATTCATAATAGTTTATGCCAATAAAGAGAGAACTGTTTAACCTGCAGAAAATGAGGTAAAACAGAATGCTAAACCTTATCTTAAAATACAATCAGTCTGCCGTTGTCTACTGCTAAATAAAAAGGCTGTACATTATTATGACAATTTTAAAAAGAGATCCATGAATATAGTACACTCCAGCTTCTGTCCAACAATCTGTCCATGAATATTTGTTAGCATATCTGAATATTTGTTAATATATCCTAAATCTAAAATGAACTTTATCTAGGTAAGTCATACTGTAAAACTTACATTAAAATATCTAAAAGATAATGTCTCTAATACAGAAGAACCAACATAGTTAAATATTAAGCCAAGTTTGACATACATTCAAATACTTTCCCCCAGCCATACGATATAGAGTAAAAGACAATATAAGGGCCTAAGAGGTGTGTGTGTGTACATATGCAGGGAGGAACATCAGAGAAAATTCATTTATCAGCAAATATGCAGAGCAGCATGACAGCACAGTGGAAAAAGTGCCACAAGATCTAAAGCCCAACAAGTCACTCAACTTCTATGAACAGGCATGTCTTAATCTATAAAACAAAGATAATGACCACCTTGGGTAGTTAATGTGAAAGCTAAATGAGATAATACATATTAGCAAGGTGTGAATGGGATCACAATCACCCAAGGATTTCCCCCTCCAACTTTTCAGAACTACTCTCCCTCCCAGAAGACTTCAATATTTGAGAGAGGTTGTATACATAGTTCTCCATCTTATTTTATTATCAGTACCCTCATCCCCAATTGGCCTAACAAACTGGTCCCTAAACACCTCTACTGGATATACTAGGAAGGTCCCTGCCTCAAGTTGTTTACTGTCTCTCACAGGAACAGACATGCAAAAACAGGTGTTTTCTCTTAAATCTGCATTGGGGAGTTCATAGAAGACATCCCAGAGAAATTATTTTTTGTATATTTGAGCTAAGAAATGAAATTGGTGAGGGTAGGGAAGAGGCTTTTCAGGAAAGAGACTTAAGAGAGTTTAGTGTGACTGGGACAATATATGCAGAGTGTAAGAGACAAGATCAGACAAGTAGGTAAGCACCAGATACCCAAAGGGTACTCCCTGCACATAATCCGTTTATACTTCTTTGGTCTGGCCAGCCCTTACCCAGGCTTTACCATCCAGCTTAAAGGTCACCTTCCTAACCAGCCCTTTCCTGTCCCCACTTCCCTGCACCCACTCACTGTACCATGCCCTTTGCCACTATGGCCCTTATCACAATTGCGGGGTCATATAATTATTTGTATGATTGTGTGGTTAATGATTTGTACCCCCTCCTAGACTAAATGGTAAGATCAGTCCATGTAAGGCTTACATCCATTTTATTCAGCTCTGTATCCCAGGGCCTGCCAAGTATAACATCAACCCAAAAGATACACATTTTATTAAATGAACAAATGAAGGCTGGCATAAGGAGCCAAAGAAGAATCCGGAGCAGAGCAGCAATCAGAGACAACAGTTTAACAAATCAGTCTGGCAGCGGAGTGAAGATCAGACTAGAAGGGCAAGACTAGAGCTGTGAGACTACTGAAAATGTCGCCAGGTAAATGATTACTTAAAGACTTAAAAATGAGGGCAGCCAGTATATGCACAGAGATGACGAGGATGTAGTAGAAAAGACACATTTTGGAAATAGAATTCAAGAACTCAATGCAGAGAAGGCAAGGCAAAGAGAGAAATCTAGAATGACTCTAGTGGAGAGTGGTAGCTGGTGATCCCATTCTCTCAGATTTAGAATAGGACAGGTTCTATTAGCATAGATGGAAGATTTGCTTCTAGTTCTAAAACTGTATGATTGAAAAACAATCCAAATCCAACCCAGCTGTATTAAAATGGGTATGGTTTCCATAATAGGCTGACAAAATTAACAAACTGAAAATTAAATTTTTAAAGTCTCTTCATCAAGAAACTTGAGTACACAGACTACCTTCCTGGCATTACTCTGGTCTAGGGATGTAGAGATGAAAGAAGTCGTCGTCTTTGCTTTCAAGGTGGTGACAGTCTTCTGGGTTTGAGAAAGATAACTGCATGTCAACAACTGAGAAAATGAGGCCCAGTGAGGTTGTGATTTGACCACAGTTATGTTGTGTAATCCATGCATCTAGAGCATTTTTTCATAACTCACATTATATGGTCTAGGCAAATACGCAGTTGAGAGAGTATGGTGTTTAGATAGAGACAAATCCAATCTTGCCTTGGGCCTGGAGACACTCCAGAACTTAAAACATCATATCAAATGGACAGATAATGCCCTCTGAGTTTGAAGTAACTGCTGAGTAGCCACATGGCAGCAGACTAGGGGGCATAACACCATAAGGAAAGGGAAAGAGGCCTGATTTGTCAGGGAAGAGCCTACCTGAACAGAGGCCAAATGCTGGGGGTGCCAAAGCAGACTCTCAGGAGGCTCTGGAAGTGACAGCAGAGAAATCATGTTCAGAGAGAAAAGAGCAGAAATCCTCCTTAGGCAGGTTCCTCCCCTACTACCAGCCAGAAATGGTTTCCCATGGAACAGAGGGCCACAACCCAAAGCAGATGTGCAGAAAAGCAGATGAGGAAATGATCCTCATCTGTGCGGAAAACGTAGCTCTGGATTATCCAGAGCAGACAACACACTCCCAGTGCTCACTCATGAGGCCATTAAGCCTAAGGGATTTTACACCAGCTCTTCCCAAACTAAAACAAAAATACCAAAAACCTTTCTCCCCCATCCCCCAAAGCTACTGCCCCATTTCTCGCCTTCCTTTTCAAATGCTTTAAAGAAAGAAAAGCTGCATTGTCTGTGCCTCAGCAACTGCCTTTCACCTACTTGGATCTAAGTTCTTCTCCCATCACTTGACCTTGTCTTCTCATCCTCCCTGAACCCTCTGGGCCTTTTCCCTTTTTCTCTGCCGGGGAACTCTACCTACCCTTCAAGACCTCATCTCAAGTCAGATTGTTCATTGCCCTCATCTCTGGACTTCTGTAGGATTTTCCCTAAACCCCACCATGGAATTCACCCGTTTGCAGTGTTACTGTTTACCTTGGTGCTACCCAATAGTTTCTAAGCTCCTGAAGTCAGGAACTGGTTTTTATTCACTTTTCTACTGCTACCCTCTATCCTAGGGCCCCAAAAACAGACACACAAAGGTTCCATGAATAAATGATCAAAGGTTAAGTTTATCTTCAAAACTGCTAGACTCCACTCAACTTTTCTAAGTTGCTCTACCTGCACATACATGCACACTGGGAAATACATAAATTCAGAGTGACAGTTTTCTTACAAAAGCAACTTGACTAAAAACTCTTACCTTTTGTTGTTAAATAAGCATCTGGGATGCAGCTAAATTAAGTCTTTTGGAGTTCCTCATCTGTTTTTATTCCTAAAATTCTGGACATGTGGAAAGTTCATTTGTACCCTTTTCTTCCTAGGCAGTGTAATGAGCTCTTAGGATCAGACAAGCTGCTACAGGGAAGAAATCACACCTTATTTATACTAGTGCTTAGAACCATAGCTGCTCAATATCTCCTAAAATAAATATTTTTCTATTTAGTTTCACTTTCTATATGAGGGAAGCACCTACAGTGAAGTTCAGATAAACAGTATTTCCTGCGACCAGTAAAAATATCATGAAAGCCTTTCAATTTTAATAAGGACATTTAAAAGCCTTTCTTTTAGGGTATGATTAAATCTGAACCATAAAAGCCCAATCTAGACTTCTGGTCTAGAAAAATAAAAATTAGTATAACTTCTGAGTTCTAGCATGTTTTAAACTAATGGATCTTACTGCAATATATAGAAAAATTTACTCAGTCATAAAAAATAGGGCAAGAGTAATTTCTGTGCACAAAACAAACAATAAAAAGTGATTATACAAATTTAAAAAATGAAAGGTGGCCAAGTTTCCTGCCCCAAAACCAAAAAGGATGAGAGTATTAAGAAAAGTTAGCAACATGCACTTGATTTTCTACATTGCTTCAATATGTGACCTTGGGAATGTCATGTAATTTCTCTCAATTCTAGTTCTGTAAAATGGGAATGTCACTCGTTTTCCCCACTGGGACAACTCCACAGATAGTTGATAAAATAATCAACACGTATTTGGCGTTCTTTAAAAAAAGGAACTTGTCTAATTAGTATGCTGTAATCACCACTTGTACAGTACATTCTTCTTGAGGAATCCAATTCCAAGAGAAATATTTAAGCAGACGTTGAAGACAGATTTCCTTAAGGGAATGATTTATAAATCTGGAAAGCGATGTAACAAGATTATAAATTAACAAATTGATTACATAAGCCTTGACAATCCAGGCTTTAAAGTACACTGATACAGATTCTGATAAGCTCAAGACTGGTTTAGGACACACTGCTTCAACCACATACAAGGAACCCAGGAACCCAAACTGAGGAAGTCCATGTTTGACAGGAATTTGGTGGAGATTCAACAGGATGCCCAACACTTCCAGTTCCATCACTCTCAAGCCATGCTTCATCTTAAAACCTAATAAAATGGTTAACACATTAAATCAACTTTACCACCACTCCTAAGACTTTGAGAATGCACTCGATTAAATGGAAGGGGAAAAAAGTAACTTGACAGTTTCAAAGGTCCTATATCCTTAGACAGACGTTTATAGATTTAAGAACCCCACTGCTAAATTCTCGCCAAATCCTGCAACTCCCTATGAAGCTACTGGATTGTACCCGATCCAACTGTTGGAAATAGCAGAGCTTCAGGAACCCCCGGGATAAAAGGCTGCCACTTTACTGGATCCCAAGTCCGAGGAAAAGGTAGGAAGGTTTTTATAAAATGGTCCAGAAAGAAATCAACAGGAGATGACTATGGAAAAGAACGTAGGTTTCCCAGTCCGAAAAAAATTCTAGCTCTCCCTCGGGAATGGCACTGCTCCTCCTCCTTGCCCCGCTGCCCTCTCTCCACAGACAACAATATCCCCACTCTATTGTAGAGCTGCAGTTTGACCGAGGAGCCCCGTGCTGTACTCTACATTCGCTCGAAAAACCAAAACAAATTCAGAGAGGAATACACGCCCTACGGAGAGACCTGGGCGCGGGGCCCCGCGGGCGCCGCACTCGGCCGCTCCGGGGCGGGGCGCGGGGATGCGGGCGCCTTCCGAGGTGCCGCAATCCCGCCGCGGCCGCAAGGGCAGGGCCTCTGGGCGCCCGCGGCTCGCCGCCGCAGTGACGGCTCCCGCCCGGCCCCGCCACCGCCCCGCGCCAGGCCGTGCCGCGGGGTCGGGGCCGCCGCAGCTCGGGCCCCGCGTCCGCCCGGGCCGCGCGCTGCAGCCGGCGCGGGGAACGCAGAGCGCGCCTTACTTTCCGCCTGCGGCGGGCGCCCCGACGCGAACGCCCAGCCCCGCAACGGCGGAGGCTACCGGGGCTGCGGAGGCCGGCCCCGCACCCCCGCCCACGGTCGCCGCGCCCCGCACTCGCTCCTACCTCAGCCGGTAGGCGGGCGTCCGTCCGCAGCGGCCGCGGCGCCGACAACTCCCTCCCGGCCGCCGAAACCCCGCACCCAGCGCTAATCATAATACCAGGCGGGCGACCGGCCGCGGGGAGGAGGTGGGCGCCGAGCTGCGCCTGCGCGGGATGCACGTCAGTGTGACGCGAGCGATGGGGCGTGGCCGCGGGAAGGGCGGGGCGGGGCGCACCTGCGGGCTGGCGCGCGGGCTCTGGCCGGCATCCTGGCGGCGTCCTGACCCCAGCGAGTCTGGGCTGCGCCGGGTGGGAGGAAGCGGGTGAGGCGCCGAGGAGGACGGGGGATGGCGGAAGAGGAAGCACCAGGGACACTGGACAATGGCCGGGAAAAGTAGCGCGAGCCGTCTGGGGAAATCGGAGGGAAGGGACCGCGTCCCTACATGACTGCGTCTGGAGAGTGGGGAGCAGGGAGCCGCACGCACTTTACCCTTTAAGGTTCACCTCATCTCCCGCCCACGTTTAAAGAAGGAGAGAAAATACATATATATATATACATATGAATATACACATATATGCATATACGTAATATGATTTTTTATCTCTACAATTTCTTCTCTGTGGGAACCTAATTTGAAAGAATTATGTTGATTTTGTGGCTTTTCAAGCTAAAGAAGAAAAGCCCTACATCTGAATGTGCTGCTGGCTTTAAAGGTCAGCGGGGAGACCCTGGCCCGACCAGGTGGCTCTGGAAAGGGTGGAAAAGTAAACTGTCCTGGGAAGTATTAAAGAAGTGTAAAAGCACATAAAGTCAGGGATTCAAAACACGCCAAGCATAAATCATAGCCATGGATGGATGGTTCAGCGGCGTGGTCACCAGGCCAGGTAGCTCAGGAAGGGAGCTTAGCGATGGCAGGAGAGGGTGTACCTCTCGACTCCCACCCCTGGGAGCATGGCCTGCAATGGAGACTAGCCCTCCAGGGTTCCTGGAAGGGAGCACCAACAAGCCAGATGCCAGATTTCTCCACCCTGCTTGGCCCTTTCTGTTTCCCCCTTCTGTCCACCCCTCCGCCAAGAAAGGACCCCTAGCAAAGAAGAGCACAGGCAAAAAGCTGCTCCAAGTTTGGTTGAATTAACTGGAGGGGGAAGAGAAATCTAGATGGCTTTAGCACATCTCTCTGTTGACCTGCAAATGCCAAAAGCCTTTTTGTTTCTGGCTTTTTCTACAGCATCAACTTTGCATGTCTGAAGATGATTGAGAAGCAGGAGTGGATTGTTGCCAGGTGCAAACTGTGTGATTCCCAGGGTAATAACATAAGGTTTTCTGTTAAGGGGGAGGGACTCCCAGCCACCATAATACCCTAGCATCCTGTTGTGGAGGTGCAAGGCCTCTGCTCCTCAAGGTCCCTCCTCTGGGATCTCTCTGAGTTGGGAAGACCATAAAAGAGTAATCTCATTTTGATGTGGAAATTGTAGCAGCATATTAAGTAAGAGCTTCTAACTTGTATTTGTGGAACTCGTTCCTTTGTTGCTGGAAAGCTGGCAGACCATGCACTTTTCTCCTCGGGGAGGTATCACCATTCAGGGAACCCTATAGCCAACAAAAGGGAGAAAATGCCACTATAATGATCTCCCAAGGGAATCCCAGTGGTTGAAGGCCTCTACTCCTAGCTCTGTAGTTTCTGAGATGTAACAGTAACCACAGAACAATGACTAATAATGTGTAAGCTCTTGAAAAATATACTGCTGCTGTGTAACTCAGATTTTGAATAAATTCTTTAAGGAAAACAAAGGCATGAGAATAGTAAAATAATAGATGAAAAGGGACAGAATAATAAATTGATTTAAATAAAGTTGGCTCCAGTTCTCTTCCAGAGAGGGATGCAGTACTGGCCACATGGTAAATCATTTATTCATCCCCAGTATTTCTTGGGAAGCTGAGTGCTGCTGGCAAGAACATGACCCATTTTTGGTTCCACACCATAAATGTGGTAACATGATCTGATTATGCTTGGGCAATATTTTAAAATATTCAAGTACAAATTAATATATTATTACTTAACTTGGAATTTAAGCAAATGTGCTTATTGTTAATGAAGAAACCCCTTCTCCAATCTGCCTCCTCCAATATGCCCTGGGGCTTTCTTCGACACACACTGCTTTTTTAATGTTAGGTCTTTTTATGGACCTGTAAGAAGCTTTAATTAGATATACAGCACTCTACAAAACGACAAGATGGAGCATGCAGGCTTGTATTACAGTCTGTGTGATTCAGATCTCAAAAGTAACATAATGCCACTGATTTAAGGAAGAAGTTGTTTATTGGAAGGAAACCAAGGAGGTGCTACAAATTAGATCAAGATGTGAAAAGTGAGCAGATTTATGAAAGAATTGCCATTTTCATGTTGGGACCCCAAAAGCAGTATGTGTAACAAGGTTATCTTCTTTAGATAATGGTTTTGTAATTTATAAAAAATGTAAAATAAATACATTTAAAATAATACAATGAGTATTCATATACAGTTCAGTTTTGAGTTGGCGCTTCAATATGATTCCTTTTACGTATTTAATTAGTCATTTTGTACATTGGTACTTGTGCATTTCTAAATCCTACCTTCATCCCAGTAGGACCAAAATAATACTTCATTGGAATGGCCTAAAGAGTTCCTCAAAGACTCCCTCACCACCCCCTTGACATCAGTTAACATCTCTACACCTTTTGTCTCAGTTAAGGCCCAATATGTGTGTGTATAATATATTTTGATAGTTGCAAACAAGGATTGAAAATGCCAGTACTTAACTCTGCTTGTTTGCAACCAGTGAACTAGGAGACATGGCAGACATTGTCTGGCACTGAACCCTGTCTTCAATGCTAGCTGCTGTGGGGAAGTTGCATAACCTTCTGTTTTCTTATCCGTAAAATGGGAATGATGGTGATGATAATGATATCTTTTAAAAACTAAGGGTTTTCTTTTTTAACCTAAATTTGATTTAAAGCAGTGGCTCTCAAAAGTGTGCTTCCTGGACCAGCAGCATCAGCTTCTCCTGGGAACAGGATTGAAATGCAAATTCTCCAGCTCCCCCACAGACCTATAAATTAGAAACTGGTTTCTCTGTTTTAAGACCTTCAGGTGATTCTGATGCAGGTTAGACTTTGAGAACCACTGTTAGTGGGATTAAGTGAGTTTATATAAAGTATTAGAACAGTGTCTGGCATATAGTAAGCAGTATATTAATGAATATTTTAAAAATGAGTCCAGTATGATCTTGCCAAAATACACAAAGTCTAATTTCAGCCAAAAGTGGTGTTTCCATGTTGTTCCTTAAACAAATAAATCTTATTTAATCCCTTGTCCAAAGACTTTTCAATACAGCCTGCTAAGCACCCATCTCCAACCTTCCCAGTTCTCAGAAAGGGAATTGCTTTTTCACACCTCTGAGCCTTTGCCTGTTCTGGTCCCTCTGCCTACAAATGTCACCTACTCCTTTTCGCCACTTTGTCCACTTGCAATGTCCTTACCCTTCAAAACCCAGCCCCAGTGTCACTCCCTGTGTTTCCGCCACCCTGCCCTAGTCCAGTCAGAGCCAGTTCTCTGGGACTTACAGTATCACACAGTTTTGTAACTGTTTACTGTTTCATCTTCTCCCTTTGGATCTTATAGTCCTAGAGGGCAAAGATTGTATTTTATTAAAATTTCTGTTCATGCCACCTAGCACTGAGGTTGCAAACGGGCAGTCCAGGGGCTTTCACCCACAGACTTGTGGTATTTTTTTTCCCACCTAGGTATTTTGAGGCTTTGAATTAGTTGAGGACATTTTAAAATTGGGAGATTTAATATTTTTGTTTAACAATTTTATTGAAGTATAATTTGCATACCATAAAATTCACCAATAATACATGGACAATTCAATGACTTTTAGTAAATTTATAAAGTTGTGCAAGCGTCACCCCAATCCACTTTTAAAATATTTTCATAATCCCCCAGAAGTTCCCTCCTGTGCATATACAGTCGTTCCCACTCCAGCCCCCAGCAGGTATGATATTTCTTCCTCTATAGATTTGCCTTTTCTAGAAATGTCATATAAGTGGAATCATACATTGTGTAGTCTTTTGCGTCTGGCTTGTTTCACTTGGCATAAGGTTTATTCATGTTGTAGCATGTATCAATAGTTCATTTTTTAAATTTCTGAATAGTATTCCATTACACGGATATACTAGATTTTCTTTGTCTGTTCATCAGATGATAAACGTTTCATTTATTTCCAGGTTTTTGCTCTCATGAATAATGCTGCTATGCATATTTACATAAACTCTTAGTGGGGACATATTTTCATTTCTCTTGGGTATATTGCTGGGTGGAATTGTTGGGTCATACAGTATCTCTACATTTTAAGGAACTGACAGATTGTTTCCAAGGTGACCATACTGTTTCAAATTCCCACCAACAATGTATATGGATTCTAATTTTTCCATATCCTTGCCAACATTTGGAATTGTTAAACTTTTGGATTATCACCATTCTAATAAATGTGTATTGGTATCTTGTGATTTTAATTTACATTTCCCTAATGACTAATGATGTTCATTATCTTTTCATGTGCTTTTTTGTTCATTCATACAGCTTCTTTGATAAAAGGTCTTTTCCAATTTTTTGCCCATTTTTAATTGTATTGTCATTAAGTTTTAATATTTTTTATATTTTTAGATATAAGTCCTTAATTAGATATGTGATTTGCAAATATTTTCTCCCAGGTTGTGGTTTATCTTTTCATTTTTGTAAATGATGTCTTTGGAAGCTCTAAAGTCTTGAATTTTGATGAATTCCAAGTTATCAAATTTTTCTTTTATGAATTGTGTTTTGGTGTCATATCTAAGAAAACTGCTTAAGCAAAGGTCACAAAGATTTTCTCCTATATGGTTTCTTTCAAGTTATATAGTTTTAGGTTTGCCATTTAAGTCTATTATCCATTTTGAATTATTTTTTATGCATGATGTGAGGTAAGGGACTATGGGGTTTTTTTCCTTTAATTTTTGCATATATATACCCAATTATCCCAGAATCGTTTGTTGAAAAGAGTTCCTTTCTCAACCGAATTGCCTTGGCACTTTGTTGAAAATCAGCTAAACATAATATAAGGACTTTCTGGACTTCCTACTAATTTCTCTTGATCTATATGGCTATTCTTATACCATTATAATGTGGCCTTGACTATTATTGTTTTATAATAAGTTTTGAAAATGAATAGAGTAAGTTCTTCCTTCTGTGTTGTTCTTTTTCAAACTTGTGCTATTCTAGGTACATTGCATTTTTATCTAAACTTTAGAATCAGCTTGTCAATTTTTACAAAAAATTTTGATTCTTTAGAATGTTGATTGAAATTGTGTTGTATATATAGATCAGTTTGGGGAGAATTACTATCCTAACAATAATAAGTCTTTCAATTCATGAACATGGTATATATTAATATATTTCCTCATTTATGTAGACCTTTTAAAATTTCTGTCAGCAATGTTTTGTAATTTTCAGATCTTTCATGTCTTTTGTTACAATTTTTTCTAAGTATCTTATTATTTTTATCGCTCTATTCTTTAGTTGCATTATTTTTTCATTTCATTTTTTGATTGTTAATTATCAGTATATATAAATATAATTTTTTAACATACTGATTTTTGTATCCTGTGACATTGCTTAACTCATTTACTAGTTCTAGTTTTTTTTTTTTTTTAGGTTCACTAGAATTTTTTAGATATAGGATTATATCATCTACAAATAAAGAACATTTTATTTCTTCTTTTCCAATCTGATGCATTTAATTTCATTTTATTGCTTTATTGGCTAGCTAGAACTTCCAGTATACTATTGAAAAAAAGTTGTGACAATGGACATGCCTGCTTTATTCTCAAACCTGTGGGAAACACCATTAGTCTTTCATTATTAAGTATGATGTTTGCTATATGTTTATCATAGATGTCTTTTATTTGGTTCAGAAAATTCCCTCATATTCCTAGTTTGTTGAGAGTTTTATCATGAATGAATGTTACTGTGTTTACCCGAAAATAAGACAGGGTCTTATATTTATTTTTCCTCAAGAAGACACCCTATGGCTTATTTTCAGGGGATGTGTTATTTTCCCCTCAAAGCCTCAGCTTGCAGCACGCACAGGATGGCCGGGACCTGACAGGGGGAGCCGACCTTGTTGGTGGGGCTGCCCGCACCTTTCCGGTCACCTCTGGGATAGTAGCTGTCACGATCGGGCAGATGAGAAGGGATGCTCGTCTTCTTTACCGCTCTGCGATGAAATGCATGGGTTGTGCAGATATGCTGCGTAGCCAAGGCCATCACTAGGTCTTATTTTCGGGGTAGGGCTTATATTGCGCAAATGCTTAGAAATCCTGCTAGGGCTTATTTTATGGGTAGGTCTTATTTTCGGGGAAACACAGTAGGTTTTGTCAAAAGCTTTTTTCCCCCTACATGTATTGACATGACCCTGTAGATTTTGTACTTTAGTCTATTAATATGGTATATTGTATTATTTAATATTCAGATGCTAAAGCAACCTTGTGTTCCTAAAATAAATCCAGCTTGGTCATCTTTACATGTTGCTGGATTTGATTTGCTAATACTTTATAAAGAAATTTTGTATTCATATTCATGTGGTATGTTGTGATGTCTCTGTATAACCTCATAGGATGAGCAAAGAAATGTTTCCTCCTCCTCTGTTCTCTGAAAAAGTTTTTGAATGTTTGTCACTATTTCTTCTGAAATATTTGTTGGAATTCACCAGTAAAACCATCTGGGCCTAGACTTTCCTTCATAGGAAGACTTTCATTACTAATTCAATTTCTTTTTATTTGCCTATTCAGATTTTCTATTTCTTCTTGAATTAGATTTGATAATTTGTCTATTTCTAAGAATTTGTCTCTTTATTCTAAGATGTCTAATTTTTTTGCCATAAGTTATTCATAATGTTTCCTTATAAGCCTTTTAATTTGTTGGATTGGTAGTGATGTTTCTTCTTTCTTTTCTTTCTTTCTTTTTCATGGTCAATCTAGCTAAAGGTTTAACAGTTTTGTTAGTCTTTTCCAAGAATCAATGTTTGGTTTCATTGATTTTCCTCTATTATTTTATGTTTTTACTGATATTTATTATTCCCTGTCTTTTGTTTGTTTTGAGTTTAATTTGCTCTTCTTTGGAGACCCTTGTTTTCTGAGTTAGGCATAAATTTACCTTGAAACCCTGTTTAGCTGCATCTTATAAATTTTGATAGTTTGTATTTTTGTTTCCATTTATTTCAAATATTTTCTAATTTCCTATGTAAGTTCTTCTTTGACCCATGGGTTATTTAGAAGCATGTTGTTTAATTTCCAAATATTGTGGGATTTCACAAAATTATTTCTGTTGTTGATTTCTTATTTTATTCTGTGGTTTTCAGAGAATATATTTTGATAATTTCAATCTTCTTTAGAATACTGGGACTCTTTTTATGGCCTAACATATGACCTATCCTGAAGAATATTCCACGTGTGCTTAAAAAGAATATGTATTATTCTGTCATTGGATGGAATGTTCTATAAATACCAATTAGATCTTATTGGTTAATGGCAGTGTTCAAGTTTTCTATAATCTTGCTATTTTCTAGATAGTTGTTCTATCAATTACTGAGAGTGAGTATTAAAATCTCCAACTAAAATTGTTGAAATATCTATTTATCCTTTCAGATCTGTCAGTTTTTACTTCATATACTTTGGAGCTCTATTTTTAGGTGTGTATACATTTATAACTTATATCTTCCTAGTGTAGCATCATAAAATGTTACTCTTTTTCTTTTAGTAATGTTTCTTGTTTTAAAGTCTATTCTATCTGATTTTAATATAGCTACTCTAGCTCTCTTATGGCTGCTATTTGCATGGTATATCTTTCTCCACCCTTTGACCCTTATTTTTTTGACTTTGAATCTATTATAAAATGTGCCTCTTGCAGATAGCATGTATATTGATCCTGCTTTTTATCCATTCTGATAATTTCTGCCTTTTGGTTATAGTGTTTAGTCCATTCACACTTTTTAAAATATATTTTTTAATTATTTTCTTACTGATTGCTATGAAGATTACAATATAAATCTTAACTTATCACAATCTATTTTAGGTTGATACTGACAATTTTGGTAAAATACAACAACTTTGTCCTAATATAGTTCTACTTCACCTTCCTTTGTGCTATTATCTATCATATCCATGTATATTATAAAGCCAGCAATACAATGTTACAATTATTATGTTTTTAAAGAAAATAAGAAAAAAACTGTTTTATGTAGTCTTTTATATTTACCCATATACTGACATTTGTTTGCTCTTCCTTTATTCCTGTGGACTTTCACATTGCCTTTCACACTGAAAGACTTCCTTAAGTATTTCTTTAAGGCAGGTGTGCTAGCAACAAATTCTCTCAGTCTTTATCTTGGAATATTTTTATTTCACCATTGTTTTTTAAAGGTTTAATGAATATAGAATTATTGGTTGATAATGTGTTCTTTGAATGTGTTGGTACAATTCATGTTGACCCGCAAGTCTCTGAGACTTTATTCATTTTTCTTTAATCTTTTTTGTTTCTCTTCTCCAAGTTGGATAATTTCTATTCATCTATCTTCACACTCACTGATTTTTCTGCCATCTCAAATCTACTGTTGAGACCATCTAGTAAATTTTTTATTTTGATTATTGTACTTCTAATTATAGAATTTTTATTTTGTTCTTTTTTAAAGTTTCTATCCTTCTATTGAAATTTCTTATTTGTTGAGTCATTGAAATCATGTTATCCTTTAATGTTTTAAATATATTTTCCTTTAGTTTTTAAAACATATTTATAATAATACTTACTTTGAAGTTTTTTCTGCTAAACCCAACATCTGAGCCTACTCAAAGTCAGTTTCTAATAATTGCCTTTTTCCCCAATCCTGAGTTACATTTTCCTGTTTCTTTCTATGTCTTGTAATGTTTTGTTGAACACTGAACATTTTAAATAATATATTAGAGCAACTATGGATTCTGCTTTTTACCTTCTGAATGATTTCACCCCTGCCCTCTTATTAGTAACTTGCCTGAACTTAATCTGCAGAATCTGTCTCCCCCATGGTATGCAGCACATATCTCTGCTCAGTTATTTTGTTCTTAATTTTTTTTTTTTTGGCCTGGTTTTCCTATGGTTACTCCTATATCTGCATATCTTAATGGTCAGCCAATGATTGAGTAGACATTGTTTTCAAACCTGTAAGGTCTCCATCCTCTGCTGATGAATCTCTGCATGAATTGAAAAGCAAGATATTTTTCATGTCTGCTTCAGCTTCCACTTTCCACCAAACCCTCTCAGGTTTCCCCTGTGCATGTACACACCTTTCCAGTCAGCCAGGGATGTGTGGAAAGCTTACCTAGTCCTTTAATGGCTCTCTTGTTTCTAGGATCTTCCCTTTAAATTTCTGCTGGTTCACTCCTTCCACCAAGGGATACAGCCTCCTACTAGCTAAGCTATGCATTTTCCATTTTGCTTCCTACAATGTTTGCTATGTTTACTGATAATACCACAGGGCATAGGTTTGTGTACTCCACTCCAAATCAAGTTAGCTTCCTTTGAAAGCAACACTATTGGTTTTCATAGCCAGTCATACCCTGGTAAATACTACCTCACAACTAAGCTGGAGATTGGGATGGGGAATGGGCTACATATTCCCACTATCTTACCTGAAGTTTTAGAAGTATTTTATGAATGAATGTTTCTCTTTTTTGCTTTAGTTTTAGTTTTGTTCATTTGATTTTGGTCTATTTCTACTGTTTGGAAATCATTGTTTTTGGTAACCGTGATAGGCAGAATTCTAAGAATGTCCCCCAGTGACCCTTGCATTTGTATAATCCCTTTCCCTTTGAGTGTGGGTGAAACCTGTGCATATGATGAGATGTCACTCCTGTGATTATGTGATATAGGCACACCTCAGAGATACTGCAGGTTCAGTTCCAGACCACCACATTAAAGCAAATATCACAATAAAGTGAGTCACACAAATTTTGGGGTTTCCCAGTGCATATAAAAGTTATATTTACACTATACTGTAGTCTATTAAGTGTGCAATATCATTATGTCTAAAAAAATGTATGTACCTTCATTTAAAAATACTTTATTGCTAAAAGATGCTAACCATCATCTGGCCCTTCAACAAGTCATATAATCTTGTTGATGGTGGAGTGTTTTGCCTCAGTGTTGAGGGCTGCCAACTGATTGGGGCGGTGGGTGCAGAAGGTTGGGGTGGCTGTGGCAATTTCTTAAAATAAGACAACAATGAAGATTGCTGTATCAATTGACTCTTCCTTTCATGAAAGATTTCTCTGTAGCATGTGATGCGTGTGATGCATTTTACCCACAGTAGAACTTCTTTCAAAATTGGAGTCAATTCCAACCCTGCTGCTGCTTTATCAACTAAGTTTATGCAATATTCTAAATCCTTTGTTGTCATTTCCACAGTAGTCCCAGCATGATCATCAGGAGATTCCATCTCAAGAAACCACTTTCTCTGCTCATCCATCAGAAACAACTCCTCATCTGTTCAAGTTTTATCATGATATTGCAGCAATTCAGCCGCATCTTCAGGCTCTACTTCTAATTTTCTTGCTGTTTTCACCACATCTGTGGTGACTTCCTGTACTGAACCTCTCAAAGTCATCCATGAAAGTTGGAATCAATTTCTTCCAAACTCCTGTTAGTGCTGATATTTTGACTTCTCCCATGAATCACAAATGTTCTTAATGGCATCTAAAATAGGGAATGCTTTCCAGAAGGCTTTCAATTCATTTTGCCCAGATCCATCAGTGGAATCACAATCTATGGCAGCTATAGCCTTACAAAATGTATTTCTTAAAAAGTAAGACTTGAAAGTTGTAATTGTTCCTTGATCCCATGGGCTGCAGAATGGAATAATGTCTATGGCATCTTCTTGAATGTTTCATCTACACTGAAAATCTGTTGTTCAGGATAGCTGCCTTCAGTAATGATCTTAGATAGACCTTCTGGATAACTTATTGCATCTTCTCCATCAGCACTTGCTGATTCACCTTGCACTTTTTGTGTTGTGGAGACAGTTTCTTTCTTTAAACTTCATGAATCAACCTCTGCTAACTTCAGCCTTTTCTTCTGCAGCTTTCTCACCTCTTTCAGCTTTCACAGAATTGAACATAGTTAGGGTCTTGCTCTGATTAGGCTCTGGCTTAAGGGAATGTTGTGGCTGGTTGGATTTTCTATCTAGACCATTGAAACTTTCTCCATATCAGCAATAAGGCTGTTTCACTTTCTTATCATTCATGTGTTCACTGGAGTAGCACCCTTAATTTCCCTCAAGAACTTTTCCTTTGAATTCACAAGTTGCCTGTTTGGCACAAGAGGCCTATCTTTTGATATGCCTTTCTTACTAAGCTTAATCATTTCTAGTTTTTGATTTAAAGTAAAAGATGTACAACTCTTCCTTTCACATGAACACTTACAGGCCACTGTAGGGTTATTACTCAGCCTAATTTCAATGTTATTGTGTCTCAGGAATAGGGGTGCCCGAGGAGAGGGAGAGAGATGGGGAATGGTTGGCCAGTGGAGCAGTCAGAAGACATACAACATTTGTAAATTAAGTTTGTTGTCTTATATGGGCATGGTTTGTGGCTCCTCCAAACAATTATAGTAGTAATATCAAAGATTACTGATCACTGATCACCATAGCAGATACAATAATAATGAAAAAGTTTAGAAAATCGTGAGAATTTCCAAAATATGACACAGAGATACAAAGTGAACACATGCCTTTGGAAAATGGTGCCTGTAGACTTGCTTGCTGCAGGATTGCCACAAATCTTCAATTTGTAAACAAAAACAAACAAACAAAAAACAGTAACTGCAAAGCTCAATAAAGCAAAAAGGCTACAAAATGAGGTATGCCTGTATATTATAGCAAAAAGGAAATTATCTGGTGGGCCTAATATAATCATGTGAACTCTTTAAAAGCAGAGAATTCCCCTCCTGATGGGCAGAAGGGGGAAGTCGGAGATATTCAAAGCATGAGAAGAATTTAATATTCCATTGCTGGCTGTGAAGATGGAGGACCACATAGGAAGGACCAGAGTGAAACCTCTAGAAGCTATGTGATCCCTCACCAACAGCTAGGAAACAGAAATCAGTCCTGCAGCTGCAAGGAATTGAATTCTTCCAACAACCTGAACAAAGCAGATTCTTTCTCAGAGCCTCCAGATAAGAGCCCAATCTGGCCAGCACTTGATTTCAGCTTGTAAGGCACTAAGCAGAGAACCCAGTCAAGTCTACCTGGACTTCTGACCTATAGAACTATGAGATAATAAATTTGCATTATTTAAGCTGCTAGGTTTGTGGTAATTTGTTATATAACAACAGAAAATTAATACAACTTTGTCCAGTTTTATTCTGCCATAGCTAAAAGTCCTGCCTTCTGGCAAAGTTAATTTTGAAAAATAAAATCAAGATTTTCGGCTTCTCTTGAAAAATTGGAAGATACTGCAACTTGAGATTTGAACTTCAAATATCTGCTACAGCTGAGCAGTGGCTCTCCCCATCCTCCTTGTGTGCCAGAGTCGAGGCCCTCTAGCTCACCTGCTTTTGTCCTTGACCCCAGGCCGACATCGTCAATTATAGGCCTGGCTTTGGGGCATCTGCATCTGTAACACCTGATCAGCACACACCCAACTGGTTGTAGGTGCTGTGTATTTGTTGAACAGGCAACATGGAGGAGAATGGACATTTGGGATAATCAAGGCTCCTGGCAATGTATCCTGCAGTGCACTCGGGGAGGAGTGAAGGGCACAGCCCACAGAGCCTGCCCACTTGAAGAGGATTTCCTGGATGTCTCATCAAGGACTATCACTGACATCTCCCCGGCCCAGCCCTAGTTTGAAGGAGGCTGAGAAGTGTAGTTTTCAGCTTAGCACATGCCACCCAGGCCCGACAAGGAAATCAGGGTTCTGAGAGAGAGGAGAAAAGAGGGGGCTGGTATTGGGTTAAGCGGCTATTAATAGCATTCTCAACACCCAGAGCACAAAGAAGACCAAGAGCAGCACCTGAGAAGCCCTCTCTGTGCTTCCTCCTCGTCAGCACCCCCCACCAGGGTAACCACTACCTGACTTCCTGTAACATAGATCAGTGTTGCCTCTTCTTCAACTTCATGTAAATGGAATCCTACAGAATGGGCTTCGTGTCTGTCTCCTTTCACTTACAGCATGAATATTTAAGGAGAAAAAAATAGTATCAGAGCAGCTCAAATTTTCTAACAAGAAATTTATTAATTAGCCTTGAGGAAACCAAGACTATCAGTGATAGAATTACCTACCTCCATTTCTTGAATTAGTTATCATTACCCATTTGCCCTTCAGCCATGGACAGTCAAGAGAAATGAGAGGTAATGGTAGTGACAAGTATTCTTTGCCATGGGCGATATTAAAAATATTTAAAAATTGGAGCCATCTGACCACTAAATGGGTGGACACAGAATGGGTAACCCAGGTGCTGGCTGGAGTAGCATCTTAGGACCCCCACTAGGCCAGGCCTTAGCCCTCCATTTTTGGATTGGGAGGAGAGCTAGGGTTGAGTCCCTCAGGGAGGAGCCGAGATGACCAAGGAAGCAGGACTTGGGGGCTCCAGGCAGCAGCTGTTTATCAGCCAGTGCAGAATAAGCCCAGTGTTTGGACATGAGTGCAGAGGGCTGGTTGAATATTAGTGCTGCTCTTTGCCATAGCAGTGTGAATGCTGGGCAGCTTCTGGTGAAACTGTGGCCTCAAGGTATTCTGCCATCTCAGCTCAGATGAAGTGTTTGTCTCGATGAAGGTGAGACTGGTCCATCCCCTTAGGGACACGAGGAGACAGGACATTCAGCAGCGCAGACTCTGCAGCTGGAGTTGGCACCTGATAACTGAGCAGAGCTGAGCCAAAACATCAGGGCAGGGATGTCAAAACAGCTGAAGCTCACTTCCTTAGTAAGGCAGCCTTGCAAATAAAGCTTTACTCATCCTCAGCACATAATTCTTTCTTACTTTCCCACTCTGCTTCGAAATTAGGGTGTGTTAGACATATAAAAATAACAGTAAAAACAGGAATAAGAAAACGTTGATTCAGGACTCAAGACCCCTTTCCCCAAAATAGTAGCCGCGTGTTCACTCCCAAACCCACTCCCTTGCCTGTACTCTAGAGATCGTGGGCACAGCTAACTGCTCGTGTTCCCAGCCTCTCTGGCAAGCATGGGTGGCCAGATAATCTGGCTCTGAGTTCCAGGTGGAACTCAGCTGTGGGCCGGTGGAGGGGGTTTGGGGAAAGCTTTTGTTTTTCTCGTACAAAGGGACAGCTGCAGCTGACTCTGGCCTTCCGCTGTCCTCCTGCCCTCACTGTGGGCACGATGCCTGGAATGGAAGCTGCCATCTTGAAGCCATGACGGACAGGCCAGGAGAATGGCAGCCACACCAGCTCTGGCCCTCCTGAGCTGCTGAACAAATACTAACAGCTGCCTGCTCCAGACTTTCCGTCCTGTGAATAAACGAAAAACTCTGTCCGTTACGCTTACTGATACAACTAATACAAACCATTATTTGTCACGAATAGGCAAAATGGTGGTGGTGGTGGTAACACAGCAAGGATTTTCCACGTCTAGTTAAGGCATCAGAAGAAGCTGTGGTTGCTTGTAGTTCCTGACAGCAAGGGAGGTATCACAGACTCCTGGAGGCAGGTCAAAATGACACAGAAGTCAACTTGAAGGGGCTTCCACTGGCCAAGGAGGAGAAGGCAGCTTGAGCATCAAAAAATGACTATAATCTATTAAAATGAGTTGGAAATGGATGAATGAAGGGAAAGAATCAAGCACTTATCTTGCCTTTCCTGTATGAACTGTATTTTAGAGTAACCAACCAGATGATGAGGAGTTATTTACAGAATAATTCCAGCCAATAAAGATAGAAGGAATGACAGAATTAGAAAATCACCACCTTGCAATGTGTAATGAAATACTGAATCTAGTCAGTGACCATTAATAACTGTTAAGTGAAAAGATGAGAGAACCTGCTTATAATGGGTGGATCAGGCTACAACACCAGATCCTATTGCTCAATTTTTGCATCTTTAAAGGTGGAACCATCAGATAGGTCCTCCTTGATGTGATATATGAGAAAGGACACAGCATCTCCTATGATGTTTTCTAGCCAAAAAACTGTTGTAACAAGAATCAAATCCAGTTTACAGGAAATGATAGAACAAGTAAATTGACACCAGCAGGAAACAATGAGCCTGACCTAGAGGATGGAATAGTCTACAGGCCAGATGATTCCTTTATCTCCCTCCTCATGTGTATGGCATGAAAAGGGGGAAAGGGGAAGAATTGTTGTAGTGTAAAAGACACTTAAGGGTCCTTTCAATAAAATTCCATGTTTAGATTGTGTTTGGATCCTGATTTGAACAAGACAACTATAAAAATATTATTTGAGCTAATTAGGAAAATTTTTGTAAGTTCTGGGTATTGCATCACACGATAATGGCATTGCAGTTATGTCTTTAAAAAGTTCTTCTCTGACAGAGATTCTTACTGAAATATTTGTGAATGAAATGAAATGACCCCTGGAATTTGCTTTAAAATATTTCAGCAAAAAGCAAACAAAAATTTTATGCAGTGGAGTATGGAGGAAACAAAATCAGGTGATACATAAAGGGGTTTATTTTAATTTTTTTCTTCACTTTTATGCACAGTTGAACATTTTGTATAAAAAGTTTTTTTAAAAAAAATAGGTGATTATTTTATCTTCCTGCATTCTAGATGCCAATAGAAGCAAAATGAGAAATCAATTTAAAAAAATCCTGTTAAAGCCCCCAAATTCTATTTCATTCCTTCATAGTGTTATGTTCATAAAAGCTAAAATAAATGCTACATTCACAAATGTAGGATATAAAGCAGTGTCATGTACCTGTACTTAAAGCATAAGATTTCAGGAGTACCTTAGAAATATTAGTGCACCTGCCCAGGATACCTTTCATGTTCTTGTCCGCCTGTGGGGCTCCCCAGAGTGGTTCTCTTCTCTGTTCCCCTGGGTTTCCAGGAGCACTTTGCTCTTCCCATTGATTTCTAACACTTGTCCATCCTCTTCCACCAGCCCGTGAGCCATCCTCCCTTCCCCAATCAAGGAGATTCCTGATTAGAGTAAGACCAAGAACTGATTCCTGTAATTCTTTTACATTCCCTATGTCTAGGGTGGTATTAACACATAGCAGGTGCTCAGTAAATATTTAGGGAAAGTGTAAACAGAACCCAGTTCGCTATGTTTACACCTGTGGAGTCTGAAACCCCAAAGGGGCTAGGACTGCAACTCATCGGAATAAGAACCATTTCCAAGAACTTAACAACTTTTGGTTCCTAATCCAGTGCCACTTCTGAATCTCATTTCTAATTCCACAAGCCTTCCTCTTTATGGAAAGATTCTCCTTCTGCCAGTGCCAAGTGTGTCGTTTCCAGTGTCCTCACCCCAACCCCAGTTCTCACAGCACACTCGGTGTTCTCTGCAGTGACACTTTTTGACTCTTCTAGAGGACATTACTGTTTTAGGCATGGGAGATTGTAAGTAGTTACGTAACACAGACAACATGGTGTTGTTTTTGACAATAAAAGTGAAATCCTTAACACTCGTGTTTTCAGAACTATTAACTCTTCCTTTATTTCTGTTCCAGTTTTTAATTCGCTGAGTCAAGAAAAGGAAACCAGGAAATTACTTGGTTTACTTGTTTCTTGACTTCTTACCCCAAAGTCGTGGTCGTACACTGTGGTGTGCATGACAACCCACTCCTGACTGAAAACAACCTTGGTTTTTCCCTGAGCCTTGCAGATCACTCCGAGCCAGCCTTTGGTCAGAGGTCATCCTCAGCTACTCCACTCAGCCCACCTTCAGGAAAGAGTGTTTTTTTTCTGTTGCCTCCAAAGTTACAAACCGCAGGGATAGATGAAAACCAACCCAGATATCAATCTCCCACCCTCATTGCTTACTTTTGTGTCCCTCAGGTCTTAGCTTCAGAGCCACATCCTGTGACCTCCCATCTAGGTTAGACGGCCCACTTGCTACCTTGTGTGCCCAGAACACACCACGAGCCACCTGTCATGGTTCTTCCAACACACTCTACGATAGTTTCTTAACTTCACTCTAGCTTGTAAGCTCTTCCCCAAGGTAGGGACTGTAAGCCTTTCACCGTTGCATCCCCAGTCCCTGACACATGGTAGCTACTCCATAAACACTTTTCAAGTGACAATACCAGGAAGTTGAATGAATGACTTTCAAGATTCAAAAGTCCAGTAATGAAGACCCCAAATTTAGACCATCCTACTTGTTAAGGTGTTAAAAAAATACCTTTTGCGCACAAGGTTTAACTTAAAAGAATAATGCTAGAAGGGGAGGCACCATATAGTCTTCAGAAAGTGGTTGAACGATTTGGTAGAAGTAGGGTGAGTCTCACATGCACCTGCCATCTGTCCCTCTTCTTTTCTTCTTTCTCTGAGAAGCTGTCTTCTCTGGAATGACCAGCCTGAGGTTTGACTTGTCCTCCTCATCTAGTCCTTTTCTGCCTCTTTTAACAGAGGAAAGTTGGGGGTGTGGCGAAAGGAACAAAGACTGCTGGCAATGGCGGGGCCCTCCTCTTCCGACACTCGCACACTTGCTCACCCTACGTGGGAACCTGACTCACCTGGAGGATGACTAAATCTGTACCCGATCTGTACTCGGGGCCCCTCCCAACAAGGGCCCCTTGCCTGTACCTGATGCTAATTAGCAGATCTCAACCTGCGATAAGGAGGATGGATGTGAGTTGTTCATGATAACCCCCATACTTCCTAAATAGTAAACTCTCATTATTCAAGGTAATAGAGTATTTATGGGAGCTCAGAGCCAAGAGAAAAGCCCGAAAAATACCTCAATCCAAACTGAGAGTGAAAAAAGTATGGTTTCTTTTATCACCAGTAAGCTGTATCTGCCCCCATACCAAATGAAATCCACCAAGGGCCTAATTCAGCTTTTAGGGGTTGCTAACCCTAGTCACAAACCAACTGAGATTTAAAGTCATGAAGTGTGCAGTCTGCAATGTCTGTAAACTCAAGACTGAATAGTTCAAATCATTAATATTTTATAAAGTATCTTTTCAACAGATTCACCCATTGTTAGTTCTGGTAGAAAAATATCAGTTCAATGACCATTGTCTTTTTATTCGCCATCCACGATAACCTGCCTCAGCTGAAAGGCCATTTGGAAAAGGAGAAAGCCCAGGGACTGTGGGGCCAACGGCCATGCGCAGGGCTCTGAGAAGCGACCCCAGCCTCCTGGGCACCGGGGACATGAACACTGTAAGCCATGTCTTGTCCCCATGGAGGCTGGTGTTCACTTGCTGCCAAGATGTCATAGAATAATCACCAGTACCCAGCGTAGACATGCAGTGGTTTTGGTTTTAGAGATAGAAGAAAAAAGAATGTCTCCAAGAGGAGATATTTGTATTGCTTTTGACTGGTACAGAGTTTTTGCCTCTGCGATGCTTCCACAGCCACCAGAATTCAAATTCTATGAGAGCAGGAACCTCGTGTATTTTGTTCACCACTGTAGCTCCAGCACCTTTCATGGGTGCAAGGCACAGAGTAAGCGCCATAGATGCTTGTTGAATGAATGAACCAATGTCATGTATATTACCATGAATGAATGACACAGATCTGTGTCATATATGTTTTGGGAAAGAGAACTAAGAAGCTGAGAGTGGACTGATTTATTTGAGGTTGTGGTCACCAGCCCAGCGTTTGGCTCTTGTGATTCATTATGGTTAGTTGTTCAGAAAATACAGCCCTCCTGGTCTCATCTGATCTTGGAAGCTAAGCAGGGTCGGGCCTGGTTAGTAGATGGATGGGAGAAAATACAGCTGATTCCTGCCCTGGTGTTCCTCTACTATTTTCTAGAAGGTAGGAAAATACAAAAACACACGATTAAATGACATAAACATGTAGAACTAAAGACAAGTCTTGATTCAACATCTAAAAAGCAACAACTATTCACAACATTACAGACATGAAGAACATCTCACAGGAAGAGTAGAAATGAGGGTAGGGCATGGATTTTGGTGTCTTCAATGGTGAAATGACAATCTCCAAGCTCCTGTCTGCTCTTCTATGCTCCATAACCATAGTGCACGTCAGTTAGTTTTCTTATATTAGTAGAGGACATAACAAGGAATTTATATAGGTCAGGAAATATTTTAACATTCCAAGCAGAAGAGCTGTTAATGAATTTAGTTTGGGGTGTCTTGCCACCAGAAAATGACAGACCTTTCCTAAACACCTTTGGCTGTTTGCTCATCAAAAAAAGTCACACATTTTTCTCTCTGTAAAAAGTGTCAAAGGAAAAAAAAAAAAGACTGAGTGCAGATTTGCTCCCAATGCACTGAGGACTGAGACTGTTTTTAATTCAATATATATTGTGCTAACCCTAGAGATCCATGAGAAAGTTCCACTTAGAGAAGGCAGATGAGGTCGACGTCCTTCTGTTCCATGTCAGGGACACTTCGAGGGGTGACGACTGAAATACTGAAGCCTGGGCAACATTCTCACCCATTAGGGGGAAAACGTTTGCCTGCGTTTTCTTTTGTTTTTAGTAGAGTTCATATGACTTCCCAGAAATTTCTATCTCTGCTACTGCAACCTTTCACAAGCCTCTGGATAAAACTCCTCATATGTATTTTAACCATATAATGGGAGTGTTACAATGCAAATCCTGGTGGTAATTTCCTGAGATAAGCCCATTTTAAATATGTGGGTTCAAAAAAACCTTTGAAGAAGCCTCAGTCTGATTAGGCCCCTTGCTTACTGAGAACTCTGTACAGAAAATAAGAGAGTGCACCAGACGCTGACTTTGAACCCTGGGTCGCTATTACGTTGCTGTCCAAGCTTGGTCAAGGCCTCAGACTGGCATCTGTATTCTGAGGGTGATGCTACTGCCCATCTCAAAGGGTTGTTGAGGTGAGGGTTAAGTGAGTGAAGAGTGTTTAGAAAGGCTGGCAAATGTCAGCTGTGCCAGTAGTACTGGGAAGTGAGTGCTAACATCTTTGGAGCAGATGTTCTGGACACTAAAACATAATGCTCAATTCCAGACAGTGTGAATCAAGCCCCAAACAAAGGGATTAAACTTGAAGGTACAAAGGATCTTGGGGCTGCAGCTATTTTGGCAATATCTATTAACATTCAAATGCTCATCCCTCCGTAACCAGCAATTCCACTTTCCAGCCCGTTGCAGTTTCTGCTCTAAAGAAACCCACACACCTTGGCACAAGGAGGTATGTTCGAGCACGTTCGCTGTAGTATTACTTGTGCAAGCATAAAAAATTGTAAATAACCTAAGCATCCACTAATAGCTTAAAACAATGTATATCCACACAGTGAAACACCATGCTTCTAAAAATGATGAAGTGGCCCTCCACTTTCCATCATAGAAACTTCTTCAAGAATATCGTTGAGTGAGAAAAATAAAATCACAGAATGATACAAAAAATAATATTTATGTAAAAACCCAAACACAAAATAATCATAGATGATTGCTCTAGAAATGTGTGTGTGTGTGTGTATAAATAACAGAAAGATGTTCTGGAAACAGGCAACTACAAGGTAGGTTGGCCAAATGAGAAGTCAGCCATCTCAGAAATGTTTTGCTTTCTTATCATGTATTTCACATACAAAATAAAAATCATCACATATAATAGCTAATAAAATATATTTATATACAATATCTAATCTATATAGTGGTGTACAATAATTTATAATCAGTATAACAGAATTTATTATTGAACCATAATAACTTATTGAACAAATTTATTGGAGTAATTTATAATTTTTATGTATGCAATTTATAATTTGCAGATGAAATTAAAAAGAACTACTTTGGGATGTCTATTAAACATGCAGATTCCTGGATCTCACACCCAGATATTTTAATTCCCGTTGGTTGACCCCGGAGCATGAATTTTTAGCAAGGAGATTATGCCACTGATGGCCCAAGGCTTATACTTTGAGAACATTTCATTTTAAAAACTTCTCCCACTGTAGGGCGTACATGAATCACCAGGGGGCTTATGAAAGCACACTTCTGCTGCTGCAGGTCTGGGGTGGGGCCCAGGATTCTGTATCTCTAAGGAGGTGACGCTGCTGGTTCTCACACCCGCCTATGAAGATGAACTTGAATCAGGCTTTGAAACGAGTAGAAATTCATGGGTACGGGAAGGGCCTCAGAAAGGGAGGAGCAGACATGAGGAGGCAGAAATGAAGGAGTTGTGCCGAGGGACATCAAGGGGCCTGGCCTGTCGGGAGGGGCAGAGGAGAGCCTGGCAGATATGGTAACGCCAGGCCGAGGACCTGGCACTTGGTCCATCAGCAACTGCTGGAGGCTTAAGGTGGGAGCCCAGAGTGCCTGAAGCGAGGGGAGGAGAGGATGAATGCGGGGAGGGTATCAGGAAAGGTAAGGCCATGGTCCCAGGCCCAGGTGTCAGAGAAGCAGCGGATGATCCAGGGCTGGTCCTGAATCCAAGATCAGGGCTGCCTGGCAAGCCGGGCCCCACCATCCCAAGCAGGGAAGGGATGGTTCTGGTCCCTCTCCTGGGACAGAGGTGTAAATTGCATCTCTAAATTCCAGGGAGGCTCCAGAGCTGCTTATATTCTGCAGTGGACAAAAGGTCGCTTTCCACATTTTTGGGACCAGGCTAGTGTCACTCTTCTTTCTGTGAAGTGGTACTTTTTCCAAATTGGTAGAAGAAGGAAGTTATTTAACAGGATTTGGACTAGTCCACACAACTGTTAAGAGGGCTTAAAGAGAAAGTTGATGATTAAGGTCAAGATGAGAATACAGGGATAAGGTAGGGACAGCGCCTTGCAAAACCCCAGGATTCCTAGTTCATGTTTGACTCTCAAGGGGGTTATTTGACTCTGAGTAATTAACTTAATTCTCTGCTTCACTTTGCGGAGGAGATGGAACCACCCACTTTTTTCCCAAACTCATATCATATAGAATGACTTCAGAACAACAGGCACCCATTAGCACCCTCTCTCACTCCCCCAGTAGGCTGCTGAGGGTCAGAGAGGTGTCATATGGCTGTGCTCTGGGACACAGTGACAAGGGAGGCATGACCCTCTCAGAGCGGTGTCTGACCATCCCCCCTTGCCCTCATGGCAATGGCTGGAGGACTTGTAGGGGCCGAGAGGGCTCAGCGCTTCAGAGTCTCTGCATGCTTGTTCTATATTGGCAGCTGCACATTTTGAGCCCTTATCATATGGAGACTACTATACAATCTGTTTTAATTGCATCTGAAGGAAGTATAAGCAGGCACCTGCATTAAAACTTGCCAGCCCAGCTCTGATTGCAGCTTAGTAGAATTATGTTTGCATGTGAACAGTTACATGCAAAATTGAGAATCCAGTTCTGTTGTGGTAGTAAGATTATGGGGTATTATAATTATATCTTTTACAATTTGATCTTAATGGTGCCATTGCCTTTTCAATTAAAAACACAATTTATCATACTCACTTGAACATTTTCTAAATGAAGCTATTTAATTATTCTTAATAAAAACACTTTTTTTCTAATTTGAAAAGCAATATATGTTATTGTAGAAAACAGAGAAAGTATAGTAAAGACAATTAAAGTCACCCATCATTTCTCCACTTAGAAATTTATATTTTACAGTACTTTAAAGAAAAACTGGGCCAGGCGCGGTGGCTCACACCTGTAATCCTAGCACTCTGGGAGGGCAAGGCAGGAGGATTGCTTGAGCGCAGGAGTTCGAGACCAACCTGAGCAAGAGTGAGACCCCGTCTCTACTAAAAATAGAAAACTTATCCAGATATCATGGCTTATGCCTGTAGTCACAGCTACTCCGGAGGCTGAGGCAGGAGGATCGCTAGAGGCCAGGAGTCAGAGGTTGCTGTGAGCTAGGCTGATGCCACTGCACTTCTAGCTGGGGCAACAGAGTGAGACTCTGTCTCAAAGAAAGAAAGAAACTCGATGAACTCTTTTCTCAAATAAACTTTTGGATAATTTTAGATTTACATAAAAGTTGCAAAGGTAGTAGAGTTCCCATAAATCCTTAGCCCAATTTTCCCTACATGTTACATAACTATGGAACATTCGTCAAAAGTAAGACATTAACATTGGTACAATACCACTAGTTAAACCACAAGGTCTATTCAGATTTTGCCAGTTTTTCTAATGCCCCTTTTCCAGTCTAGGATTCTATCCAAGGTTTGCATTGGGTGGACTCGTGCTCAGTTTTTTAAGTCTCCATACTCCTCAGGTGTAATGAGCAAAATACTAATAAGGAAAGACGGCATTGATATTATTTGACATTTTTTGAGCAGCAGAATAAAGCACTGGGTATCTACAACCCTTGTGTCAGTAGTGTGGGAAGGCAGGGAGTTTAAGTTGTCTTTGTCCAGGCCCCTAGGGAGGACGCCCGCCAGAGGGTCGAGTGTGCAGTTGAGGGGACAGCTAAGATGCAGCAGTGGTGCCCTGCTTGGCAGGGTGCAGGGGCCCAGCGCCCCAGGGGCTTGGCCTGGGGAGGCCACTTGTTATTTCCTCTTTTAATGGCAAAGAGTGTAAGTGGGGACAAGGAATGCTGCAGTCCTCTCTCCCTCCCTTCCTTCTGTCCTCTCCTTTGTTCAATCACTCAACGAATGTTTCTTGAGTGTCAGCACCCACTGTGCTATGGGGTGTGGAGGATGCACCTTTGAACAGGACAGGCACTGCCCTCGTGGAGACTGCCAACTAGCAAGGAGGAGAGGCTTTCTTCAAATGACCCCACCAATAACTGTACAATTACAGCTCCAATTAGTGCTAATCTGCATATCAAGGGAAGGGACATTCATGCTGAGTGCGAATGATAGGTAGGAGCTGTTCAGACAAGGCAAAAAGTGCAATCCGGGTGGAGGACACAGCTTGGGCAAAGGCCAGAGGTGGGAAAGCGTGTTGGCATGGTGCCTCATGCAGAGGAAGAGGCCCTTCATAAACTCTGTTGAACAGATGAACAAAGCTTTCAATTCACAGTATATTTGAAGATGTGTCTACTTAAGAGACTAGAAACCCAACCAGTAATACTTGTCAACAGGACTCCAAAGCTCCACTACAGCTCTCCGTCTCACAATTCCTACCAAAACAATCCCTTGGCATCATCTGGAGTTCCAAGGTAACCCACCTCCTCTCCCTCAGCCCACAGGATGGCCCAGCAGGTGGTCCCCCGGCTACCCCAGTGACCAAGTGGAGTGGATGGCGCCCTGCCCTCCTGGCACAGGCCAAGCTCCTGGCATTGCCACTTCCACCTCCCTCTAGTGCCAGGTGGGTCCTCCCCAGCATCCTGGAGGTCTTCTGCTTGAGATTCAACCCAGCTGTGTGGGTCATAGCAGCTCATCCCTGTTACCTATCAAGTCTCCTCACAGGAGGACACACCCTTCCCTCCTGTAGGGTCCTGTAGACCTGGAATCTTTATCTGTGTGACTGCTGCTGAGGGTCACTTGGTAGCCAACTACCAGGAGGTGGCTGATCTCTCAGGGAAGTTTTGGAAGACCATCGAGGTTTCACATGCTTGACAGGAGGCTGGAGAACTAGCCTTGGAGCTGCCGGCAAGCTGGGCAACAGAGACGGGATAGCCCGTGAGCTGCTGCTGCTATGCCCATTTGCCCTTCTCTATTTGCCCTGGTGTTGCTGATCCCTCGTGGTCTCATCAGTCTCTGGAAGAATTGGCTGGGGCCAGGAGAAGAGGATCTTCTCTTTTGACTTCCCCTAACTCCTAAAGGCCACACATAAAGAGATGTCCCAAAGAGTGACTGGGGTAGAATAGGACAGGAAGTTGGATGCAAGACGGACAAACTATGACACATGTCCACTTTGTTTATTTCTCCAGCCATCATCCAGTGACTGCCTGATATGATCCAAACCCTATCCCAGGCATTGGTGGCCTGAAGGTGAGTAAGACACAGAACTTTCCCTCCAGCTGTCTGCTTTTGCTCTTGGAGGGGAGCAGATGGGAAGCACATCAGCACTGTAAGTGTTGGAAGGGCCTCAAAGCATGTCTGTGCTGGATGCACAAAGGAAAGGGTGATTAGTCCTGCACGGGACAACTGCAAGGGTGGTTGCTAAAGCTCGATGGTAGAGGTAACGCTGGAGCTACATCTCGAAAGAGGGTGGTTTGGCTAGCAGGCAGCTTGCGGGCGAGTTTAGGCAAGGTATGAGAACATTCCAGGCAGAGAGAACAGCAGATGTAAAAGCATGGAGGTGTGAAGTAGGCACAATGTTTAGGGAGTTGTGAGCCATTTGTTATGGCTGGAATTCCCAGCTTGAATGGGTTCTGGCAAAAGATTAAGGCTGCTCAGATAGAGAGGGCTAGGCTGTGCCTGGGACGGTGGGTTTCATTCTCTAGACCTGCGCTGCCCAATGTGGCAGCCATACGGGGCAATTTAAACTTAAATTAATTCAAGTAAAATACAATTAAAAATCCAATTCCTCAGACACACCACTCACATTCCAAGTGCTCAATAGCCACACGTGGCTAGAGGTTACCATATAGGACAGTGCATACGCATTAATAGAACATTTCTATCATCACAGGAAGTTCTATTGAGCAGTGCTGGCCTAGACTCTGGGGAGCCACTGAAGGATTTTAAGCAAGGGAATGACATATCCATATTTGCATTCCACAGAGTCCTCCCTTGTGGACACTTGAGGCTAGAGATTAGTTAGAGGACAATTGAGACAGCCTAGCCAAGAGGCTGCTGTCACAACAGAGGAATTGTCCCCTTTGCCTGGCATGTGTTCTTATGCAAAGCTGAGTGGAAAATTATTCAGGGTGAATAATGCTTCACCTTGGTCCTGAGGTCTTCCCATCCCAACTTGGGAGACAGGACTACCCGAAGGACCATAACTAGTGAATCTGGACATCCCACCCAGTGGAATGGATCTCATTTCATCTCCAGTAGGTCCTGGTGCTTCTTATGTGAACCTACAGTGTGCTCACAAGACACAGCGACCCCCAACCCCTAGGAGTCACACGCTCAAGACCCGCCAAGTTTTGCCACCACGTAAGTCAGGGTGTCTGTTCAACTGAATCCCCAGTTGCCTGGTGACCTTAAACACCAAAGTGGCCGGAAGTTGGGAGGCTAAGAAGGCAGGAGATCCTGTGAGCACTGACACACATGTCCTGAGCTTCTGTTAGTTCCCCAGCTGTGAGCAGCTGCAGACGTGGGAGACGGGCGTGTCGACACAGCCTTGCTCTGAGCATGATTAACGACACCGCGCCCAGCGTGCCTTGACTCGGAGGGAGCACCTGACAGAGACCCCGCTCGAGGCGTCTGCGTTCTGAGGGTGTGGATGTGCCCACGTGAGCCGCCCTGGAGTGTGTGAACATGACCCTCCTGCTCCCGCTGAGTCAGAAGCGGACCCGGGAGTCAGAGGACTGGTTCAAGGTCCAGCCTTGCCAGTCAGCTAAACACAGGCTCCTTTGTAATACTTACTCCACAGACCCTCAGCCCTCGCTACAAGCCAGGCCCTGGCCTAAGCCCTTAGAGATACTCATTTCATCCCCACAGTAACTCAGGAAGCTGGTGTTGTCATTATCTGTACTTTGCAGAGAGGAAACTGAGGCATGGAGATTAAGCATGTGCCCGAGCGTGTGTAGCTACCGGTATCAAACCCAGTCGCCTGGCGCTGGCGCCTGCACTCCAGGTGCTGCTGAGAAGACGCAGGTGGGCCCCAGCCCTGTGGAACCTTCCATCACCAGCTCAACGCGGACACTCCTGTTGTTGGTGCTGTGGTCACTAAGACGATGGTGATCCTGTGAGGGGGCATGAACGGCTTTGAGGAGGGGCTGGCACAAGTGCCCCAAACACACCAAATTCTGTGCCCTTAGTTATGACCTCTCAAACAAGGAGATCTTGCTGCCGCCATCACCAGCTGCTGCCAGGGTGAGACTCCTCTCCCGGCCATGCCTGTGTCCTCTGTGGCTGCGTCACAAGTTCCCATCACACCTCCTGCAGAGAAACTTCTTTGGGAGGTGGTCGTAGTGCATGACATCCGGCACCGAGATGGCAAGGCACACCTGCAGGCTCTCCCGGCACTGAGCTGGTGACATCTGCCTTTGCACCTGCCCATGCTGCTGCCGCTGCGGTGGGCAGCCCGGCCCTGTGTCCTCACTGCCAGCTGCAGTGGGCCAGCACGCGTGTGTCTGAGGACGTTTTTAACTAATGAACACGCTATCCAGACGGAGTCCTCTGGGTCTGTCTGAGAAACATCACCAACCACACTCTGGCCCTGAAGTAAGGTGATGACTTGAGAGCTCGGCATCTGCAGAGCTTGTTTGCTTCTATTATTTTGTTGGATGATCCTAGCAACTTGTATAGGAAGTTGTTAATACATATAATGGAAAAATCCAGGCTGGGCATGGTGGTTCATGCCTGCAATCCCAGCACTTTGGGAGGCTGAGGTGGGAAGATCACTTGAGGCCAGGAGTTCAAGACCAGCCTAGGCAATGTAGCAAGACCCCTTCTCTACAATAAAAAAAAAAAGGAAAAATCCAGGGGTATTTTGCTCGCTTTGGTTCTAGCTTGATCCAATAGCTAAAAGAGTACCATCACGACTTGTTTTCTCTTGTTCTCTCAGCTCTGCCATCAATGTGTGGCTCCCTCCATATTGAAGGCTAGATGGCTACGGAATGACTAACTTAAGGGTTGAGCTCAGTAAGAAGGGGAAAATCTCAGGGCTTCCTCGATAATTCCTAAGATTCATTCTGATTGGATTGGCTTAGGGTGTGTGTCTGTGCGTGAGCCAATCACTGTTGCCCAGTGGATGAGCTCTCCTGGAGAATGAAGGCAGGGCAGATCTCCAAACAAAAACCGAAGGTCTTACTGGACAAAGGGGGCTCAGATGCTGAGCAGTCAAACTAAAGATGTCCATCAGGCAGACGGGAAACTATTCTCAAAGAGACCCAGAGAGGTGAAGTGATGTCTCCAGGGCCACCCAGCAAAAAGGTGGCAGCGGCGAGTCTGAAACCCAGTCCTTTCATCTTTAAGACACACTCTGACCGTGTGATCTGGCTTAACCCTGGGTGTTCTAATTGTGGCTGGAATGTCAACAGGAAACCCAGAGGCTTTGCAACGTTGTGTGCATGCAGAGACTGTCCTCAGGGACTCCTTTTACAGTCTGGCCAAACCTGCTGTTGCCCATCCGCCCACTGCCCTCAGTGTCCCGCCCCTTCAGCTCTTGTCTTGTTTCACTAGATGAATACAACAGCCTCTGACTCCCTGCCTGCCTCTGGCTCTGCGATCTTCTACCCACTGCAGGAAGGATTCTTTCAATCCTTCCCAGTCTGGAGCTGTTTAACACAGGCCCCCGTTCAAGAGTGGCCCTGCCAGCCTCTTTAGGCCTCTCCACTGACACACCCAGCTCACACTATCCAGCCCAAGAAGTTGCCGGTTTCTTTCCTCCATTCCAAGGTCTCGTTAGCTGAGGTTACAGCATTAGCAGAGGTTGCAACACCAACTGAATTGCTCCTTTAAGAGTAAGGAACCAAGCAAAATGGGGAAATACAGCTCTTACCTTTTCTAAAACTGCTCCAGGCCCTACAGCATCCGGCCAGTGTCAGTGTGCTCCGCCCAGAGCATTTCTCAACTACCCTTTCCCTTCTGCGGGGCTGACTCATACTGATCCTTCATATCACAGTTTAGATCTCACCTCCTCCAGGAAGCCTTTCTGTTCACACTCTTAGGAATCCACTATAGTGTGTGGTTAAGACAGTAACCCCAATAGAGCCCCCACCCAACCACAAGTGGGAGAGGCTGACCCCTACTGTGACCATCCCCACATGGCCAAGCACAGAGGCAGGGTCTATACTTGGCCACAGTGATGCTTTCTTCTGGAACACACCAGCTGGAAGAAATGACGGCAGGTCTTCTCTCCCGTTATTGCTGACCGCACTCCGCTGCTATGCGACCACTCCTGCAGTTCCTTCCCCCCCTCCAGCTCGAGCTGCCTTCTCTCCTGCCTTTTCCAAGCTGGTTCTACAACTTCCTTGTAATTCTGTTGCTCATTATCCTTTCAGTAAGCTCAGTTTTGCTGATGTTAGATGAATCTGTTTCTGTTCCCTGCCCTCAAAGTTCTTTAACTGATACACTGTATTCCTCAACACCCCAACACCCCCCACAGTGCCTGGCACAGAAGAGGTACCAACAGCTGTGGCAGAACTGGTTCCTGTGGGCCACGTCCCCTCCTCCAGGCTCCCTGCAGCTGGCATCGCTGTCTCACACTACAGGGAGGCCAACTGCAGCCACCTGGCAAAGCTTAGCCTCCTACCTCTTTGTCCCCTCCCCACTGCACAGCAGGGACCTGCCTTCCTCCCAAACAGAGCTTTCCCCATGCAGAGGTGGAAGCTGCTGTCCTTGTGGACCAGTCCCAGCAGGGCCAGTGCCTTTCAGACTATCCTGTTCCTCAAACTCTCCTTCCTCATCATTTAATTTAAAACCACATTAGGTGCTGTCGAATTGGGTGGTTTAAAATAATCTTAATGTCCTCTGATTTCATAACAGATAGTCGGGGCTTCATTTTTTTTTTTTACTCTGTCCTGATTTGGGACTTGTTTATTTTCAGTAAACAGCCAAATTCCAGCAGAAAGTGATATAAGCCTTTTATCTACCTACAGATAGAGAAATCCTCCTGGAGTACAGATTTTGTTCTAGGGCCGACAAAACTTGTGAATTTTCTGGACTGACTTTCCAAAATGAAATCCAGCCAATCATTAAATGCAGGCCCATCACTTCATTTGGAGATAGGGTAGGTATTTGTTTTTATTTTAAAAATTAAAGTATTTTAATCATAGTAATACAAGCACCCGGTAATGAATTATAGAGGGAAAGACAGGTTTTGGTGAAAAGCAATAATCTCCTACTCCAGTTCTGCCCCCACAAGTTGATTTCTCTTATCAGCATCTGCTTAGTTTTTCTCCGGTTATTTCCACAACTCTGCAATAAACCTTTTCCACGAGTGTAACTTTTCCCTGTGTCTCAGGTCAGATTCCCCAGAAACAGAGCCTGAGAAGGATTCAGGTGCACGTGATGTATTGAGGGCAGCTTGGAGGAGGACAGGAGCCAAGGAAGCAGGATGGTGCCTGGGATGGAGCCTCAGCTGGAGTTACCTGTGGCCTGCCCCCTTGGGAGCTCTGCACATGAATTGCACCAGAGTTGATCCCACCTTGAGGCAGAGGAGCTGCTGTCGGTCATGGGCTGCCCTGGGTGGTGGGGGAGGCTTCATAGCTTCCCCAGCAAGTCAGCTCTGCAGAGGGGTCAGCTGAGAGGTGTTAGTGGCCAGCACTGCCAGCAGAAGGGGGATGGTGCCCTGGTGTGGTTAAGGGGACCTGGGTGGGGTATCCACCACATCCTCTTCTGGTGACTTCTTTGGTATATATTTCAGGAAGTGGGACTATTAGATAAAATGGGGGAACATGCATATAACTCTTAGAACATGTTTCATGGTGCAGGAAATGTGGGCATTAATACTTCATTGCGAATTAATCTATCAAACATGACAGCCAGCCGAGGCAGGCCCCCCAGCTGGAGGAATGAAATATGGTGTGGGCAAGTTTGGGGAGGGCAAGAGCCTATCTCCCAGGCATGGGAAGCCAAGGGTGTCTTGCAGAGAGGGCAGGGGAGGGAGGGAAATCCGCAGCAAAAGGAGAACTGCTGGTGGGATGAAGGCATTGGATACCTGGCTGGGGGTGGGGCAGGTAACCCCGAAGGGGAGGTGGCAGAGTGTGGGGGTGAATGTCTTCCTGTTTGCTAAGAAACCAACGTTATACTTTGTTCTTGTGTTTCATTTACCAAACATTTTGATTCTTATGAATAATTTCAAGCAATTCAGAAAGGTTCAATACAGAAAGAAGATGCCCCCCCTCACTCCCCACTGTAGTCTGTCTGCCAGTAGCAACCTCTGTTACTAGCTTGGTGATAATAACTGTTCTTTTGTTCTGCTTGCCTTTTTGAGGGAGATAGTTGTTCCTCCTCCTCCTCCTCCCGGCTAACAGGTGTTTTCAACTTCTAGACTCCATAGCGTGCAAACAATAATAGAGATAATGGACTCACATCCTAAGCTAAGTCTTTCTACTAGGCAACCGGGCCCCTTGGCGCTCAGGCAGGGGACTCAGTCCTCGTGGTTATTGTCATGGGACCTGGTGCTTTGGGCTCCTGTTCAGCTTCTATGCCTCCCACATTCCCCTCTCCACCCTCATGGCCCTTTTCAGAGCAAAGAGTCAGGTTTGCTAGGGTTTTTCAGCCACTTCGGTCCCTGCCATAGGTCACACAAGATGCACCAAGATCATCTCTACAGCTTCCATTTCTCAAAAGGCAAATGTCAGAGACATTGCTCTGTTTTCATTCAAACTGAAGTAATATACCAACGTGTTTAATCCGAGAGAGCCAGAAAGGAAACTCCTGTTTACCCAAACTCCAAATAATAAAGGAAGCTCACAGATCCAGATGTTCTGCTTGTCACTTCTCTGAGGAAGAGACAGATAGGATGGAAATAGTTTGACTTGGGGAGTTAGTACCCAAAGCATCTCCCAGTGCAAGCTGCAGTCTTGCTTCTAGTCCCTGATACTCCAGCATCTACAGGACCACGTGGGACGATCAAACATTAATAAGAAGAAAAACTTGCAGGCACTGCCAAGCTCTGGCCCAGTGTGGAGTCCATGATAATTTTGTTTCATGCAGGCAGTGTTTGGTAAGTAGATACATTAATTTATTGAATCGATCGAACATCCGCCATGTGCCTAGCAGAGTGTTAGGCACTCTGTGGGATCCCACGCAAATAAAATAGGTCAGCTATTTGGTTTTGAGGACACACTCTACAACATGTTTCAACCACAGCACAAGTAACCATTGTGCAGAGCAGCACAGGGGCAAAGGACTAGAAGAGAAGTTTAAACTGGGGGAAGAGAAACATGGAGGCATGACAGCTTCTATAAGGAGTCATATGGAGGGCTTCTTGGAGGAAGAAGGGGAATTTGCACTGAATTCTAAGGATGGGTGACAATTTGGCAGGTAGATGTGGGGGCTGGCTGGGATAGTGGGGAATAGACATTTTGGGGGGGAGAAGTCAGGAACAAAGGTGCATAGCTTTGAGTATAGCTGTATGCAACATGGTGCAATGCTGGGTGAAAGAAGCCAGTTGCTGAAGAGGATCTATTATAGGATTCCATTTTGTAAATTTGCGTTTTTTTTTTTTTTTTTAGAGACAAGGTCTTGCACTGTCACCCAGGTGGGAGCTGGGACTGCAGATTCGCTCTACCATGCCCAGCTAATTTTTTGTAAAGATGGGACCTCTCTATGTTGCCAAGGCTAGTCTTGAACTCCTGGCCTCAAGTGATCCTTCTGTCTTGGCCTCCCAAAGTGCTAGGATTACAGGTGAGCCACCGCACCCAGCCTTGTAAAATTTTTAAAAAGGCCAACTGAACAGTAGTGATTAGGGATTCGCATTTAGCAGTAAAAGGGTAAAGAAACAGCATCTTTCCCATACAGACCAGCAAAGCAGTTCCCCTTAGGAGAGAGGGGGAGCATGGTGACCTGTCTCTTGACTTGGGTGGTGATTATACAGGTATTTGTTCTCCAATAATTTATGAAGCTTTATAGGTATGTTCCATGCACTTTTATATTTTTATATCTTACAGTCACCCACAGTGACTTCTTTCTTTCATGCCCCACCAAAAGTGAAACAGTTTTTGTGTTCCAGATCTCCTTGAAGAGGTTTGTCATCTTTGGAATTTAGTTCACTTGGTTTCCTTGTGACCTTTGCTCTCTGATGGGTTAAGGAAAACTTATAATTTTGTAGATCACCTGGCTTTCCACATTGCTAGAGTGGAGATGATGTTTTCTTGTGGTTTTCTACATCCTAAGTGGGATTTTTATGTTCTTTTTCATAATTTAAATTTTTTTTATATAAAAAAGAAAAATAAAGCAGTATTGGCCAGAAAGTACAAGGTTGGACAAGAGGGTGCCTGCAAGACTGTCAGGGAAGTGAGGGTGAGGGCGGGGCTGGCAGGAGGCTTGGAATGTCGGGCTGGGAATGTGGTTCAATTTGGAAGGCAATGAGGGGCAGCTGTAGGCTTGTCAGCAGGAGAGGAGAGAGGCTGGGGCACATAGCCACCCGCTCAGGGCCAGGGCAAGTGTCCAGCTGGGCTGACACAAAGGCCTGGCCAGTGGAGGGCAGGAGAAATGGGAGAGGAGGGGGTGGACGTGAGAAGCATGTGTGGCCGGCGCGAGGAAGGGTAAGGCCCTGAGTGGCAAGAGTCTAATAGGGTCCAGGGCAGGGGTGGAGCAGGGAGCATGCCAAGATACTGTCAGTCACAGGGTGATGGTTGGGGTGACACTGACACCTCGTTTGATGCCAAGATAAGGACATCTGCAGACAGTTTTAAGTGGGGGGAATATTAGAGTTCCCTCCCAGAGCTGCGGGGAGTAATTAAGAAAGCAAGGAAGGGCTCAGTAACACGTAACAGGTCATGTTGTGTCTGGAAGGTGAGAAGCACATGCTACATACAGGACTTGTGTATCATCAGTTTGTTCCTGGCATTCATATTTAATGTCCTGCCTTCTACTTTGCAACCCATTAGCGTCATTCAGTTGACTCTCGCGCCCACCGTCTGTTGGTAGCTATCTTTCCCTTCATTAATTATCTTTTTATGTCCCTCATGAAAACCAGGAGTTTAGGATCATGAGTTAGGATCCCCAGGCAGGGTCCTTTGCTCAGTGTCAAGTCATCCATGCACAGTTTTATTCTGGTAGATTCTATCCATGTTTCTCCACTCACACTGGCGTACGAACCAAAGAGCTTATCCTTTATGTTTGACATTCACCTTTGAAATCTGGAAGAATAGCCCTGTGTTATTGTAACAGATACCATTGTTGAGTCTGCCAACAATTGTTCCTCCACCCTTCGCTGGATCTCAGGGAGGCATCGGCCAGGGTAAGTTATATATTAAGATAAAATGGACTCCTACAGAGAACAGTGTCACTAGGGCAAAAGTATGGAGCAAAAAACATGGTGTGTCTATGGATTTGTTAGTAAAGTTTGAATACTTACAGTCAGCGAGACACTGGTCTGTCTCCCCAAGCCCCCATGCAGCTGGGAAATGGAACGGGGCCCCGGAAGCTCTGGACACACAACTTCTTTGGATGTCTTCGTCCAATCTTCCTTTTCAGCACAGTGATTATGACTTTTCTATAAAATGGAGTGAGATTCCTAAGTCTGCCTGTGACATTTCAAATGAACAGGCAATAAGAAATTCTTAGTTCTTCTGCTGCCTGGTGAAACTAATGGTACCTACTTTATTTTAAATTTACTACTCTTTTACCATTCCTTTACTAGTCCTAATTGATAATTTTTTCATCAGAAAGTTGAGCAAAGCAAAGGTTTTAAGATTTTCTGATGGATGAGATATACAAGGGCTGTCCGGAAAGTATCCAGCCATGTAATATGTTCTCGTTATATTAAAAATGGCAGCTCTCATGTACAGTGATCAATATAAAGAGCAATGCTCTTAAATATTCAGCTTAGTGAATCTTTTGCAAGAGTGAAAATAAACAAATACCACCCAAATGACAATAAGCAGAGGTTATTTATTCGGAACTTGCTGCAGCAAAGAAAGTAGCACCATCACTTGCCTTCAGCAGAGACTCCAAGGCAAGCAGAGGAGTGGGAAAGCTTTAGAGTGGAGAATGAGAAGGCTTCAGGCATGCCCTGATCTGAGGCTATTGGCATGAGGGAAGCTGCAGGGGGGCTAACTCAAAGGGAGGTGTCCTATGTGATTGGTTAGGGGAGCATATTTGCTTTCTCTGGTTGGTCCTGACTAGGAAGGGTGGGACCAAAAAATAGGGAAGCTGGCAATTACTGATCAAGCCTGCTTCAGCGGTTGTGATTTGGGCTTCTTATGTGAGTCTGAATTGTCATATATGGTCTTGCCATCATCCATTTGTATAATATATTTAGTATCTCACATGTGTATGTATCCATGTCACCGTCATCCAGAGCAAAGTGAATCTTGATTTGTGTGTTTGAAATTATTTGGTATTGAGCACATACAGTACAGAAAATGTGAGAGCCACTTTCTATGTACAGAAGGCCTCCATTGCATTTAGGAAAGTGACTGTTTAAAGTGTCAAGATAACACAAGGAGTTACGACCAAGAAAAAGTATTTCTCAGATGTTCATGCAGGATGTAACCTTTTCTCTCCTTACTTTTAAGATTCTCTGATCTGAGGAAAGAAGAAAATGTGAAAAGAGAAAAGCCAGAAGAAAAGAGTGCAGGGTGGGGTCATGGAGTCTGTGTAAAACAGGATTGACAAAGAGAAAGACTGAAGGTGCTGTGTGGAGCACAGGAGAGGAAGTGTTGGGGTCAGAGTGAGGAAAGGAAGAGCAACTGAGGAAGGAGTGTGGGGTGGGCACTTCCAACAGAGGGCCAAAGGCTTGGCTGTGTCACACCCTGCTTCTTCAGACTGCCTCTCTCCTACTTCCATAGAAACATAATTCTTAGCTGGGTACTCAGAAAGAAAAAAAAAAGATTACATTTCTTAGCCTCCCTTGCAGCTAGGTATGATCACATGACTATTTCTTGACCAATGGAATGTGAGTAAAAGTGATGTATAGAACTCCAAGTTGTTCTCCTAGGGGCTAGAGGAGTCCCCACCCCTTCTCCTTTCCTACTGGAGTGTGGACATGGCGGTGACGAATCATCTTGGACCGTTTAGATGAGGACAACACCCTCGGGACGGTGAAGAAACGAGATTGAAGGATCTTGGGTCTTTTTATCATAGCGCCAGCATACCTGCTCTGGACGGCTGATGGCCAGGTTGTTACGTGTGAGAGAAATAACTGCCATCTTGCTTGAGTCACTGTCATTTTGAGTCTTCTTATACCCTATGTCTATGAGACTTCCCTTTTCCATCCATCCTTTTATCTGATCTGTTGTATATAATAGAATTTGGTGCTCTGCCTCCCAGTACTCCCCTTGGAATATACCCGGAGGCAAGTCTACTGGTCTTACCCCCAAGGCGTGTACTGGGAATGGCCAGAGGGGAAAAGCAAAGCAACAACAACAAACGCAATGTGTGCCTTTTGCTCTGGCTCCACAGTATCCACCAGCAAGCTGTTACCACACTCGAACCTCAGACTGGCTGCATGGGGAGCCAGTCTCCCTGGAGGCTTCTCGTCCAAGAATGCCATGAGGCTGGTTTGGGGGTTTCGTTGCCATCCTTTCTTGCACACAGCCTGACAGCTTTGAGGCTCGGGACAATGTTTTTTTTATTTTTTGGTCCTGAATGGAAGCATCTGTGCTAAGCATCATGGTTCTGCTCCAAGTGCTGTTTCTGCTCATCAGCTGTGTTGTTAATAATGTTGGATTACTTCTTTTCTTTTCTTGTGGTTTTTTTTTTTTTTTTTTTTTTTTAGTTTCTCAGCAATTCACATAAGGATAATTCACTCCAGAACACCTGGTCAGCCCTAAGGAGACCTAGCTCCCGGCATGCCTAGTGCTTATAAGACAAGGACTACTGACTTTCCTGGCCTGTTGTACAATTAAATTAACATTCATAAACTTCCTGAGATGTTCCGGACACAAGACATTACCTACGACATTGTGCTGTACTCCTGTGGGCTCCTTCTATTGCTTGTTGCTGCAATTCCATAATTCCTTGCCCTGGTTTGTGCAGAGGATGGCCAAACAGTGGTCTCTGTACTCTTTCCTCTCGCCTGATTCATTGTTGCCAGACTTGCTGTTCTCAAGGCTAGAAATCATGCCAGCTCAATCGGCTTTGTGTTCAGGGCATTTGCCTTTAATGGCACCAAATCCATTCTTGACCCTAATTATATAAAATATGCTTCAATAATTTTCCACTAGGTGAATTAAAATAATGCCAGGACTGCTGCTTGAGCTTCTCCTCCGCACCATAACTTGATTAAAAAGCATTCAAGGATCTTGAAACATATCATATATTTCTTCCTATGCTATTACACTCGGGGTCCCCCAAAGAGCTGCCAGGACCCGAGTCTATTGCCAGGACTCTACTGAAAGGGACTGGGATAGATTGTGGGCTGAATTTTAAACTTAGAGCATTTCCAACAACAGAATCTGGGCTTCTCCTCTCTCCTCTCTGTCTCTCTGTCAGTCTCTCTCACACACAGACACACATTGTTTGGCTGCTAAGAGTTCTTGTTCCCGACTTTCCCCCATACAACCCACTCCCACACGCCCATCCTTTTATGTCTGTTATTCAGCAGAGTTTTGCTAAAGGAGCTGCTCCTTTCAAGAGCGTTCGCACTCCAGCATTTGAGCAGGCAGTTTTTGTTTTTTGTTTTTTTGGGTTTTTTGACTGCACTCCAGAGGGATGCTTCCGGCCTCGTTGTTTACCGTGAGGCACATGCAGGCTCTAGCTTCCCCTCATTCTTCTTTGGGCACCAGGTTTCTCTGTGCATCCGTGGCTACGGAAATCTCTCCTCTAAACACATCCTGTCAAACACAAAGACCAAAAACATCCCAAACCAGAAGCCTGATTTGAGGTTGTTATGCTTGCTTCTTACCGCCCGAGTTAATCAGATTTTACGCATTCTAACAGCATGTGTCTTGTTAGCTAAGGGGGGAGGTGTAATATCTGTCATTAGGATAAAAATGTCCTGACTGTACTTCTTGTCTCTCTGACTGGATGCCAACCCGTGGTACATGTCTAGTTCTTTAAAGTGCTCAGATGAGTAAATCCAAAGCTGGTTCAGTTGCTGAGATGACAACTGGCTTGACAATGATCCTACTTGATCTACACATTTGTTTCAGCTCCTTTGCCAAAGCCTCATATTCATTTATCTTCTCTGCATAAGGCCGGGAAGTTCAACCTTCCTCTTTATCTCACTCTGTGATGAGACTTGGGCCAGCTGATATAGGCGTCACCTCAGGAAGGTTCAATTTCTTTGCTTCTAGCAAAGTCCTAGAGGATCCATTCATCCAGGGCAGACCCAGGAACCCCTAAACTGGCCACCACACTCCAAGTTCAGGAGAGGGGCAGGAAATTTCTCTTTCAGCAAGGTTCTGTCTGTAGACTTCTACAGGGATATGTCCTCTCCAGATGAGTTGGGTTGGTCCTGGGTTCCAAGCTATCTGTCCATCACCATGCTTGCCTAGCTTGACCCCAACCTCAGCATGTACTTTCTGGGTTGCCATGGCAAGGACCTGAGCTGCTGCTGCATGGGGGTAGTTCCCCATTGGGCCACTTCTGGATAAACCAAGCATTATCCCCCTGAGACCCATCTCCCCCATTCCCCACTAATCCTCAACTCAGCACACAAATGTTGAATGCCTACTCTAGGCCAGACAAAACAGGAAGCATGTTCTTAACAATTTTAGGATTTTTTTTTCTTTTTCTTTTTGAGACAGGGTCTCACTCTGTTGCTCAGCCTGGAGTGAAGTGGCGTCATCGTAGCTCACTGCAGCCTCCAACTCCTGGGGACAAGCAATCCTCCTGCCTCAGCCTCCGGAGTAGCTGGGACTACAGGTATGCACCACCACACCTGGCAAATTTTTTAATTTTTTGTAGAGGTGGGGTCTTGCTATTGCCCATGCTGGTCTCGAACTCCAGGCCTCAAGCGATCTTCCTGCTTTGACCTTCCAAAGTACTAGGATTACAGTCGTGAACCACCATGCTCGGCCTTAGTTTTGCATCTCTGAAAAACCCAGGACAGCTGTGGACCCTTTGTCTAGAAAAATGTGTGAACTGTGCATATAAATTTTTCTAGGCAATCTCCTGAAGCCAGCCCAAAGACCTTAGGTTAGGAACCCTCTAAATGCAAAGAAAGTGTGTGAAACTTAGGCACATGTGGGGTTGAGACATAGGTCTATCATTTACCAACCACAGCATCTTGGGGGAACCCTCACAAGTTCTCTGAACCTCAGTTTTTTCAGCTGTAAGATGGGGCTGGTAATACCTGCTTTACCCTCTGGGCATTCAGTGAGGTTTTAGTGAGGGAGTGGATGTAAACAGAGAAAATGTTACAGCTGAGCACTCACTACACATGTGACATGATTAGGATCTCAAAATCTCACCTTTTGGAAGAAAGGAGGTGAGGAGTCGTGATCGCCAGTGTTGTATAAATGGAAATTCCAGGGTGGACTAAATGACAGGCTTTGCCGAATAATATCGAATCCAAGTCTTATAACTGAGGAACAAGCAGATGATCAAATATTAGGGACTGTAGAGTTTTCCAGATCTGGTTCAGCTCTGATTCCACCTTAGAAAGCCTTCATTTGCCAACATGGGGAAGAGCTGGCCTGGCTCTCATCTGGAATCATTCTGGTTGATTGATGTCTCTCCGAGGACTAAGACACTCCCGTGGGAAACTGATTCAGCCTAAAGTTCAATATGGCCATGATTTAGTTGGCCCAGAACTAATCCAGAGGGATGTTTCCTGGGAGGGGTGGGGGTGGTTATTAAAATACATTCCCTTCACTCTGAGTGCTTTAGTAGGGGTTCTCCAGTGGTTTTGCCGCTACTTCAACTCTCCCAAGATGATTTTAGGTTGAGAGTTTTGGTGGTGCCACCAGAAATATAACTGGTTCAGAATATCTGAGCCCACATGCTGTTGGGGAAGGGTTTTTGGTGAAGGATCCAAGGCTCAGCTTCCATTTGCCTTTGACTGTTTTGTTGACACTTGAACCTGGAGCAGGTATTATACTAGTAGATGGGGAAGTAGGAAGAACTAAAAATGTTCTGTTCAAAATCTGGACAGAACTGGACAAAATCTGTTCCCAAGAGGTTTCTAGAAGCTTTTTAAAAGAACATTTGATTGTGTTTACTTCTAAATGTAGAGCCTGACGACAGACTGGTGTAGAAAAGGTACGTCAGCAGTCCTGTGTGCTGAGGCTTTGGACATCACAAAAGCTCGGGCAGCCAGGGAGAGAGGAAGGGAGGAAGGAAGGAAGGCCAACAGAAAGTCAAAGCCAGTGAAAACTGAAAGTGAGCAGTTCCCAGATGAGCAGGACCAGATCCATAGCGGTGACCAGATCCGTAGCGGTGACCAGCGCGGAGCACGGTCCAGGAGCCAGATAGCCACGCGTGGGGCCTCTTCACAGGAGCATTTCAAGGATGTAACTGAGGATGCTGACCGCCCTCCTCCACTTAGTTAAAACTTTTCTGGGTGGAAACGCATTGCATTAATCCTCTTTTTGTTCAGATGAGAAAACAAGTTACAACATTGACTTTTTGAAGAGTTATTAAGATCCTGTGTAACATTAAAAATTAAATTCTATAAAAATAGATAATAACAAGGAACATTTATATTGGGCTTTATGGCAAACCTCCGACTTGGGTATATTTTCACTCTTTTGATCCTCACAACAGCCGTGCAAGGCGGATAAAGCAGACAGCTTTTATCAATCCCATTATGGAATGAAACAAGGCTCTGCGGGGTGTCCACGGCTACAGGCCGTCCTGTGCCAGCTGCGTGGTTCTCTCCAAGCCGTCAGACCACGGCGGCAGAGAAGAAGGAAGAAGCTCTGAAACAATAGCTGACGAAGGGCAAGAGGATGGGAGTTGGTGGCACTGGCCCCTGTGAGGGCCTGAATCAAGGGCCACAAATACCCTTGATACAATTCAGGGCTGTCTGAGTCTTACGGCCCAAGGGGCAAGTACAAAATGAGGCTGGGAGGGGAGGCTTGAGCTGGCAAGGAGGCCTGCGCACGCTCTGCGGAGATCGCCGAGGAATCTGTGAAGCTCACATGCCGTTGTGGCAGGGCTTCAGTGAAGGGTCCAAGACGCTGCTTCCACTTGCCTTTGATGGGTCTTGACCCTTGAAACGGGGCTGGTAGTCTGCTAGTGAGTAGCAAGAGCCGCAAACGCAGGTTTTTCTGGATTCCTTAGTCCAGTGCTCTCTCCACTTCAGTAAATGGTTTTCATAGGAAAACCAAAATATATGCGTGCATTGCAATAACTCATCTCCATCAGCAAAGTGAAAACCGTGCATCAGCTAGAGTCACATCCTGTAATGCAGAATATACCTGACCTTAGCCACACAGCCGTGCCTGAAACTCTGGAAAGGGGCCAGGAGTGCAGGAAAGTATCTGCATCGAGTGCCTGAGCCACGTAGGAATGAATGGACACTCTCTGGTTGGGAGACTGCTCCGTGTTTTCTGTGAGGAGGGAAGTGGGGGTAACCGTCCCTGCCTGCTGGAGCCATAACACAGCTTCCTGCAGGTGAGCCCAGCAATCTTTGTCTTCCACTGAGCAGAGTTCCCAGAACATGAGCTCTTTGGGACATTAACAGGAGTCATCCAAAGGAAGGCTACAGGGCCAAACATGGTGCTGGGTTAAAGAAAGATTCACCAGGCTTTTCACTGTGGACCATTCAGAGCCTTTAATATTCTGGGTGCACTGAGCAGTTCCAGAGGGCCATTCAGGAATTCAGGATGCAGGGAGTCCCAGATCTATCTGGCCACAGGACTCTTGCCGTGCGAGCATCTTGGGAGAAGGGTGTTCTGTAGAACAAATTTTGGCTGTAGCATGATTCAGATCTTCTCACATTACATTCAGGTGAGCAAAGAAGATGTAGTTCCTTAATTTTTCTAAAATCGGTTCAATCTTCCTCATCAGAGCTCACCCTGTTGTCGGGGGGACAAGTGTCCATGTTTAGTTAGTGCTTGGTTAGATCCAGTCGTTTAAACAGTTTTCTAGAGATCTGTTGGGAGAAATGCTCCACTCCCACCTCTGCTCCTCCGAGGTGACATCTAAGTATAAGGAAGGTGGCTGTATTTCACATGACACTATGATGTTGGAGGGAGGTTGGGGTTCTTGGATGGATGTGAGATCTGTTGGTTCCTTACTGGTCTCTGCCTTGGAGCAGCTGGCTGGGATTGCTGCTTGGATGGTGACACGTCTGGGTGCCCCCTGGTGTGTCTGCTGTCTTCTACTGCTGGTCTCTCTGAGGCTGACTTGGCCCATCAGCTCTTCTGCTGGCACTAAAGACCCTTCTGAGTTTCTGTCCCCATCTCCTCTTCTCTGGGGCTACCTTACCTCTCACCAAGGCCCCCGGGCAGGGCCAATACCTCTCAATTCAGTTTCCTCGTCTCCCAACAGGGCACACGGGGACTGTGGGGTATCTTTCACATCACATAAGAGCAAGACTCCCTCCACTAGGTCATGCTGTGCCCCTGAGTTTTCTCTGATGTGGCTGCACATGAATGGTTGGTATGAGAGCTTACAGGGTAATCTCCCAGGACTTATTAGTTCCAGGGTTTTTGGCGTCAGTCTTTCAGATTTTCTATAGATACGATCATGTCATCAGTAAACAAATATAGTTTTATTTCTTCCTGTCCAATCTATATACTTTTTATTTCCTCTTCCTGTCTTATTGAATTAGCTAGGACTTCCAGTACAATGTTGAAAAGGAGTGATGGGAACATTCTTGCCTTATTCCTGATCTTAGTGGAAAAGCTTCAAATTTCCTCATTAAGTATGATGTTAGCTGTATGGTTTTTATCTAAAATTGTCCAAGTGTCTTTTTACATTTGGTTTGTTCAAATGAAAATGTAATCAAAGTTGGCCCGTAATTCTGCATTAAAATATGTATTTTTACTTAAGGAGTGTTAAGTAAAGCACTCAATTCATTGATTAATTGATGTCAAATTAATGTGTCAAAATGACATTTATGAAGTAAATATCTTTTTACAGCTGCTTTGTTCAAACCAGAATCCAATCAAGGTTAGCGTACAATTCTTAATTTTTTAATGTGGTAAAGTTATTTATATTGACTATGATAGGATACTATCTGGCACATATTTAGTGTATATCTATTTTTAAAAATTGATATAAGTCACATAGTTTAAAATTCATCCATCTAAAATGTATAATTCAGTGGTTTTTACTATATTCACAGAGTTGTGCAACCATCACTACTATCCAATTTAAGACCATTTTCATCACCCCTCCAAAACAACCCATACTCATTAGCAGTTCCTCCCCATTTCCTCCTCACACCAGCCCCTGGCAACCACTCTTCTCCTTTCTGTCTTTATGGATTTGCCTATTCTAGACATTTCATATAAACAGAATCATACAATATGTGGCCTTTTGTATCTGCTTCTTTCCCTTTGCATAATGTTTTCAAGTTTTGTCTATGTTGTGGCGTATACCAGTATTTCATTCCTTTTCATGATAAAATAATACTCCATCATCTGAATAGACCACATTTTATTTATCCATTCATCGGGTGATGGACATTTGGGTTGTTACCACTTCTCACTATTACACCAAAGTGATGACATAACAATGCAGCTATGACCATTCATATATAAGTTTTTGTGTAGATGAATGCTTTCAATTCTCTTGGGTGTGCACCTAGGAATGGAATGTCTAAGTCATGTGGTAACTCTATGTTTAACATTTTGAGGAAATGCCAAACTGTTTTCCAAAGTGGCTGCACCATTTTCTAATTCTTTATTGAAATAAGTACATAAGAGCTGTTTAAGGGACAGCAGTTGGTTCCACGGCTCTCTAAGTATTTGGTAGCTTTGCCAGTGTGACTGAAATTCCCCCATCTTACTCCTTGGAGCTAAGACATTGAATGTCCTATGATAAAAATACACTCATCCAACAGAAATAAAATATGGAACTGTTCCCAGTTAGAACATGTTTATCAACTTGGCATAGGTGAGTGGAGCATTGATCAGGTATATTTTGATAATCTAGAGGAGACAGTTCTGAAGAAGAGTATGCAGGGGACCACAGGGCACATATTGCAACTTTGCTCAGGATTGGTACTCTCCTTTTTGTTATTTTGGGGCTGAGAATAGAGCTAAACATTTACTAAAATGAAATCATTTCTAAATTTGATTTAACTTTTGAAAAGGAGTAAATCTAGTTGCCTGGGGGTAAATGTTTATCAACTGGCTCTCTGGAAAGGGGAGAAAAAGCCCTATTTGTAGGATTTGCTGATTTCTGTGATATAACTACACTTACCCTGCCCAATTTCAAGCTACCAAAGTGATGCTATTGAACATGCCATTGGGAAGAGGTGCACATAATTGACTGTCTCCAGGCAGCTGGAGCCGACTCCAGCACACCCTTGGTTGAAGTGAGAGATTACACTGCAGATAGAATCAGGGTGTGGCGGCTCATGTGGAAGTTGGAACTGGCTAGATTAAAGAGTGCGAAAGGAGGCAGTATGAAAGTAGGCTAGTCACAGGTGAGAAGAGTAACTTGGCATAGAAAGTCCAGTGTTCACAGGGCTGGTCGCCCACAGGTTCTGTAGGCTGAATCTTGGTGCATCCCTGAGTTTGCCTTTTACAATGCAAATAGCCTTCGAAACACAGAAATCTGCTCCAAAGGCTGCCGCTGAGGTTCTGTTGCACTAAGATAACAGTGCAGTCGTCCAGGCCAAACTGTTTTCTGCTGCCATAAAGCACCGGAGGAGGCTTGCCTGGACTGACTTGGCCTCCTGGAGGCTGAAATGAAATCACAGAGACAGAATAAATGGAGGCTTTTCCTTCTCTTTGGTGTGGGCCTTCGTGGTGTGAGCATATTTTCTGTCAAGAATTAGTTGCTTAGAGAAGAAAGCTCCGAGCAAATCTGGACCAGGTGTTTACTCCATTTAGTTCCAGAGCCAAGAAAAACCATTTTCTGGGCACTGGAAAGAAGAAATAGGAGAATGCCAATGAATGATCATTTTTCAAGTTGTTTCTTCTCGTCCAGGGGATTGGGTTTCATGTGGCTCTCCAAGCTCCACGAGGCAATTGAATCTCATCTCTGCAGAGAATTTCCTGATGATCACGAGTCAAGGTACCTAGTGGGGAGTTTTAAAGATAGATGACTTCCTCTATGAAATCAAAGCTTTACCTGCAGCAGGATCTATAGGAAGCCAACACAGGCAGCAGAAAACGAGAAATTCAGTCACTCAGTTGGGAGGAGGAAGCGGAAGGCCATGGATGTCGAATAGCCAGGTTGATGAATTTTTCACAGAATTGAGGAGCATTTTGGCAGAATCGGCCTTAGTTACTGGTTGCTTAGGGGATGTGCAGGCACAGCTTGCTTCTAACTCAAAGGAATGCCGATTATCTTTTTTCTTTACCTGCTAGAGCCTAGGGGAAAGAAATATGTAGATTTTTAGGAGGTGCATATATTTCCTTTGTGAGTGAAATGAAACCAAGGAGATAATCTTAATAAATTATGAGTGTTCACTTATTCTGATCAGGAGAAAAGAAAGGTTGATTCTCCTTTCAGAGCAGTCTCTTGATCTACCCAATCTATTAAGAATAATTGAACTGGCAACAATCATTTCCATGAAGTATCTACTAATTATGCTGTTCTATAAACAGTCTCTGCATTCAGACACGCCAATTGCTAAAAATGGATCGTTACATCACCAAGGGTGTCATTTGACTTTTAACTACTCTCAGATTCAGATCTAACCCTGAAAAATGAAGGCTGAAGTTTTATTTTCCCTTTCCTGACAGTGCCCCATGTCTCACCTCATGTGTTCTAACACCTTTACTTTCCTCCAAATCCAAGTCCTTTGTCTTCTTCTGTGTTATGAATCTTATAAGGTATCCAAAAATACACCATTTCCCTTAAATGATTCATACATTCTTTATCTTATTCAGCAAACTCCCAGACAGCTAATGGAAAAGGCACTACAAACTAAGCCAGATACGGTCCATTCAGGCCTCCATTTTTATCTTTCAAATGAGGGAGTTGGATTATATATGAATGAGGATTAGGCTCAGCTGTAACAGAGCACAGAATAACAGTGGCTTAAATTAAGAATGGGGTTATTTCTCTCATGTAAGTGAAGCCTGGAGGCTGTGCAGGGTTGGTACAGCAACTCCATGATCATCAAGGACCCAGGCTCCCTCTATCTTGTTGCTCTGCCATCTTCCAAACAGGGCTTCCACTTCCTGTTCTAAGATGGCTGCCCTAGCTCAAGCCATCAGGCTAACATTTCTGCCGCCAGTTAAAAAGGGCATGTCATCTCTCTGAAATGGCACTACCAGAAGTCACACTCAACACGTCCACTTATAATCCATTGGAGAGCTGCAAGCGAGTATGCAAAATGAGATATATATTCTGAGAAACTACTGATGAGCTAAAAATGGAGGATTCTCTTACCATGGAGGAAAGGGAAGACCGATATTGGGAGGAGCTAGTTCTCATTACCCCAGATTAGATCAGTGATTTTTACATTGCATCTTGAAAGTGCTAGGGTTTCAGTGTGAGAAGGTGCTACTGTGGGTTTCGGATACGGGGTGGTGTGAATAAATTTACACTGGATCCCAGAAAACTTCTTAAAATCAGGGCATCTAGATCCCCTTTTCGAAGTGTAGTTGTGTTAGAAAATTTCTGTTGAGTGGAAGTGGTCTAAACTGAGAGCCACTGGCAGCTGACTGGTAAGAACTCCCAGAAGGGGTGCTTCAGTGGTGCCCTGGGATGGTCAAGGGGAGATCGGATTCTAGAACAGCGTGCCAATACTGAACAAGGATGTATCGAGCTGGGGTTAGATCAGTTTTCAACATTGACATCATGTGGCACTGACAAGAAGAAACAGCAGGTGACAATTAGCACTTGAAATTGGACTGATAAGATTCTCTATTTTTCTCTTTAAGAAAACTATGAGCCAAGTGATGGTTAGAGTAGAGTTTCCAACCTTGGTATTGTCGACCTTCTGGACCAGGTAATTATTTGCTGTGTATAACTGTAACGTGCATTATAGGATGCTTAGCAGCATCCCTGGCCTCTGCCCACCAGATGCCAGCAGTAGCCCTCCAGTTATGAAAACTAAAAATGCCCCCAGACATTGTCAAATATGCCCTGGAGACAAAATTGCCCACGGTTGAGAACCACTGGGTGAGAATATATATAATGGTGCTCATTTTTGTATCTTGCTCATGGGTGTACAACTTGGTATTAATGCTTTCATAAATGAGACACACTACATGTCAAAGACCTTATGCTCTGTGCTCACACTCCTTGTGAACAGTGTCTGTCCTAGAGGATCCACAGAGCCGTATAAGCATTGCTCATGCTCTGGGGAGAGAGGCAGACAGGGATGTTTCTTCCTGCACAGAGGTGTCACACTTTGTGCCAAGCTATCTTGCCATCCTGGCCACTGTCCATTGAATCAGGAAACCTCAATAAAGGCAAAGGCTCCTGAAGCCTGGGTAGAAGGAAGCTTGACCCAAGGCACTGGCAAATGGAAACCTTCGATATTGTAGAGTGACAAACAGGAAATGTGCTTCCTGAGGAAGCATCTCTGTCCACCCCTGAGATATCAACAAAGACAATCAGGCTGCTAAGCTATTTTGAATCTCCAAGCATGAGAGCTATTATTCTGGTTCTCCATGGAGCTGCAGAGATGGCTTCCTTTAATTTATAACAGGAAGCTTCTACCACACACAGAGATCTTGGCAGAATGTGACCCAGTGTTTAAAACAAGCTTGTTTCTGTTTCAGTGTGTGTAGCAGACATTACAGGGCAGCTAGAACCCTCCCCCTCCTCCCTAATGACCCCAAAGGCCATGCCACAGATGGTGGCATGGGAACCTTGTTCAAATTCCAGATTCCCAGCTCCTCCCCTAGATCATCTCATTTAATAGTCTTGGGGAGTGGAAGACTCAGGAATTTGTATTTAAGAGGTTTCTCAGGTAATTCTGATGAATAATCTGATTTTGGAGCCATTGTTTCTCTCGCTGCTGGAATTATTGCATCCTCATGCTTTGACTCTGCAGCGATCCTTAACGATATGGAAGGGGTCCTCAAAAAAATGTAAATGTAGAATTACCATATGATCTAGCAATTCCACTTCTAGGTGTATATCCAAAATAATTGAAAGCAGGGTCTCAAACATATATTTGTACACCCATGTTCATAGCAGCATTATTCACAATAGCCAAAAGGTGGAAGCAACTCAAGGAACCATTCGATGGATGAATAGACAAATAAAATGTAGTATATACATACAATGAAATATTATTCAGCCTTAAAATGGAAGGAAATGGTGACACATGCTAAAACATGGATGAAAGTTGAGGATGTTATGCTAAATAAAGTAAGCCAGACACAAAGGGACAAATACTGTGTTATTCTACTTACATGAGGTACCTAAAATGGGCAAATTCACAGAGATGGAAAAAAGAATGGTGGTTGCCAGGGGCTGGGGAGGGAGGAATGGACAGTTATTGTTTAATGGGTATGAAGTTTTAGCTGGAGAAGATGGAAAAGCTCTGGAGATGGATGGTGGTGATGGTTGTACAACAATATGAATGTGCACTGAACCTTACACTTAAAATGGTATGTTTTCTGTTTCATATATATATTTAGCGTACATGTGCACGCACACACACCCACCCATAGCCGTGTACCATAAACAACCACCAAAATAAATCATGCCATTCTTTCTAGCAAGGAAATAAGCTGCCTCAAAGAAATCATAGCCAATAAAATAACTACTCTTTTGGGTACAAAATACTGTCAGAGATAAAAATCTTTAGAAAATAAAATTAGTACAAAACAAGCTTCTTTTTTTTTTATCATATCAGGGTCACTCATCATAAAATAAACAGAGAGAAACAGGAAATGAGAGACTAAAATAGATCTTCTGTTTAAAGAAAAAAAAATCATTCCTAAAAGTTTACAAGCAGGTCTTTCTGAATCTTTAAAAATGTTTCTGTAACGTTGCAGTTTAATGACTTTTAAATACTATCCACTCTGCCTACTCCCGGAGGTATGCATTTACTTCCTCTCTTATAAAAAAAACCTTTTTCTTTTTTGGCCAGGCGTGGTGGCTCACGCCTGTAATCCTAGCACTTTGGGAGGCCAAGGTGGGCAGATCATTTGAGCTCAAGAGTTCGAGACCAGCCTGAGCAAGAGCGAGAGCTCGTCTCTACTGAAAAATAAAAAGAAATTAGCTGGACAACTAAAAAAAAAATATATACATATATATATATATATATTAGCAAAATATATATATAAAAAAACAAAACAAAACAAAAACACCTTCTTTTGTTTTGATGTTCAAATAGATTTGGTGACTCTGATGAGTCCCCTGCAGATGAGCCCTGTTCCCACTAGGAAACTCTTTAGTGCGGGCAGGGACTTGCTATAGACAAATGGAGACAGGTTGGGGAGCAGGGCAGACAGGGTGACATAAAATGCTGTGGGTTGGGGGAGGCATTTATTAGGACATTTCACGAATGTGAAAGGCCACTATTAGGGTAGTAAGCTGCTAATCGTTGTTTTCACAGAAGGTGAGCCTCCCCCTCCCCACAAAGTCAGATTTCAATGTAGCATGAGTGATGTTTAAGTTAGGTGAAAAGTCAAAACAGTAGTGGCTTAAATTACATAGAAGTTTATGTATCCCTCATGTAAAGGAATCCAGAGGTAGGGATTCTGGGGCTGATGTGGTGATTCCATGAAGGTGTCAGGGACCCAGGCTCCTTCCGTCTTGTTGCTCTGTCATCCTCAGCTCATGGTCCAATGTGACTATTTGACTGTTTAAGCTTCTACCATCGAGTCTATATTCTGGCCCAGAGTGAAGAGGCCCACTCCTTCCAGTGACAGAATTTGTGTGTGACACTCCCATGTGGCCAGACTTCCAATAACAGAAGTTGCATGTGACATTTCCATGTGGCCAGAACACAGTCTTGTGGCACATCTAACTATAAGAGAAGCTGGGGAACATGATCTTTATTCCAGGAAGCTGTTTACCCAGCTGAGAAAGGGAGAACTGATATTGGGGTAGATGATTAGCAGTCTGCTGCTGGGAAGTTAGGTCAGAAGATAGGACTCTGGGAGTTGTTTTTCAGCCCAGGTGCTGTAAACCTTTTACATGAAACGCTTCTAGATGCTCTGCCCTGATCTTCTCGTTTAATCCTTACAGCTTCCCTCGGTTTACATCCTCATTTCCGCTTTACAAACAAAGGTACTAAGATTCCAAGAGTTTATGTCACTTATCCAAAGCAGCTCCATCAACTGTGCCATTGGCCTCTAGATTCTTCAGAATCAGCCCTGTGCAGTTCCAAAGCCCCTTCCTCTGTGGCACCGAGAAGTGGCCAGGAGAGTCTGGCCTGGGCATGGCTGTGTTGGTCTATTGTAGGAGTCTCAGCTCTAGGCATGGGCACTTCCAAACACCTTTGTCTTCCTAACTCCAAACTCTGCCATGGTGGCGCCCAGGAGCCCATCACATGGAAACTGCACATCACCCCAGCTCTCCTCACCCAGGAGTCTTGGACACCTAGGTTGGCTGCGGGCTCACTCGGGTTTTGAGCGGATGTTAGCATTCTGGAGTGGACTTCCTCGTCCGAGGTTTGTGCTAGAAAACGTGCGTGTGTGATGTTTATTGCAGGCCTCGGAGGACCCAAGAGAACAAGGAGCATCAACCACAGAGCTGGGTTCTGTCCAACCCCTACCCATCCCATCCCAGGGCTGGGACATCTGTTGTTGGAAGGGAATACCCGAAACCCAGAAAACTAAGAAGGAGGCCCCTTTCATTGGCTCTGTTCTCTCTTGATGTTTTTATGGGTTCCTTTCATACTTTCAAAGAACCCTCTTGAGGGATTAGGAAAATTAACATTTCAATCATTAAGGATGAGGAATAAGCCAAGAAAAGTAACTTTTACGAAAGAGACTGGTGGCCCAATTTTGTTCCTGCCTGGGAGCTGCTGGCTCCATCCCTACCACGGGGGAAGGGTTCTCCTTCCGGAGCTGGCCGGGCGCAGCCTGGCAGTGCTGGAAGAACACGGATGTCGCTGTGTTGCTGTGGTCATTCCATGGGAGCTGGGGGCCTCCGTGGGAGAGGATGGAGTCCTGGTCACCCCTCCCTTCACAGAACTCCTTTCTTCCTGATTTCTACCTTCCTGGAGCCTTTTGGCCACTATGTAGAATTCTTCTGAAAAGCTCTTATTTTCTGTTTTTAAATATCCTTTCAACAAAAAAGCATAAAAATAAATACTTTATTATTTAAAAGTTTAGAAAATAGACATAACGAAAAGGAAGGAAAGAAAAATTGCCTATTTTTCTATTTGCCAGAATTAACTGTAGCTAATTTTTTATATATTTCCTAAGCACATAAATGTGTGTGTATGTATTATATACATGCATGTGCGTGTGTGTATGTAAAGCTTTTTAAAGGCAAAAGTGGGGTCAGACTATTTTATAGCCAACTTTTTGTCACTTAGCAATATGTCATAGACATCTTTCTATGTCAATAAATATATACCTGCAATGTTGTTTGTAATAGCTGAAGATATTCCATTGAACCATTATTTTTAAAAAAAATAATCCCCTGTTAAGTATTGAGATTAGTTCACTGCTCTATTTTTTAAAAGTATTATTATAAACAAATATCTGAAGGCACATCCTTGTTTATTTCCTTAGAATAAACTCTTAGGAGTATTATAGAATACTGGGCAAATGCTTTGCAAACTTTTAGGAGTTTCAGGAGTTTTTGATATTAATATATAGGGTCAAATTAACCTGTAGGAAAGTTGTGATGATTTACATTCTTATCTACCATATGTGAGGGGATTCCCTACATTCTAGTTTATACTAGACAGTATGTTTTTCTTTAAAGTTCTTGAAAGTCAATGATATAATCTTTGGGGACAGAACCACAATTACAGATCTATCCTGTACAGAAAGCTTTTCTTTCACGACAATTTCATCTGAGAACTCAGAACTGAAGTCTGCCCCATAAAAGGAACCAAATTAGAACCAAATTCACATCCTCTCATGTCTATCAGCCTCTGACCACACATCTGGCCAAACAACTCTCTGTTATTTGTGACCTAGGCTGGATTCAGTGCTGACCTAGATAGAGAATACTTCTTATTTCATTACCAGCTCTCTGAACCATCTGGTCTCAGCTAAACAGGTTACCCACACAGTTGGAACCTTCATCAGTCAACAAGCTTTCTTCTTGCCAGTTTACTAATAAAAAATATTTCCTACCTCGCTCTTTACACAAAAAAGAAGATATAAATGTTCTTTTTTTTTTAACCTGATAGACAGTAGGTTGTTTTTAAAATCTTGATGATCCCACAGATTCTATGGCAGCCTCCTAAAAGCTCTGGGAGAGAGGGAAAGAGAGAGAAGGGGAGAAAGCCCAGATTCCCATGGTCACAGGCACCTGAGCAATTGTCTCTGCATGACACTGAGCTTATTTAAATATTTGTGCTTGGGGAGAAATGCCAATTATCTTTAAAAATGAGATTCTGCTTTTGGCTGTAAGTGTTTTTCCGAATTCTGAGGATTGAAGCAGATTGTTTTTCCCAGCTCATGAGCTATTTTTATCTGCAACAATATGGAGTGCACACACCTGTTTGCACATACATTTATGTGCTTGGACATTTGTGTTCCTTATGTTGAAGGCAGAGCTAAGAGTCATTAAGATTGCTGTCTTAACACCTGTGTGGAAGTTTATTGCGATGTGATGAAGGACTATCTTTCTTTATAGTTATTCATTTTCTCATATGCTATTTTGGGAGCTTAAAATCAGTCATGGGATAAACATTAGACCTATTTTTAGGACCCTTCATTGTTAATTGTGTTGTGTTGTTACAGTCTCTATTCTTTTGCTCAGACATTTACTTAATCATGCAAAACATTCTTATTGAGGGCCCACTGTGGGCAAAGTCCTCTGCTGAGTCCTGTGGAAGGCACTGAGACAGAATCCTTAGTCCAGCTCTGTCACCAACCAGGTGTCATGAAGGAGTCTCAGTTTGCAAACCTTTAAAATGAGGCCCCTGTGCTTCTTGTCCCATGGACAATAACTTCCCTACACTGTGAGCTCCTCATGGTGGTGCAACTTTTCACATACCTGCTGGCCATTTGTATGTTCTTTTTGGAAAAATATCTATTCAGGTCCTTTGTCCATTTTAAAATCAGATTATTTGGGGGTTTTTGTTGTTGTTGTTGTTGTTGAGTTTCTTACGTATTTTGGATTTTAACTCCTTATCAGATAGATGGTTTGCAAATATTTTCTCTGCATCCATAGGTTGCATTTTCATTTAGTTGATTGTTTCCTTTGCTGTGCAGTGGCGTAGGTGGCAGTGGGAGGGTCCTGAGTCTCTGGTTGGTATCGCATGCCACAAGTCAGAAAGACACGTGGTTTGCTCTGGAACAAGGCAGGTCAGAGCTGCGGGGAGCTATGGATGCAAGCACAGGTGAGCCTGCCAGATGCTGAGGTCACACCAGAGGTGTCTGATCCAGCACCTTAGATAGTTCATTGTCATATATTTGTTGCTATTTTAAAATGTTTTATTATGAAAACTTTCCAGAGTACACAGTGTAGACAGATGAATATAATGAAAACTCAAGCACTCAACACACAGCTCCAACAACGATAATGCTGTCCCCATACTTCCTGACCCTTGAGTCCCAACTATCCTATCATTTCATCCATATGTGCAAATGTGACTTAGTAGAACTTTTTAGAAATGTAACTGCCATACCATTATCCACTCTAAAAAAAATTAACCATTATTCCTTAATATTGGATTAGTTATCTTAAAGATGTGTCTTTAGAGTTGTTGTTTTTTCCCAAATAAAGCTCATGCATTTCATTCCATTGTTTATCTCTTAAATCTCCTTTATTCTTTAACAGTTCCCAATCCTGACTACATCAAACTAAAAACCTTCTGCACAGTAAAGGAAACAAACAACAAAATGAAAAGGCAACCTATGGATTCAGAGAAAATATTTGCAAACCATATATCTGATAAGGGGCTAATATCAAAAATATAGAAGGAACTCATACAACTGAATAGCAAAACAAAAGAAAACAAATAAGCTGATTTAAAAATGGGCAAAGGACCTGAATATATGTTTTTCCAAAAAGGACATATGAATGGCCAGCACATATATGAAAAGGTGCTCCACATCACTCATCATCAGGGAAATGCAGATCAAAACCAGGATGAGAGAACAACTCACACCTGTCAGGATGGCTATTCTCAAAAAGACAAATACCAAGTGTTGGCAAGGAGGTGGAGAAAAGGGAACCCCTGTATACTGTCGGTAGGAATGTAAATTGGTATAGCCATTATGAAAAACAGTATGGAATTTCCTCAAAAAATATAACCAAAGGAAATAAGATCAGTATATAGAAGAGACATCTACACTCCCATGTTCATTGAAGCACTATTCACAATATCCAAGATATGCAATCAACCTAAGTATCCATTAACAGATGAATGCACACAGAGAATGTGGTATATATATTAAATACACAATGGCATACTCTTCAGCCCTCAAAAGAGGAGGAAATCCTGTCTTTTATGACAACATGGATGAACCTGGAGCATATTATGTTAAGTGAATAAGCCAGACACACACAAAAAGATTGCACAATCTCACTTTACTGTGAAATCTAAAAAAGTTGAATTCATAGAACCAGAGCAGAACGGCGGTTATCAGTGTTAAAATAGTTAATTGGGAGGCCATTAGGCTGAGGTGGCTTTAGTGCCTTGAGTTCCTACCTAAGCTTGACCAATCTGAAAGGGCCAACTAATCTCTACTCAGGGACTTTCCTCTGGAATGATCCGAATAAGACTACTGCTCCGCTTTATCCACTCAAATATTTTCTTTGCCTTACTTCCATGTTCATCCTATAAAAGTCTTCTGTTTGTTCCTCCTCCTTTGGAGAAGCCTCGAACCACATGTGGGCTGGAGCTGCCTGATTCTTTTAATGTGCCTAAGTTTACCTTTTAACACTGGGGATTGGGGGCTAGGGGGCGGGACGAGGGAAATGGGGAAATGAAATAGGAATGAATGGGATGATAAGTTCTGGACACATGGTGGATACTGTTAATAATACTGTATCGTATACTTGACAGTTGCTAAGAGAGTAGATCTTTAAGTGTTCTCACCCCACGCATGCATACACACACAAAATCAGCTATGTGGAGTGACTGATATGTTAGTCAGCTTGACTACAGTAATCATTTTACAATGTATATGTATATCAAACATCACATTACACACCTAAAATGCATATATAATTTTTATTCCTTTTCTTTTCTTTTCCATGTTATTGATTTCTTGAAGAAACTAGGTCATTTTTATCTTGTAGAATGTCCCATGATCTGGATTGGGCTGACTGCTTATTTGTAGTGTTGCTTGATTTGTCCTTCAGTCCCTTATATTTCTGTAAACTGGTAAGAGATGGAGAGGCTTGGTTAGAGTCAGGACCAATTTTTCTAAGGCAAGAATATGTCGTAGTTGGTGTTGTGCGTTTTATGTTGCATCACCTCAGGAAGCACATGGGGTCTGGTTATGTCCTCGTGGTGAGAGATCGGTGGGTTTAGGTGCTGTCAGCCTCGCTGCTCTGTTATGAAGCTCCCCATGAGCATTTCCCCTAAGGTTTTCAGCATCCAGTAAGGATTGTTTCCTAAATTAATTATTTCATTACAGGGTCAAAAATAAAATTCTATCATTCTCTCTGCATTTAACAGTGGGAATTTTTCCATAAAGAAATTTCCCCAGCAACAATTTGAGTATCCAGAAATACAGTCATACAGACCAAAGAGGTAGAATAAATGTTTCTCTTTACTTAACCAATTTTTGAAGTAATGAGCTGAAACCCTAGCAACCTCTAGTGGAGAACCATGATCTTTTCTTTTCCTTTCTTTTCTTTTATATCATTTAGAACTCATGGATTTTTACACAGTTGATGTGTTTTACTCTACGTTCCATTATTTTGTTGTCATTGCTGAAATTTTCCTATCTGCTGGACTGGAAATCCTTTAAGTTGACCTCTGAGTCTCTTTGATGTGACCTTATTAGTCTTTCATAGTTTCCTTCCTGGCATAATATGTCCCTGACTCATCTTGTACGTTTCCTACCTACCCTTGGAATCAGTCATTTCTCCAAACAGCTCTGCCTCTCATATCGGGAATGGTATTTAGACACCATGATCTAGGCACGAGGGGTGCTTACCATCATCAGGAATTTTCAGTGGCTAGAGCTACAAATAAATAATTCTTAGAGGGAAAAAATTATAACTTCATACACTATTTCCAATTTAAATTTCAAATTGCAAGATTTTTACTTAACTTTACTTCAATACAGGGATCTACTGTAATTTATTCATCCAGTCCCCTATTGTGTGGTTATTTGGTTAATGCATGTCTTCCTCCAGACTCTAAGTTCTGTATGATGCCTGGTATTACTTCCTTCTGTATCCTTTACTCTTAGCACAATGCCTAGAACATAGTAGATGCCCAATAAATGTGCCTGGGATGAATGGATGCTTGAATGCGTGAAGGTCCCTTCTAGCCCTAAAATTCCAACCTCCTTGACCCAGCCACAACTCACCAGGTAGCAATCCAGAACGCTCCCCTTGTTTTCACTTTAAGCCAATGATCCAGATGCCTGTTGCCTTCTGAGGATTGGAGGGTGGTGGAAAACTCGATTATCATTCTCAATTCTCCACTTCCCTGAATAAGACAGTTTTCTGTCTTTGTCCATTAACTGTATCTTGCCCTCCCACTGTGGGCAGAGTACACCGCCCACCCCGCTGATGCAGGACTTGGCCATACGACCTATTTTGGCCAGTGGATGTGAAGTGAGCAGAGAACTTTAATGTGCTTGTGGGGTTTGGCTGGGGCTTTTGTGCCTTCTGCAACAACTGTGAGAAAAGCCTGACCTGGATAATCACTGTCCTTTCTGCCTGGGCCCAAGAACAAAATACAAGTGCAACAGACCTGAACAGTGCAGAGTCAATTCCAGCAACCTACAATGGCCCTCTTGCTAGATTGACAAGGAATCAAAGAGAAAGGACTCTAATAAA
>VBSM01002035.1:7444678-7463661 GCA_008086735.1 Cheirogaleus medius
CCTCCCAGAGAGCTAGGATTACAGGCGTGAGCCACCGCGCCCGGCCCATAAAATGAATTTGATAGTGCTGTCAGTGAACTCTTTCACTCATGGAGAAGCTAAGGCCCTGGGAGGTTAAATAAGCAGGCCATCCAGACAAGAGGCAGAGGAGCTGGGATTTAAACGTGCTCAATCTAATGCCAGAATTTACACTCTTAGCCACCACCCTACCCCACAGGAAGGGCAGGTGCTCCACCTTTACACCTTTTCCCTGTTTCTGGAGTCCTTGAACTCACCACCCACCCTACCCCACTAACCTGTCCCAGCACAGAGGCCCAACACCACTAGCTGCAAGCCAGTCATGTATTAGTAGTTTGAATTGAGGAGGAAGATAGGCTCGGTGTTTCCAAGCCAAGGGGAAGGCCAGGTGTCTGGCTCGGGTGTTCCTTCTCCCTTCCTCTGTGGGCAGCGGTGAGGTGTAAGAGGTGCTGAGGGTATGGGCAAGGGGCAGCATCTGGTAAGAGTTTTCCTTGGCAACTGCATTTCCCTTTTGTCCTAAAACCTTCAGGCCCTGCTGCAAGTACACTGGACCCCCTAGCGCCAAATGTCAAAGGGATTGAGAATGACTCTGAAAGAATGTGATCCCATTTTCAGGCTTCGTGCCATCTTTCTAATGAATTTCCCATTTCCTTATTTTGCCTTCTAATGCCCTCTTCTGCCATACTTTTTTCATGTGGTGAGATGGGGCTTCCATTGGCTTCATCTATCTCGTCCCTTCTGGGTGGGACAGGAGTCTCTTAGCACAATTACTCGAGAAAATGACATTGCCAAGGACATTGCGGCAACAAGAGAAAGGTAGGTAGTGTAGGTGCTGCCTTTCAAAGTCTCTGAAAGTACTAAACCTGGAGGTTAGGGGGGTTGCCTCTACTCCCTAAGGAGGGAGAGACCCCCATGAGAGACTCCTGGCCAAGGCCTGGGCACCGGGACCTCAGACAGCAGAGACATGGAAAAGGCAGAGGAACGGGAGAAGTCTAGAGAGAGAGAAGCCATCTGATGGGAAATAGAGAAATCTCTGACATCTGCCTCTGGCTCTCCATGGGTGTTTTGCTTAATTAACCCAAGATTGTGTCCTTTCTGTTCAAGGACTAGCTGTGCTCCTGGCCTTCCAGGTGCTGTGGGCCAGGACAGCGGGGACCTGTTTCCTTGCTTTATGTGGTGGTTACGATCTGTTGTGCACCACTCTCTGATACTTACAAGGAATATTCGTGGAGTGTCTAATAGTTATAAGCCCATGAGCCCTCACAGTCCTTCGAGGGGGAAGAATCACCATCAGCACTCGTGGTCACTTGGATACCGAGACTCAGAGTCTGTAAGTGACATGCCTGAGGTTTGACCTTGATGAAGGGGTGGAGCTGGGACTTGAACCCACATCCGTGGGGTGCTGGATATCTTTCCCTCTAACTACCTCCTTCCCCATCAGATCCACTTCAGAGAAACAAGAGGGCACGGGACACCACTGTCTTCAGGGCCCAGTGACACTTCTTTTCCTAAGAACTTAATCGAGCTTGCCAGCCATGTGGCCAGGGTCCTGTGGGAAAGGCTGGCTGGTTATTCAGAGGGGAACAAAAAGGTTTTGAGGCCTCCCTTTCCTGCTCTGGTTAAGGAAGGCTTTGTACTGCCCTGGGGTACCTTCTTGGGACATATTCCTTGTTGTTGTTATTGTTTGTTTGTTTTCCTTTTTAATTTAATATTTTCTCCAGTTCCAGAAGTCGCATGCACTCGTTTGAGAATATTAGAAAAATAGAGAAAAGCATAAAGAAGAATAGATAACTTGTGTCCTGCCACCCCGAGTCACAGTGAGGACTTGGTGAGTTTCCTTCTGTCTCCCCGCCTCCTGTGCCCTCCAGGCCCATGCCACATGCTGCTCTGTGCCTGCAGCCTCGTCACCAGGCCCTGCGCCCTCCCTGCATCTGGCTCTGGCTGCTCGGGAGGCCTGGCCGAAGAAGGAGAGCAAGGTTAGGGAACTTGTTCCCCTGGGTCCCTCCCTGCAAGGTCACCTTGCTGAAGATCACTGCTCCTCTGAAGACCCAGAGGACTAACAAGACACTCTGTCCTGCCAGGCTCTGGTGACTGTTCCTAATCTCCTTCCTTTAGGCTTAAGGGTGGTGAGGCCCCCTCTCCTGCACTGTTGGTTGTGCCCCACCCAGCCAGATTTTGCAAATAATCCCTTCCCAGATCATCTTTTCTGAGCATGCCACCTGTTTTCTGTTGGGAATCTGAATGATTCACCTTCTGCTTCATTGACTTGTTGAGCCCTTTCTCCCGAAGCTCCCAATGGCATGAGTTTTTCTGGGGTTTCCAAAGTAATTCATGAAGTGGTGTCTACAATAAACTTGGGGTTCCTGAGGAGAGAAGGCATTTGCTTTCCTGACTCTTCCCTGGTACCACCCCCTACCTGGCCTTGCACAGAGCTAGACCAGGCCCGTGCCCATGTGTTGTGGTGTGAAGGATCCCACACCCCCACCAGTTCCCAAGAAGCTCCAACTCCTACTGCTGTTGGCTATCTGTTAAACTCCCTCCCGTGGTTGCCAGAATTATCTCCAGAAAGTCCCCAGTTGGAGAAGAAGTTGCAGGAGAGAAGGAATGAGCGTGGCTTGCTCAGCCCCAGTCTTTGTGCGTGAGGTTGCCACAGCCCCCCACTCACTGCCTGGCTGAGGCCTCCTCACCTCTCGGGTCTCGGCTTTGATGAGGCCTCCTCCACGAGGCTTCTCGGAGCTCCTGGTCCCAGTGAGGGCACCTTCTTCTGTGCTTCCTCGTGGCTCTCATCACAGCACACTGTGACTCTTCTCATGAGCCCGTGAGGTCTGTGACGGTAGGAACTGTGTCCCGCTCACCCTCCTACCTGGCAGCAGCCATCATGCCTGGCACGGAATAAGCGCTCTGTAACTATGTCAAGCATTGCACGCTTGGGACGTCCTCCAGTATCAAGTGTCCCCAGGAGACCCGTTCCGAAGGACAATTTCCAGTTGGAAGAACCCTTGATTTGAATGACCAGCCACCTCCTCCTTGAACATTGTATACATTAGAATCCATGTGCCCCTCCCCACAGGCACGGATGTGGTGGGACCCTAGACAGGTATGTTTGTGGGTGGCAGGGGCAGGGTGTGGAGCAAAAAGTAGACCTTTGTCAGAGACCTTCATAGGTTTTTGACACGTGAGGGGACAGAAAAGTACAAAAGCAGAACCAGGGAGATGGAAGAAAACTCTGTAATCTCTCATTTCCCCAAGAGCCGGTTGTAGAAAGCAATGCCAGGGTCATGGGAAGACAGACGTCAGAGGCAACTTCAGTCTTCTGGGGCACGCCTGCATTTATCTATCTAATTTAACTTTCCCTTCTAATGTGGGGCCAGGAGAGCTTTATGCCTTAGTGAAATATTGAAAACTTCCCTTTGAGGGGAGAAGACAAATATCTGTACTTGCATAAAGAAGCACTGGAAGGATACACAGGAACCTGACAAAGTGGTGACCTGGGCCCAAGCAGAGGGTCTGAATCGATGGGGAGGGGGTGCGAAACCTCTCAACCATTCCTTTCGATATGATTTTGACTTTTGATCCATAGGAATTTATAACCTATTCAAAAAGTAAAATGGAATTACGTCTAAAAAACATTCCCTGAGAAGAACAATAACCCTCAAACTTTCTTTTTACTTTCACCCACTTAAATGGGACAAAAACCCTGCTGCCGTCCATGTAGTCTACTCTTTCACTTTCCAGTGGGAAAAAACGATGAGGCTTGTTTATAATAATAAAGGGTCACTGTATGAACAGGGCCTTTTTGGGGTGATGGTGTCATTGTAACATTTGCTTTTGCACTAGGGGTATTGATGGTTTGTATTTGAACCACAATGTATGCATATCTTTCAATCTGATTACTAGAAAATTCCAGGACCCTAATACTGATATGGCAGATATAGAATCTGAAACGTTGCAGGGGAGATCAGATAATCTGCGATCGACCACATGGATAACACAGCAGCAGCAACAGACTGATGAGAGGAAATAAAACTTGCTTCTTCCTGAGTGTGGGAAGCTGTCCACAGCTGTCCACAGGCATGGACGCACCGTTGCCACATGTTGCATGGGTGACAGAATTTGGGGTAGAGTGCTGAATTAAAGTATTCAGGTCACACGCTAATTTTGGTTTGCAAATTCCAGATTCAGTCATCCTTAATGACTCCCTTAATAGGTTACTAGTAAAGAGCAATTAATTCTCCTTAAAAACGACAGCTGGAGGATCGTGTGGCATTCACTCCAAAAAGCAAAACAAATTTACATGTTTGGAGAGCAGTTTATATCCATCAGGAGAATTCTTGTATCCTGCCAGCGCTTTGAGGTCTGCTTTAAAAATGACTGTTAAAATTACTGCATTGGAAAAAAATTATAAGTTACTCCGTCCTGAGCCAGGCATAGTCTTAGAGAACTGGGAGTGTGTGATGGAAAAGATCACTCACCCAAATCACGCTTTTCCCCAGTGGGAAGCAGCCCTTCAAGTGATGAAGGTCCTTCCGATGCTTCAGCTTTGGCATCTGAGACATCTCTAGAAAAAACTTGCTGTGTGAGCTGCAAACACTTGGGAAATCTCGTCACAAGGAGGTTCTGAGAGCTGATGAATATTGACTAGCTCCACCCTGCCCTACACTTTTAATCACAGCCAAGCATCCCATGTCAAAGCCGTGGTGGAGCTTTGGAGGCAATGGTTTTAGACCCACTTGTTTCATCGTGTTCTGTCTTCTCAACCGTGTTGTCTTAGGATCTTACCAGCAACTTCCCTGCCTTGTACTAAATTAGGTATAATTCCACACTTGTCCTTTGGATTGGGGACCCCCTTGGGCTTCCCCAGTGTGGACCGTCTCAGGATGTCATTTGTGACTTGCACCTGCTCTCTTGTTCTTCCTACATCTGTCCATTTCAGGTAAGCACTCACCTGACCCACCTCCCATTCCATCTCCAGCTCCAGCAGACTGGAAGGGAGGTGAGATGCAGCGAAATGAAATCCTCAAGTCTCCCGAATCCAAACACCTCTGCTCTGTGGCCTGCTACAGTTAACCCTCGTGTACACTTAGGGACAAGCCTGTGTTCAGCCCTGTGCTGTGGATCTGTACTTTCTAGGAATTGAGAGGTGCATAGTCAGCTAGGTAAATACCAAATTATTTCCATATCACTTGGAGTAGCCATTATCCCACCACCCTGACCACCTAGACCCTTCCCAGAACTAATCCTGTAATTTAAGGGACAGTGCCTGGCCAACCTAGGGAGGGGTCTGATTGGGTACCCTGGCCACCCTCCTTTCTAACAGAAGTCGATACCTAAGCTGTACCAGTTATCATAAATCTTAAATAGCAACCCTGTGCAAGGGAGCCCTAGTAGTCTTAGAGATTTTCATATTAAAAAATGAAAAAAAAAAAATAAGTCAGACACATGACTGCCATGTCAAATACCCTCAGCCTGAGGCTCCTGTCTTCAAAGGCCGGCCCGGAGGCATGGAGGCTTGTTTACAGCAAGTAGATGGTTTCATAAATATTGCTCTTTGCCAAATCCCCAGAGGCCTTTGAATGTTGGGTGCTAATAAAGCTCAAATTATTATTAGGCATGTGGTCTATGTAGGTCATTGCCAAGTACTGGCATGATGAAAAGTAAAGAAAAACAAAGCGAATGTGCTAACCCCAGATAGAATGTGGATGCGAAACTGCAACCCCTTCTCCCAACAAGTAACAAGCCTGAAATCTTTCCTTTTTTGTCCCCCAGAAGGACTTGGTTTCCCCAAGGTCATAAGAATGACTTTCTTCACTAGTGTTTTAGGATTTGGGGCAATAAATAGGCTTCTTTAGAAGAAAGTTCAGGGGTGGGGTGGGGAGCCCAGTGAGGAGCAGTGTTGGACACTCAGTCTCATCCTGGAGCTTTAGAGTCTCGGTCGCTGCCACATTGTTGCACGTCTGGCTTTAGTGTCATGTTGCAGCCGGGAGGGGGAGTGTGGTGAGTGGGAACCTGGAACCTCCGGGAGTTCAAGGTGATAATCTGGTTCTGCTATGGAGGCTTTTTTCAGATGATCACAGGAAGATGACCTGTGTCACCCTCTCGACCACTTGGACAAGGTTCAGGATTGTTCTTTAGGGAGACCTCTTCCTGAGCCATGAGGAACACACGCGTTTCCCGAGCATCCTGTTGGGTGGTGACGCTGTCTTCCTTACCAAGTGCTTCCAGCTGGAATGAGGTCAGTGCAGGCAGGGGAGGCAGCTGGGCTGTCAGGGGCCTGGGCCGTGCGTCTGGGGGAGGTGGTGGGATTGGAGGTGTCTGGGGCTTTTGCTGGATCCTAGATTAGGGAGGACATTCCCAGGGAGAAGGAAGAGAGAGGACTGGGCAGAGGTGGTGGATCTACTTGTGCTGATAGGGCTACTGGCGAGAGATTCCAGGCTGGGTCATCCCTTTGACCCCAGAAGGGAATGGGGAACCTTCAGGAGGCAGCGCAGGGAGAATAGGAAGAGGGGAGCTCAGACTAAGCTGGAGAGGGGGCCAGAGTCGGGGATTTCTAGGACAATGGAGACCAAACCAAGACCTGAGCACGCGCCTTTTTTTACGAGAGAGAGGAAAGGAAGAAACCTCAGCTAATGTTCACTTCCTCCTGTTTTATAGAATATTTGAAGTCAACCTGCACCTTTAGTTTTATTTATGTATGAAATGAGCACAGGTGCCAGGCACTCTTTCAGGGTTTGACGGTTTTAACTCGTTCGGTCACCATGACAATTGGAGGCAGTTTGTATGATTATTCTCATTGCACTGTGAGGAAACCGAGGCACAGAGGGTTGAGCGACTTGCCCCCATGGTCGTGCAACTGGTGAGGACCAGCTGAGATTAGACTCCAGGCAGCCTTTGAGCTTTACTCGTTTTTTCTTTTTTTAAACAGACTTTATTTTTTTGAATAGATTTACAGAAAATTAAAAAGATAGTACTGAGAGTTCCAATATACTCCATACCCACTTTCCTCTATTACAAACATCTTGCATTAGTACGGCACGTTTGTTATAATTCATGAAGAAGTACTGATGTGTTATTATTAACTAAAGTCCATGGTTCATTTGGATTTACTTAATTTTTATCTAATTTTTTTTTCTATGCCAGGATCCCACGCAGGATACACATTCCATTTAGTCGTCTTACCTCTCTTGGCCGTGACACTTTGTCCAACTTTCCCTGTTTTTGATGACCTTGGTGGTTTTGAAGAGTACTTGTCAGGTGTTTTGGGATGTGTCTGATGATTTTTCCTCGTGATTAGACTAGGGTTCATCTTTGATTTTTGATAGGTACAATGAGCTCTTGCTTTGAGGAACATATATATCCATTCTACCATTATTTGGCAGAATTCCACACGAGTTTTTTTTTTTTTTTTTTTACATTTTTGTTTCTTTTTGGAAGAAAAAGGAGACTCCTATTTTGTAGTTGTGCTGGGTCATCTGGTTCCATTTGGAAAGAATAATCTTAACACAGACGCCCGCTGCTGGGAGGTAGGAAGGCCTTGGTCTGTGCTAGCCTCCATATTTGAGGATTGCAGGTTGCATTTGGCTTCTTCAGCCCTCCAGCCTGGCCCTGTTTTTCACTGTTAAGAGTGGGAACCTGGCACAGAAAAGTGCAAAAGGAACACTGTTGGAGGTTTGGTCTTCTAGGGCTCTGCCCTATACACTCACCTGTCATCGGATCTACTTGCTTCCCTGTAGCCAACTCTTCCTCATACCTTCATCTTGCCTCACTTAACCCAGAGCCACAGCATGCTACGTGTGCGTGACTGGCTGCCTCCCGGCTCCTGACCCTTGGCACTGGCTCTGCACCCTTCCAGTCTGCTGTCTCTGCAGAGGCGTCTCCTCAGTTAACCCTGCCTGTGCACATTGGTAGGAGCCCCCACCCCGCCTTCCTCAGGTGCTGTCCTGGCAGGTGAACCCAGACACCTGTGAAACCCACCGTCCCAGGCTATAGACCACACCATCAGGTGATTGCTTAGAGTCCAGACTGGGGACACGTCCATTTCCTCTTCCCGGGGAAATCTCAGATCATAAATATGTTTACACATGGGAGAAGTGCTTGAGATATGGTCTTGAGATTATAAAAATACACTCAACCTTTTAAAACCATAGCAACACAAGAAGCAAGAAGGCTGCAAATTGAAGTGCACTTAAAATATGGCTATAGGCTGCAGGTTTGGAAATAAAGCTTTTTAGGAAAATATCTAGAGGGAATAGAGTCCCGTCTTCATCCTCACCTATATCGTGTCCTAGCTCGGAGCCTCACCAAGCTCCGAGCCCAACCCGCAATAAATATTTGTTGGCTGCATAAGTGAACGAACATACAGAAGGCATTTCTCAGCTGCCTTCAACAGGTCTTAGCCCAAACTCCATCCATCCTTTCCCTCCCTTCCTTTGGTCTGGACAGTCAGATAACAGGTTCGTGGCTCATGTCACCTTTCCAACCCTCCTGTGCTAGGTTGAATTACTGGCCTCAATGCTTCACCTTTTGCCACATCCACACCCGTTGCCATGGACCTTTGCTGATCCTTCTGCAATTCTGGAAAGAGAACACTTTCCCTGTCCCTTGACTTTGGGCTTAGCTGTGGGATATTAGCAGATGTGACGCACAGAGGGGTTTGAAATGTACTTGTGCGACTGGGCACGTCCTCTTGTGCCTCTGCCATTGCCGTAAGAAGAACAGGTCTCAGCTGGCTTGCTGGTCCCAGGAGGATGAGAGGCATGTGGAACAGCCCTGGACCCAAACTGCAGCCTGGAGCCCAACCCAGCTGATCCCAGCCAAGGTGAGCCAAACACCCGCTGACCTGTGATGTGTGAGCACATCACAAATCCTCCTTCTGGTCTGTCTTGGAAACCTACACGGGCAGAAGGTTTCTGGGAAGAGAGTCTTCCTGTCAAATCCTGTCCCAGGAGACCATTCCTTCCTTATGTGAGCCTCACTAGTGACGTCGCAGTCACTGTGACTCACCTCTCCCAGAAAGCATTAGTGTATTCCTAGCAGTAGTAATTAGCATTCAGCTGGGGTTTATAAGCAGGAGGTAGCCGTGACATACAACCGTCTTAGAAGGTGGAGAGGCCAGGATTATCACACCCATTTTGCAAAGAGAAAATAAAAAACTCAGACAGTGTGGGTGACTCACTAGGACCGAACCAGGAGGCAGCTGTCTCAAGGAAGAATGAGATAGAGTTCCTTACACCCAGTGGGAAGTCACATTTGTGTGTGTGTGTGTGTGTGTTTTAATTTCTGTAACTTTTTCATTATTAAAGCGATATCTCTCAATTGTAGAAAAACAGAAAAATGCAAAAAGCATAAGAAGTTTCCATACTGCCTAGTAGTATTTTTAAAATTTTTCTTTATTCTAATGCATGTATATTTGTTATACATTTTTTATAAGTTAAAAACATGCTGTACGTATAAGAGCTCTCCCCATGGCATTTAAAATTCGTTAAAGGCATATTAAAAGTTATATTCTATGGACTAATTCTAAGTTTTGTAAGCATTCTCTATTTTTATAAATGCAGCTTATTTACAATGTTTTACTGTGACAAACAATGTTCTGGTGAACGTTGTTGTTGGCATGGGAGATAATCTATGCATTTAGTGCATGGCACATGGTATGTGTGTGATAAATGGTAACTAGTATAAATATTTGTCTAAATTCCTAATAATGTCCTTAGAATAAACTTCTGGTGAATTTGCAGAGGTAAACAGTTTTTGATACAGATTGCTGAGTTGCTTTCCCGAAAGGATGTCCCAATTTATGTTACTAATGATAGTGCTGAAGGTGTTCTCATCACAGCCTCCTCTGTGGCATGGAGTATTTGCTGTAAAACAAAGCATCGCTGAGTTGATAGGTGAAAAATAGTAGTTCCTTGTTGCATTGTTGGTTACTAGTGAGGCTAAAAAATTCCTACATAATTATTAACCATCAGTAACAGGATGACTCAGGGACATTTGGGTCAGGGCCTGGCATAATAAATAGTTTTGAATGAATGAATTATCAGAGTGGCCACGCTGTGGGCTTGAATCAAATTGCCAGGGCTAGATGCTAATGAATGGAGTGGCTGAAGTGTCGCCTTTATGGGCAGGGATTTATTCCCAGTCCTGCCTTGCTTGATTGACAGTATTTGCAAATGGACAAAATTCTAGAGGAGAAGTGAGGTTTGGGAGTGTCTTTCAGGGTGCTAGTACTGAGAAGGGGATGCCCGACTTTGGAGGTGGCTGATCAGAAAAAGGGGCTGGGCTGCCAGTAGTGCCTCACCCCCTGCACCTCCCCTCAGCACCCCAAGCATGCATGGGGTCCACAGAAGCTGTGGGTGTATTGGGATCTACAAGCAATTTTGTTCTCAGGGAGGAGGTGGGGACTGGGCTCAAGTTTTCCTATCTGACTGTGCTGTGACATGACTCAGCCACCAGACTGGTTGAACTGGATCCACCCCTGCCACACTCCCGTCTTTCTGTTCCTCCAGGCAGGGCTGAGACCTCTTCCTCCCTTCCCCATGCTTCCCCCACCCAGACCCAGAGCTCTCTTGCAGGACCCTACATTGTCTTTTGCCATTTACAAGTCTTCTTCTTCTTCTTCTTCTTCTTCTTCTTCTTCTTCTTCTTCCTCTTCCTCTTCCTCTTCCTCTTCTTCTTCTTCTTCTTTCTTATGGGGTAGAAACACTTTGGTTACATATGTTGCCTTTGCACTGCCTGAGTCAGAGCTACAAGTGTGTCGGTCCCCCAGACAGTGCACCCATCCCTCCTCCCTGTCCTGCCTGCCCCAAACACGATGAATGTTACTTCCATATGTGCATGTAAGTGTTGATCAATTAGTAACAGTTCAATAGTGAGTACATGTAGTGCTTGTTTTTCCATTCTTATGATACTTCACTTAGAAGAGTAGACTCTTCATCCAGGATAATACAAGAGGTGCTAGATCACCATTGTTTTTTTCGTAGCTGAATAGAACTCCATGGTGTACATATACCACATTTTATTAATCCACTCATGTATTGATGGGTACTTGGGTTGTTTCCACATCCCTGCAATTGCAAGTTGTGCTGCTATAAACATTCTAGTGCAGATGTCTTTATTATGGAATGTCTTTTTTTCCTTTGGGTAGATACCCAGTAGTGGGATTGCTGGATCAAATGGCATGGATGTGAAGAGATAGGAACACTCATACACTGCTGGTGGGACTGCAAACTAGTTCAGCCTCTGTGGAAAGCAATATGGACATACCTCAAAGAGCTAAAAGTAGAACTACCATTTGATCCACACTCCCCTTCTTGATACAAGCTACTGAGAATGGAGATGGGGTTTTGTAATCTTAGTGTCTTCAGCAGATAAGAGTGTAAGAATGAATGAATGTCCCAGTAGCATTCAGAGTATACCAAGGGCCCACCTGAACTAGGGCCCACCTGAGAGAAACAGCCAAAGTTTATTCTTTATCAACCTGCTTCATCATAGAGTTTTGTTGGATGGAGAGGTTTTAACTCAGATATTAGGTTCTGTGGTTGGCTGGGTATTTGGCAGAGACTACATTACATATCCTGGTGCCCCGGAGGGTTTCCATTTTTGCCTTGGTTCGACTTTGCACTAACAGCCAACTCTCAGCAAAAGCAGGGTGGGTTTTTTTTTTTTTTTTTTTACCATCTGCCCAGCTTTCTTCTAATGCAGTGGTTCTCAAACTTTACAGAGAGTCAGAATGATCTGGAGGGCTTGCTACAACATGGAAAGCTGAGCTCAGCCTTCAGAGTTTCTGATTTCACATTTCCCACTTGGTGCTGATGCGGCTGGCCTGGGAACACAGTTTGAGAACCACTGCTCTGAATGTTTTCTCTGGCCCCAGACAAGGTGCCAGCTTGACCTTCTCCCAAGTCAAAGCACCTGGGCGAACGGAATGTTTGGCCACTGTGCCAGGGCCCGGCTCTGCTCATCCCCACATTGGGCGTGGCCTGTCTTTCTTGGTAGGAAGGTATAGTAAGCACACTGGACCATCCTAGCCTGTGTTAGGAGGGCCTAAAAATTACTGCTGCAGGGTCTGAGACCTTATCAGCCTATCTGGCAGCTTTCTGGAGAAGCACATGAAGCTGTGGGGAACATAATATCCTGGGAACACCCCACACTCCAGGAGCCCACTTTGGTACAGGAGACACCGGCCAGGTAGCTCACCTGCCCCCTTCCAGAGGTCAAAGCTCCTTCCAGAGACGACCTGTCTGTCTCCACTCCACCCGCAGAAGGAGAAGGTGAGGTCATTGCAGGAGAAGGAGAAAGCCTGGGCTAAGGCTTATTTCCAGCAGCTTCCCCATCACATTTCAAATAAAATCCAACGTCTTCACCATGGCCTGAGGCCGCCTGGTGCTTGGCCCTCGTCTCCTCGCATTCCAACTTGTCCATCTTCTCTGAACGTGCTGGCCTCCCTGCTGTCCCTCACACACCAAGCTGGTTTCGGTCCTGGAGCTCTGCAGTTGCTCCACCTGGAAGCTGGGGCCCCGGGTGGCACCTGAGGCTGCCTGTTTGGATGTCCCCTTTCCAAGAGGAGCAGAACTTCCCCCTCCATAAAGCAGCCTCACCTTCCGCCTATACCTTCTCTCCCTGTCTTCCTAGTACTCGTCACCATCTGCCACAATGTGTTACTAATGTGTTTACCATTAATAGTTTATTATCTGCCTGCCAACTCCCTCCAGAACATGAGCCCCACGGAGGCAGGGACCTTGTCTGCCTTCTGAAGCTGTGTCCCCACTTCACGTTGTACATGTCCCACAAAAGTGGAAAGCAGGGCCTGAAATCCTCAAATACTATATCCTAGACCTTGACTCTAAAACCCAGAATCAAGCTCCACGTTTACTTCCCAACAGCTTGTTCACGTGGGAAGAGCAGGGACCACAAAGGAGGTTTCTGCCACCACCCCCGCAGCCCTGGACGGGCCCCTCGGCTTGTGTCAGCCTGACCTGCCTCTCCTGCAAAGGGCTGGGAAGCGTCTGTGTCGCCTGCCCCCAAAGGCTGTGTCCAGAGTCAAAGGTAGCAGTGCTGTGCCGGGGAAGGGAGGGGGCAGATTCCAGGTTTGGCGATGGTTCTACTTCTCATGGCTGGAAAATCTGCATATGGCATTTGATTCTATATTCTTGCTTGGTTTTAAAAAAAATGAAGCATTGTTTAAGTTCTTCAAAAGCTTAAGGCAAGCCCATTACAGACTGAAAATCTAAGGAGTTACATTTGCAAAACGAATGCTGGAATTTGAGGCCCTGTTAAGGGATTCTTACCTTTGCCATTTCTCTGCCTCCCTTTTTCCACCCAGATCACACTTGCCAGCTGTCCTGCCAAGGTGGGCTGGGCTTTCTGCTTGGCATTAGGGAATTTAAACATGAATTAAAGAACATTCCTCATCCCAGGGACACTTGGGGGAGAGCCTTAAAAGTGATTTTATTTGACTTCAGATCAGTGGCTTAATTGGAGGGAGCTGAACCTTCCATCCAGCATGAGATAGAATCCTCCATAGTTGTCCGGCCTCCCATTTCTGACCTGGGCAGGGAATTAAAGGAAACAAGTCCTTCTGGTCAAGCCCTTGGGGTACTATTGTCAGAGTTAGCAAATAAAAATACAGGATTCCCAGTTACATTTGAATATCAGATAAGCAACAAATAATGTCTCAGCATAAGTATGTCCCATGAGATATTTAGGACATACTTACACTTTAAAAAAAGGTATTTGTTATTTATCTGAAGTTTGAACTTACCCGTGTGTCCTGTATTTTATCTGGCAACCCTATCTCGGGGACCCCCTCTGATCTGCGAGCCTTTGGTCCTGGGAACGGAAGAGCAGGAAGACTGCTGCACTTTCCCCAGCCTGTCTTCCCCTGCAAATGAGACTGTTTTGCTTTCAGTCTCCACTCGCTCCAGCCCCTTTCCCTGCCTCCCAGTCCCGGCCTGTGGGTCATGGGCCATAGATGGCCGTGACCTTAAGTTATCCATCTGCCCGGACTGCTGTTGCAATGCTGCCCGGGAGCTGTGCTCCTTGGAACCAGCAGGGCACTTAGCAAAGCGTGATGCCAGAAAACGCTCAGGTCATAAGGCAAACCAGGGCAGGAATGTTTTATAGCTGTTGGGAGCATTTGATTTTTAGATAAAGGGCTTAGGAGACCCAGAACATCCCCTAAATGCGGAGCAAAACTTCTGGGTCAGCTTATTTATTTTGGTATTACTAAACACCACTTTGATTACTAATAATACCTTGCTCTCATGTTGTGCTTTTCATCCAGGGATCTCTAGGTGCTTTATTAACATTATGCAGCACAGCTTTGTAACCCCTGGATTATGTAATTGTACAGAGAGCTCTTTCAAGGTAGGAGGCTTGGCCCTTCATGGAAGAGACCTGGACAGAAGTTAGGAATAATTGGGTCCAGACCCGACCTGGGTGATGGACATTTGGGTACATATTCCCCCCCCCCAACCCTATGAGAGTGTTAGCCTCTCAAGTATAAGGTTAGTACTGCCGCCTTCTACTTCTTTTTAAATCCCCAGCATTTATTAGCACAATGACTGGAACGTAGCCGGTGCTCAGAAAATGTTTGCTTAAGTAAATGTATGAGTGATGAACAAACAGATAAACCTGGAAGAAAACTCTGGGCTCCTTTTTCACTTTATTTCCTGATGGGCAGGGTGAGCGGCAGATGCTGCCAGTCCTATGCCCTCAGATTCCTTCGCCGCTCTGGGCACACCAGGTCCCCTGGTGCCGCGTCCCAAACAACAGCACCCGCATCTCTTCGTCTGAGGACCCTGGCCGCTCTTGGAGCGCTTTGTGCGCATGCGCTGTCTGCCTCCCTCGCTGCAGCCCTTAACTCAAGGCTGCGGGGGTGCAGGGATACAAATTCTCCAACCCCCTCATCCCTGAAGGGGACACTTGGGTGTGGCCTGCGCTGTGCCCGCTGGGGGATTGTGCCAACACTGCCCTCTGGGGACTCGGCTCCACAGCATAACCCTTTGTTTTCCTTCCTTTCTCAGTCTGGGGTTTGACCAAGGACACCTCCTAGTGAGTCACTTTTGCTAGCATCTTCTCTCGGGGTCTGCCTGTGGGGACCCAGCTTCCAATGGAGGCCTTTGGATTTCTTGATCCACGGCTCAGTTTCCCCAACATGCCGACGCCTTCCTGCACCTGGAAAACAACACTAGCCACCAATCTTACTGCTGAGCGAGAAGCAGCAGAAAATGAGGAACAACCTGGACTTTATATCCACGGAGGCAAGAATGTAGAATTTCAACCTGGAATTTTCTTGAGCAGAGACAGCAGGGCCCTGGACGGCTGTCAAATGAGCTTCCCATTTTTATGCACATAAGTGAGTGTTCCTTTTCACAGGCCCCCCACCGGGGCTGTCTGCAGGAAAATCTCTGCAGCGGCCAGCAGTCAAGACCAGCGCTGGCTGGAAGACCGAGGCAGGGCCCTTGGCTGGGCGCTCAGGCAGGACCAGACCAGAGAGTGTGTCTTGGCCTCCCGCATTCAGATCAGGGGGCCTGGTGGCAAAATGGTGCGGGCAGGGCCTGAGTCAGTGGTGATGGCTCAGCACCGTGTTTCCTGGAAGCACTTTGTAACAAAAGTTTAATTTGATTAATTTTTTCCTTTTTATTTTTAGTTGGCACCTAATACGCGTACATTTTCATAGGATACACGGTGATGTTTGGATAAGTATATACAATGTGTAATGATCAGATCAGGGGGATAACACAGCCATCACCTCCAACATTTTAAAGGGTCTTTTCTACATTCCCTGGGGCATTCTGGTCCCCAAACTTCCCATCTGTAGAGACCAAGTTCAGGAGTTTGGAGGGGCTGTTCCTCTTTCCATCCAAGGGTATCAGGCAGACAAGACAGAATAGTATTTAATAACTTCTCTGGCTGTCCTATAAGGATGATGGCAGGGTTAAGCGTCCCTGAGCTCTGAGATTTTATTGGTTTGTAATATTTTAAGGCGCTCTGTGCTACTGCCATAACCTACTTCAGAGGAAAACATTTATTATTAACGCTGGTTTAACACTTAGCTTTCTAGGGTATTTGTGGATGACACAGTCATACATCTGCCTTTTTATAGTGCTTTGCAGCAGAGCACAAGACCTTCTGGCTGACACCTCATAGATCATCAAAATTAAGACCTCTAGGCAAGCAGAAGAAAGTAGGGCGGGGGCGGGGTGGGGACAGCAACTGGGGACAACTCAAATGGTTTCCAAGTTAAGTTTCCTTTGGAGAGAGATCATTTTCATTACAGAGCAAATCACTCTTAACATGAAGATGTCCTTGTTTCCGTGGCAACCCACAACAATTTGAAAAGAATGGTCCTCAGTGGCCATACAGCGAAGTGATGCTTCCTATCTGATTGGCGGCAGGTGACGATTAACTCAGAGCTGGGCTCGGCCAGCCAGGAGTCAACCTCCAAGGGCTTGGCATTCAACACCTCGACCCTCCCTTCCGATGTTAAAGCCAGAAGAAATCCAGAAATCTGAGAGTCAGGACAAAAGTAGATTTCCTATCTCCAACACGAACTGTATCATCATAGTGTAAGAATTTTTGCTGGAGACTTAAAAAATTATATTAATATAAAACGATGACCAAAGGGAGAGAAATGTATAATTTTTGACTGAACTTCCCCTCAAGGACCAGCGTTGGATGACAGTTTGGAATCTCTTTTGCTCATCTATAAAAAGAGAGGGAAGAGATCACCCTGTTTGGGTTCACACAGCCTTACACTGGTGAGCGCCCTTTGCTCACGCAAAGTGGCCAGGGTATGCCTCATTTTCCACTGCTCTTTAGCAGGTCACATCTGCTGGACTTTTCCTGGGCCACAAACCTACTTTCTAACAAAGGACCCCCCCCTTTATGTTGAGAAGGAACAATCATTTTATTGTCCCTAAGCCCTGGGACCAGCAACATTTTTGAGGAGAAAAAGAAAGTTCCCTGAGAGGAGGGTAAGGACCCCAAACTAGCCATGTGGGGAATTCTTGCTTGAGGTGACATAAAACCTTGCATCTTTTCCACCGACAGAGTAGCTGCTGTTTGCTCTGGGCTGTCAGGAAATCAACTGTGTGTCACATGAGACATAAAACCGATCCATCCGCTGGGATCCTTTTCCTTGCCTTCTTTTGTCACCGGTGTGACATGAACACCGGCGTACCATGCTTGCGGCGTGCGTCAACTATACGCCTGTTGGTTCACACACAGTTTGTCTGGAGAGAAATGGAGCATTATGACCCAAAAAAGGAAACAGGAAAGGAAAAGGAGCTCTACCCCCTGCTGCTGCTGGTGATAAGATTCCCCTAGAGGCACCGTGTGTGCGTGCAAGCTGGGAAGAAGCAGAGAAAGCCTTCCGTGTTCTGGGGAAAGGAAAAACGGCTGGGGAGAAGATGCAACAGCCCTTTCAGAATGAGGAGAACAGCTGCCTGAAACCAGCGCCCCCCACACACCCGCCTTCACCCATGTCCTTTCTTCACGTCCAGGCATCCAATCTGGAGCAGTCATGCTGAGCTATGTTATACTTTTTGTTTTTAAATCCTACATGATGAGACATTTCAGTTTTCTGTCTCAATTGTATGTGTGTGTAGGAAGATCTATGAACAACAAGAACAGCAACAACAAACTGCTGTGTTAATCCATCCTGGCACAGAAGTCTTTCTGGTAGGTAGACGAGTATTTCTGCCCACACCCTTCATGCTGAGGCAGGGAAGGCTCAGCTCCCGTTTGACATTGCCCTTGTCTGCATGGCTAACCAGAGAGCGTGCACTTCTACTGAGTGTAGCATTAATAGTAACTGTAGGTAACTAGCTTTGTTGAGCCTAAGAATGACCCAATAGGACTAGAGTGTTTGATGACTGACGACAAACTGTTTAGGGCCGATGTAAAACTGCAGGGAATCGCGTCCATCTGTTCCTCTTCCGGGATCCTTGCACCAAGTGCTCATCTCCTCTTGCACGCCCTTCCACCGTGCCCTCCCCAAGCCCACCATCCCCTTCCAGGGCCTCCTCCCTCCCTGCTCACCCTTCCTTCTCCTGCCTGCGCAAGCACCAACACGGAGCTTGCCATGTCCTCGCTGCTGACGTAGGCAGGCCGGTGTCCAGGATGGAAAGGGCTTTTCCTTTGACCTGGTGAACCTGAGGGGCAACGCTTGTGCCAGCCAGTGGGTGGGGACGGCTTTGAGTCATGCTGAGAGGGAAAGATGGGGGTTGGGCTGGTGAAGGGACACTCAGTTTCTAAGAATGTGGCCTTGAGGCGGAGCTGAGTTGTGTGTGTGTGTGTGCGCGCGCTGTTTATTAAAGGACAAGAAAAACCAAGCCAGGGCTTCACTGGGTGGGTTCCCATGCAAAACTCCAATGCTTCCAACTCTAACAGCAGCTGGGAGGAAGGGGCTTCCTCAGACCCCCAGCTTTCCCTCCAACAACTTATTTAGACCCAGCAAACTCCAGGCCACCCAATGTGAGAGTCATCCCTCATTGTCTTTTTTAAACAATGGCTCTCAGCTCGAGCAAAGTTAACATTTTAAAGAAGTGACATTATGGATTCCCACTAAAAGGGAAGGACTCCCCAAACCCTGGTGTGTAGACCTGACTGCAGGCACAAGGAGGAAGAGAAATGTGCGACTTCCCCTCAAGTCTTACCTTGAGAAGCGGTCTGCATAGTGGTTAGGGCTATGGACTCTGGGGCTGGACTGCTTGGGTGCATCGTGGCTCCGATAGTGGCATGTTCTGCAGCCCTGGCAGGCCATATGATCTCCCAGTGCCTCAAGTTTCATATCTGAAAAATAGGATAGAAACTTATCTGCTGTATTGGGTCGTCAGGAGGGTTCAATGAATATGCATACAGAGCACTTAAACTAGTACCTGGTTATTGTAAACACTCTTTTTAAGTATCAGCTCTTGGGGGGCGGAGCAAGATGGCGGACGAGAAACACCGCCAGATAGAGCGTC
>VBSM01002035.1:7472012-7482148 GCA_008086735.1 Cheirogaleus medius
AACTGGTGACAGATGGAATTCCGTATCCATACCACCAGGTGTAGACAATCAGGAAGCCAGACTAGAATGCCAAAGAAGCGGATAACAAGACTACTGGACATCTCTCAGGTATGAAGCATCATTATGCCCACAGTGAGGACTTGGAAAATGTTTCATAAATCTGATGAATGAATGAAAATGTACTAGGCCATCTCAGACATGCAGGTAGTAATGAGGCTGAGGAGGCGGTCCCTGGAGAAGCTAAGAAAATCCCCGTGGCAATAATAATATTATTAATAGAGGTAGCAAACAATTAACAACACTCACCTGATGCCTGATGCTAAACCTCACAACACCCTTATAAGGTGGTGCTTTGCCTCCATTTTACAGAGGGGAAAACTGAGGCCCAGAGAGGTCACATAACTTGCCCTAGGTCATGCTGTTAGTGAGGGTGGAACAGCACCCACGTCTGGACCTTGGGGCAGAAGGAGGGGAGAGCAGAGTCTCCTCTGGCTTGGCTAAGGTGGCAGTCGCGAGGAGACTGGGCTCAACGTAGGGCTGAAGGCAGGTGGGGGCGTTGCCTTCTGCGTAAGAACAGCGTACAGTGTGGCCACTCGGTTGGGGCTGGTGACGTGCATGGTGCTGCCACAGTTGGCTCCTATGTGTCCTGACCTCCAGGGTGCTGAGGCCTCGAATGCTCTTCTGCTTAGCGTTGGGGGCTGTGCTGCCATTCATTAGATGGTCCTGGAACATCCTCGTATGCTGTGCCCCTCAAGGTCTGCTCGGTCGTGCTGCAGTGTGTTTTCATCATTTTCATCATCCAGGTGATTAGTGTGAGCTAGAATAACAACACACAGCTATTTAAAAACTCTTTAGCGTTGACATTTGTATTGTAAACAAATGGCTATTATAAATCTGAAAATTTCCAGCCCCACAACCTCTTTATCCTTTTTTTTAAGCCTTAGAATACAAGTGTGTTAATGTGAGGTTTCTTAGAGGCATTTTTATCACCCCTACCAAGGACAAGCAGGAAAAATTCCTCTCGACTTGGGCAAAGAGGATGGGGGCCCACTGGGGGGGCCTGGCAGGAGCCACCAAGCCCCAAACCACATGAGTGCAGCCCCTACCCTCCAATGTGCGTGGACCACGGCTGTGAGTGCGACGCCCGAGCCTCGGCCAGCTCCTGGGGTGTGCGGACGCGTCAGCTGTGACTCCCGCCAGCCTGTCCTGACCACCCTCAGGGATGACACTGGCTGGGTAAAGGTGACCCAAGGAAGCCTCATCCATCATTGGCACCTGACCCATAAGGTTTGACAGTCATTAAACCTGAGCCAATCATATTGATTCCCCTCTGGGATAAGGCCCAGGTTCCCAGCAGAGAGAGGACTGGCTCACTGGGCGCAGCAGGACCCGCAGGGCCTCAGAGCTGGCAGGGACCGTGTCTCTCTGGGAGACTGGTCTGTCCTGGAGTCATCAGGTCTATCCTGAAGCCCTTTCCTCCCTCCTTCCCCTGTTCTATCCTGGGCCCTGGCTGCAGCCGGTGGGAGGATTCTGGAAGGGGGCAGGTTGGGCGCTGAGTGTCAGCCCCTCGGTGCTCTGCGTGAGTGTCCAAAGCACCTTTCTGGGTCATAATTCACAGAGAACAGTTCTTCTTTTCTTTGTCCCAAGTCTCTTCTCAGGAACCTCTGCTGAGTACCTGAGGCCTTTCATCAGACAAAAATAGGCTAACGTCTGTGCGGTACGGCCCTTCCGCTTTCAGCAAGACAGCGGGGACTGTGTGACGAGGCCACGCCGGCCCTTTCACAGGCGACACTGCCTTCCAGGCACCAGTGTCCACCTCCGCACCTGGGCTCAGGGCTCCTCGAGTTCTGCCGCAGATGTCTGAGCGTGTGGCTTAAGGTCTAGCTTCTCAAAGTGGTCCCCAGAACAGCAGCAGCAGCAGCAGCACCTTGGAGCTCGTTAGAAATACAGACTCCTCGGCCTCGTCCCAGGCCTGCTAAGTCGGCATCTGCATCCTAATCAGACCTTCGGCCGGTCAGCGTGCACACTCACGGGCAAGGAGCTCTGGCCTGGACCTGTCTGGTTTTAAACTTGGCTGTGTGCTAGAGTCACTGGGGTGAATTTACAAGGAGCCAATGCCAAATTGAGAGTGGTGGGGGGTGGGACCTGGGAATCTGTGTTTTCACAAAGCTACGCAGTGACTCTGATGTGCGGCCGGCCTTGAGAACCGCTGGCCGGGTTGGGAGGGCAGTGCGGGGGCACTGTTTGCAGCCTCCTTAGCTCCCCTCCCGGCTTCCCCCGTGGCAACAGAAGCAGCAGCTTCCTTCCCAACCCTTTACTTCTTTGGTCACGGGAGTTGTTTTTCCTCCTGTTCTGGGAGGAATTGGGAGGAAAGTCCTTGGCTATGGGGCTTTCTCAGTTCACTGGCGTTGGCCGGGCTCTGGCCACCCTCCCTGGAGGCTCCACTTTGGTCTGACCTGGGGCCTCGGAAGAGGCGCTGGCGCTCCGGGAGGATGTGAGGAGCAGCTTCAGAGGGCCCGACCCGTGCCCAGCACAAAGCAGCTCTGCCAGAAGTTCAGCCAGTGCAGGCGACCGACGACCCTCCACCCCCGCAGTCCCCTCAGTGACCTCGCTCCCAAACGTGACCGAAGTCCCCACTGTGTCTTCTGGGCCTGATGCATTTGGCAGACCTGACATAGCTCGGACTGCTCTAAGCTCTTTTTCCTTTCTCAGGAAAGGAGGAGGCATAAGTGAAGGGAGAGGAGAGCAGGCTGGAGAAAGAACAGGAAGAAGGACGTTAGGGAAATGGAGGGATTGCATAGACGTCCTTGGCTGGATTATCTTGTTTGCCTCCGTTTTCTCCTTTAAGTTGACATTCCTACCCTCTCCTGTCCTCTGTCCTCCTGGAATCCCCGCCCTGCCTCAGTTTCCTCACTGTACGACTGTTGTCGTTTTAGACCCTAGCCCCTGACAGACGCCCTGCCTTGGCAAGTGCTCGTCACACAGTAGCTGTTGTGTGAGCAGCGTCGTCGTCCCTGTGAAGGGGGCTGTCATGGAAAGTGCAGAGACTGCGGCCAGGCTCGGGTTGAATTTCCTCAGCTTTGTGGCCTGGAACAACTTGTTTCACTTTAATGGGCTGCAGCGGCCTCGTCTATAAAATGCATGATAATCATCATCACATGTGGTGACTGGAGAGCCCACGGGAGGGCAGGAGGGAGGGCTGGCCCCGGGAAGCCGCTCGGTCACGGGAGTGCCCTCCCGGGAGCTCCCCTCACTCACCACTGTGCTCTCCTAGGAGATGAGTCAAGGCCAGGCCACAAATGCAGGAATGTTCTTCTGTGTCCCTCTGGGCCAGGCCCTGAAGATCCCAACTCCTCTTTCAATTTTGTTCTCACTTTCCTGTTTCCTCCGTGTGGCAGCCCTGGCCACTCCATGCCGGGCCTACCAACTGGAGCTGTGGATGACAGAAAGGCCACCCACGGGGACTCACGAGTGAGGTGGTCTGGTCTGACTTCCCAGCTCCTGCCGCCAAGGCTGTGGTTTATTCACGGAACCGTCTGAGCAAGCGCCAGGCATAATGCAGGCCAGGGGTGCTTCAGGGAGGAGGTGGGCAATGACTCAGGTAGCAGTGTTTGAAATCAGGCTGAGTTCAGACCCTGACACTTGTCCCCAATCTCTGTGACCTGGGGCAAAGTTATTGATCCTATCCGTAAACTGTGGTGATAAGCCCTTTCTTAAGGGATTGTAGGAGGCATTGAAAGAGATCATCTGTAGAAAGCCTCCAACAGGTAGTAGGTGTGCAAAAAATCCCTGCCGTGGTCTCCACAGCCAAGTCAAGGAAAACAGCACACACTTGCCTGGTGCTCAGGGTGTCCAGGACTGGTCAGGTGCCTTGTGTCCCATCATAGCCCTGTGAGGTCACTTATGTCACTATCACACTTCTCTTGCAGATAAGAAAACAGAACCATGGTTGGAGAAGTTAAGTAACTTGCTCAAGGTCACCCAGCATGCCAGCACCAGGAGTGACAGTCCCCACAACTGGTGGACATTTTTAGCTGGACTTGCATAGGAAACTTTGGAGGAGGGGTGGGAGTCCTATACCCCAAATTGGACACAGGACTCCAGAACCTTCCATAACTCCCTTGCAGAGGCAGACCAAGGGGCACACAAAAGAGTCATAGCAGACCAACCGTCCAGGGACTTGTCTGTAGGGGCTGCTGGATTTGACCACCGACTGAACCTGTCTTTCTTTCACTTCATTTGTTTGACCACACTTTATTAGGACCGTCCCCTTTTCTCTGGAGCACCTTCCAGCAAGCTTATTAAAAGGAGGGACCAGGTGATCAGGGACAGCCTGGATCTCAGAGGCCAGGAGACTTCTGGCCACAAAGCCCGAAGTGTATTTGCTCTGTTACCTGAGATTAGGTTTTTCAAATGTCAAAGGCTTAATTTGGGATGATCCAGATGTTCACCGGGGCTCCAGCTAATGAAGAAAAATGTATTTTAAAAGCCAACTGCAGAAGCAAACACATTTTGCTTTTGCAATTCTGTGGGGCTGCATTCTGGCCTTGACCTTAAAATAGCTCTCAGTTTATGTGCAAACAGTGTCCACACACACGGTCAGGATTTCCTGTGCCGCACCCTCTCCTCTGTACCTCTGAGCTGGTCCCCTCCATTCCACTCTCTTGCCCTCCTCACTGCTTGTTCGGGTCTGTGGGTAAATGTGTGGGAATGTTCTGGGACGTAGGAACATTTAGGCTCCAGCCAGAGAGGAGTTCGGATTCCAGCTCCACCATTTCCCAGCTAAGCAAACACGAGCAGTTTACCTTTCTGAGTGTCAGATTTTCATCTGGAAATTGTGAGAATACATGAAAATGATTTAGCTCAGAGCCCCCACACAAGAGAAACGGACAATAAATGGAAGAGATGGGGATATGCCTTTCATTCACTCAAAGCTGGGTGTGAGTCGGGGGCATAGTCTGTCCTCGGGGCTGCCTGGAGAGTTAGGACCTGCGTCCGTCCGTCCCTCTGCACAGCCCTTGCCGCGGGCTTGGATTCCTCCTGCTCCCAGGTCTGCCTCTGAGACGGTGGGCCCCATCTCTCCACGAAGCCTTCTGTGACTCCCTTCTACTGAGTGCAATTGACCTGTCCTGGGTTTCTGGCCAGGATGCAGCCAGGGTGATGAAATACCTTGATGAATGCTCAAACGGATTGAGGCATTGTTTCACCAAGGCCCAGGGACGACACTTCAGGGCAGCTCCAGCTGCCACTAAGCCAGTATTTCCCAAACCTCCTGGACCAGGAGCTCGCTGTGGCAACGCTGTCGTGAACAGCGCTCAACCCCCAAAGGGGGTTAACAGTAGCCATTTGGGCAGCAGTCGGCAGCCCCGTGGAGGAAGATCTTTCCCTTGAACTTGAAGTCACCCTGCTCAAGGGACTACTCGGCCAATCTGTGTTTTCACTGCCTCTACCTGCCCATAGCGAGCAGGAGCCAGGGTCCAGAGGCGAGGGTTAGACCCCACGCTGCTCATGCCTCCTGCGTGACACGGGGCAGGTCATCACCCCACTGTTCTGGCTGAACAGCTGCAATCGTGTTTGGCCTCTCCCTGCCTCATAACGGTGACTTGGAGACTAATGAGGAAGTGAGTGCTGAGTCTGTGAATGCCAGCTTTGTTCCGGGGCTGGTTCCTCAGATTATTCCACAAAGCCGGTGTGAACAGCAAAGGTCAAAGATCCCTTAATGTGAGGCGTAGGTTCCCTGTTGCAGGAGGCGCCTCTCCAGGTATGGCTTTGAGTCAGCGTCTGCGTCACTGTGGCCAGGGCCCAGGGGACACACTGACAAAATGTGTTGTGGGGGGAGGGGTGGCAATTGTTTTGCAGGTGCAGGCCACGTGCCTGGGGTGTTTCACGTGGCAAGTCACCCACAGGAACGGACCTTGCTGGGCCTTTTGGAAGCTTCCTGGAGCAAACCCACAGACTGAACGGCACCTCTCAAGGTTAAGGGACTATGACCGATGCTGTTATATCTCCCCAGAGACTTTTCAGGGTTGATTCCACTTGTTTTCCACGGTGGACTTTCCTATGCAATTTAATTTTGCTATCTCTCCTGCTTAGTCGACAAGCCCCAGGGCACCACCTCCAGGCTGCTGGTGGCTGAGGCTGGAGGTCTGGGAGGGCAGGAGGCGGGAGGGAGAAGCAGCCGGGGCAGCCGTCGGTGGCCCTGCTTCATGGAGAAGCTGCTTCCCTCGGTGCTGTGGCTTTTTCGGCTGAAAATTTGGAGCTTCTTTGATAAAAGTTCTGGATAGTGTTAAAATGATTTCCCCCAAATAATCAGACTTGGGGGTAGTGCAGATTCTTTCCAGTTTAATTTTGTTTGATAGATAATAATTCCTATGGTTCAAAAATCAAAATAATAACACTTAGTTACAATGAGAAATCTTGCCCCACCTGTGCCCAGTTCTCCCAGTCCTCTCCCTTCCCTTGTGCCCGCTGTGGTAAGGAACTTGCACTGGCTTCTTATGTAACCCTCTAGTATTTCTTCATGCGGATTCAATGATGTGTTTTCATTCTGCCGCCTCCCTTAAGTACACAGAGTTAGCACGTGGCATAGCCTGTGTACCGGGCAGTCTGGGCGGGAAGAGCATGGCAGACAGGAGCTGGGTCACTGAGGAGGACTTATGATAATGAAAGGACTGTTAACAGGGAGTGGCCTGGGTGTGGGGACGCAGTGAGGAACGGGGCCATCTCCAGGGCCAGTAACTGCGGGGAGCGAGTGAGAGAGAGAGAGAGAGGTGGGGGTGCCTGTGCCGAGGCTGGTCCAGGTAGAGGGCCGGCCTGCCGCAGTGCCACAGGGAGGCAGCCAGGGAACAAACACCCCACCTCGCTCCCCGCCCATCCTGCGTCTTCTGCAGGGCCTCCGTCGGGCCGATCCCCCCAGAAGTCACAGGGCAGGGAGGCCTGTGGTGCAGTCTTCACAGCCAGTCTCCAAGTCACAGCGCATTCTGCAGAAGGTGTGGGTGGCCCAGGAGGGGCACGTGGGACTGTGCAGCACGCCCTCCAGGGACCTTGCTCCTTTGGTGACCAGGCAGCGCACCCTGGAGAGCTTCCGTGTTACCCACCAGTGTGGATGTTGGCACTGTTCGTGCTCCGCGTCCTTGCTTCCCTCCCACCTTGCTGCCACACGGATGCCCGCCTCTGCAGAGCGTACGACAACATCCTGGTGCGACGTGGCCTGGGCTCCCAGGGTCCACCAGCCTGCTGGGGTGCTCCCTCCCTGCAAAAGCCAAATCTCTAGGCCCCTTGGACACGCCCGCCAGTGGTCCAGTGCGCTTCCGGGTACTTCCAAGGAGTGCCACAGTCACGGTCTCCTTGCAGTCGCCCGACCCCCCGCCGCCCCTCCTGGCCTCTGGCTCTCAGGCCACTGCTTTGCACATCGCTGTCCGCACCCGGCCCTGCCTCGCCCGGGCATGGACACAGCTCTTCTGGCCATGCAGTGCCTCTGACCCATGGCCTGTGTGAAACCTCGCACCCTTGGGGTGCAAGGACAGCACAGGGGAACCCATTTAAAATTTATCAGCAGACCTCGCTGCTGGCAAAGTTCGCTACCAGCCCTGCCCTGGGGAGCGCTTCCTGGGCCATCTGTCTCCCTGGGCTTCGGCTCCAGCCACATTGCCGGGGCCTCCCTCCCCCCTCCCTCCTTTTCCTCTCTCCCCTGAGACCCGGCCCCATGCCATGCTCGCCCAGCCCCCTCCAGCTCTGTGACTGTCCCTTTCTTCTACTTTCTTCTACTTGCTTCACAGTGTCCCCAAGTCTGCCCCAATAACTCATTCTCTCAGACCACAGAGCTGTTTTCTCTCTGGCTGACTCCTGCGGGCCCCCCTGTCCACGCCATCCACTAGAAACGTGATGAGCCATAAGTGCAATGGCAGATTTTCCAGTAGCTACACTTAAAAAAAAATGAAAGGGAGCAGGTGAGATTAATTTTGATATATTCTCTTTAACCAAATATATCCAAATTATTATCATTTCAACACTTACTCACTATAAGATTATAATGAGCTATTTTCATTCTGGCTTGTAACAAAGTACTTTAAATGTGGTGTGTCTCTTGCACTTACAGCACATCTCAGTTTGGACTAACCACTTTTCCAGGACTCGGTAACCATGCGTTGCTAGAGGCTACCATGTTGGTAAGAAGGGCCCTAGAATACAGAAAGAAATGCAGCCAGCTTTTTCAAAACAACCAGGTTTCCCAACACCCAACACCTAGTGCGTACAACGAGTTCCTGTTAGTGGACAACCCGTATCTCCTTGCCCCTTGCTTCTCTTGTCACGAAGGCCTCCACGCCCCCTTGTAGCTCACTGAGATGTTTCTAGAGGTCAGTTCCACGCTCTTCTTCCCCAGGCTCCTGTGTCTTTGTCTGCTGCTCCAGGGCCAGGGCCCCATCTCAGTTGCTGCTTCCAGAGCCTCTGGGGAGTGGTGGCACCTGCCCCAGAACCTCAGTCATGTTTCTCCAGGTGCCCCAGTGGCCCGAGCCTGGGAGTCCTCATTATACCAAAACCACTTTGTGGAGATTTAAAAAGCGGTGCAATTAATATCCCCAGAGGAAATGAAGATAATAATTCCTATGGCTCAAAAATCAAAATAATAACAATTAGTTACAATGAGAAATCTACTTTCTTCCTCGGCTGAGATATTGTGATTTCTTTTTCCTATTTGACAACTTACTAATAAGAAGTCCCCAGCAAACCTGCTCCAGGAAGGCAGCCTGAACCCTCAGGACCGCCAGAGGACATACGGGCTGGAGGTGGCTCTCACTCTGAAGCCACCAGCTCAGGGGTGCAATGGCCTGGGGGTATCAGAAAGCATAAGGGCTGAGAATGTTTAAATGAAACCAGCTCAATGGCAAAGAGAGGGAGAAAACTGTGTACTCCTAGAACTAAGGCTGCCCCAGCGCAGTGGTCAGCCAGGGCCCTGCTCCATGAAAGGTCACTGAGACAAGGTCCTGGCACAGCGGAATGAGGCGAAGTAGGTGGGGTGGGAGGGGCAGGGAAGGGTGAGGTCATTTGGAGAAAGAATCATGAAGTTGTAGGGCAACCACAAGGCCTGAAGAGTTTTAGTTTTGTTTTGATTTAGTGAGCAATAAAAATAGTAAATAAATGACTAAAAGAAAAGAGAACCAGAGTGCAGGGCATGAACTTGACCTGCAGCTGGCCTTTGTGCAGCAAGAGTCATCGCCATAAGGATCACTTCCCTCCTTCCTCTTTCCTGGCTCCATTCACAGCAGGGCGGTGGCCACCAAGCTGGGAGGGGCTGGCGGGAGGCAGGTGGGGCGGCAGGAAGTGCCCGGCAGAGGCTGAGCACACAGAGGGCAAGGAGGACAGGGGCACGGGCGAGTGCCTCAAGGGCAGGGGGATTCATTCACCAAAGCGGCCCTTCAGTCCCCCATTCTTTTTTTTTTAGAAAGAGTCTCACTCTGTTGCCCAGGCTAGAGTGAGTGCAGTGGCGTCAGCCTAGCTCACAGCAACCTCAAACTCCTGGGCTCAAGCGATCCTTCTGCCTCAGCCTCCCAAGTAGCTGGGACTACAGGCATGCGCCACCATGCCTGGCTAATTTTTTCTATATATTTTTAGTTGGCCAATTAATTTATTTCTATTTTTTTTAGTAGAGACAGGGTCTCACTCTTGATCAGGCTGGTTTTGAACTCCTGACCTTGAGCGATCCGCCTGCCTCGGCCTCCCAGAGTGCTAGGATTACAGGTGTGAGCCACCGCGCCTGGCCAGTCCCCCATTCTTTAATTGGCCCTTCCCTCTGCACCCCAAAGGGCTGTGAACAGCCAGCACAGGGAGTGTCGTCTGGGAGCCCTTCCCCACTAACAGGGGTGACAATAACGGCAGCTAAATATTCCTCGACTTCTGGCTGGTGAGCTAGGACACAGCACAGCAAGCTTGCTTGCTCATGGTCACTCAGCTAGGGAGGGGAAACTGGCGTCAGACCCAGGTCATTCCTGAGTTTCTGCAAGGTGTAAGTCAAACGGCCAGAGAAGCTGTAGAACAAGCAGAATGTAAGATTCCCAGCGGGCTCCCGGAGCAGCTGGCACTGGGCACGAGGGCAGCAAGGCCCATTTCGGGCGGGTGGGAGAGCAGGGAAGGACGGC
>VBSM01002035.1:7501463-7536693 GCA_008086735.1 Cheirogaleus medius
TCTCAGGGAGCAGAGACCTCAAGCTGAGGAACTCCTGAGCCACACCAGTGACAGAGCCCCCAGAGCTCAGAGCATGGCTGCAAAGGCCCTGGAGGGATCCTGTCGCAGTGTCGAGGCCCAACCAGGAGGGAGGCTCTGCTCCTTCTACGGCGATTCCTGCTTTCAGCCAGAAAATCACTGGGAGACGGAGTTATGCCAAAAGCCATTCTGAACAAGTGGGTTTCACACAGATGTGTCAGAGCAAGGGAGTAATTCACATCAGGGACAGAGGGGGCGGGGTGGGTGGCGAAGGGCAGGGCCCCTGGCTCACCTTGAGGGGCAGGTAGGCAGCGATGGTGGTCCTGGCACTCAGGTGGCCGTGGCTGTGTTTGTAGCTCACCAGGAGCGTGGAGGAGCCCTGGGCCTCGGCTCTCACCCTGATGCGGGTGCACTGCTGAGAGCCCGGTGGCAGCCTCTCCTCACACAGGACCACGTGGTCACCGTGGACTTGCTTTTGCTGGGGAAGGCAGGATAGTCTGAGGGTCCCTCTTTCCTCCTGGGCTCGATATGCAATCTGATGTTTTTAAATTAAAAAGTTTTAATTTCAGTATAATTCACATAGATATATGATTATAGATATATAGAGATATATATTATAGATATATAATCTATAATATTTTTTTCTACATATTGAACTGTATCCTGTACCTAGATCAAGAAACAGATGATCAGCACCACAAACTCTCCTGGAGACCCATGTGATATCTAGCCCCTGCCCCAAGGAAACCACTACCCTGACTTCTCCCAGCACAGCTCAGTTTTCTTTTTTTTTTTTCTGAGACAGAGTCTCATTCTTTGCTTGGAGTAGAGTGCCGTGGCATCAGCCTAGCTCACAGCAACCTCAAACTCCTGGGCTCAGGCAATCCTTCTGCCTCAGCCTCCCGAGTAGCTGGGACTACAGGCATGCACCACCATGCCCATATAATTTTTTCTATATATTTTTAGTTGGCCAATTAATTTCTTTCTATTTATAGTAGAGACGGGGTCTCACTCTTGCTCAGGCTGGTCTTGAACTCCTGACCTTGACGATCCTCCTGCCTCGGCCTCCCAGTGTTTTCTTGATGCTGTAGTTTCTATAAAGGAAATCACTGAGCACAAACTCTTCTGTATTGGCTTCCTCAGCTCAATATTGTTCATGAGATTCCTCACCTGTTGCACATTGTACATCCTTTATCCACTTTTCTATATATTGTGCCGTTGTGTGAATACAGAGCAATAGAATTACCCAGGCTACTGTGCACACTTCGGTTCCTCCCAGTTTGGGGCTCTAATCCACAGGGCTGCTAAGAACATCTGTGTACCTTCCTTCTTGGGGACACACTTAGGCACATCTCTTGGGTGTGTCCCTAAAGGTGAGATTCCTAGGCCATAGGACATGCACTGTTACTGCCAAATATCTTTCTCAAAGTGGTTCCATCAATTGAAACTGCTACTAACAGTTGCCCTACATCCCTGCCTTTATTTTCCGTCAATGTTTTCATTAAATTTTTAAAACCTTATTTATTTTGATTATGATAAAATGCACATCACAAAAACCTCCCAGCCTTGCACTTTTACATGCACAGTTCAGTGGCGTGAAGGACACTCACCCTGTTGTGCAAGCATCTCCACCGTTTATCTGCACAACTCATCCCGGAAACTGAAACTCTGTACCCAATAAGCATTAAGTCCCTAATTCCCATTACCCTTCCCCCACAACCACCCTGCTATTTCCTGTCTCCATGAATTTGACTACACCTGGTACCTCATATAAGTGGAATTTGACAGTATTTACCTTTTGTGACTGGCTGATTCACTCAGCAAAAAGTCCTCCGTTTTCATCCATGTGGTAGCATGCGACAGGATCTCCTTCATTTTTTAGGCTGAATAACAGTCGACTGTATGGATAGACCACTTGGTGTATCCTTTCATCACTGGTGAACACTCGGGTTACTTCCGCCTTTCGGCTCTTGTGAATAACACTGCTATGACCGGGAGTGGACAAATACCTCTTTGCGATTGTGCTTTCAATACCTCTGGGTACATACCCAGAGGTGGGTTTGCTGGACCACAAAATAATTCTGTTTAACTTTCTGAGGAACTAGAATGCTATTTTGAACAGCAGTGACACCAGTGTACATTCCCTCCACCAGTGCATGAGAGTTCCAATTTCTCCACATCTTCACTGACATTTTTTTTCTTTTTGAGACAGAGTCACATTCTTTTGCCTGGGCTAGAGGAGTGCCCTGGCATCAGCGTAGCTCACAGGAACCTCAAACTCCTGGGCTGAAGCAATCCTTCTGCCTCAGCCTCCCAAGTAGCTGGGACTATAGGCATGCGCCACCATGCCCGGCTCATTTTTGTTTGTTTCTTTTTATTTTTAATTGCCTAGATAATTTCTTTTCTACTTTTAGTAGAGATGGGATCATGTTCTTGCTCAAGATGGTCTCAAACTTCTCACCTCCAGAGATCCTCCCACCGTGGCCTCCCAGAGCGCTAGGATTACAGTCATGAGCCACCACACCCGGTGTCAAAATTTCGGTGTGAAACCATCTGGTCCAGGATTTTCTTTGTAGGAAGCTTTTTTATTGTTGCTTCAATTTCAGTACTTCACATCGCTCTATTTAGGAATTCTACTTCTTCTTGACTGAGCCTAGGGAAGGTGTGTGTTTCTAACAGTTTGTCCATTTCCTCCACATGTTCACGTTTATGTGCATAGAGGTTTTCTTTCATAGTATTCATAGATGATATTTTGTATCCATGGTATCATTTGTAATTTCTCTTTTTACCTTCCTGATTGAGCTTAATAGAGTCCTTTCTTTTCTGCTTCTCATTAATCTTGCAGAAGGAGTGTCAATTTTGTTTATTTTTTCAATGAACAAACTTTTGTTTTATTAATCTTCCATATTGCTTTTTTTGTTATTTATTTCATTTAGTTCTGCTCTTATCTTTGTTATTTCATTCCTTCTGCTGGGTTTAGGCTTTGTTTGCTCATCCTTTTCCAGTTTTTTAAGACAATTTATTCAATTGTTGATTTGTGATCTTTCCATCTTTTGCATTTGTGGATATAAATTTTCCTCTCAGGACTGCTTTAGCTGTGTCCCACAGATTTTTGATAGCTTGTGTCCCCTTTGTCATTTAGTTCAAATACTGTTTTGCTTTCAATCTTAATTTCCTCCTTAACCGAATAATCATTCAGCAGAAGGGTTTTTAGTTTCTAGGACTTTGTGTAGAGATGGGAGTTTCTATTGGAATTGATTTCTAATTTTATTCTAGTGTCGTCTGGGAAGATGCATGGTATAATTTCTATCTTTTTAAATTTTTTGAGACATGATTTGTGGCCTAGGATATGGTCAATCTTAGAGAATGTCCCATGAGCTGATGAGAAAACATGTATTCAGTGGTTTTTGGATAGAATGTCCTATAAACGTCAGTAAGGCCCATTTGTTCAGAGTTCTGTTTAAGTCCATTGTTTCTTTTCTTTTCTTTTTTTTTTCTGTTTGGAGGATCTGTCCTGTTCTATCAGAACAGTGTTGAAGTCCCTGACTAATCTGTCCGTGCTGTTTATCATTTTGTTTAGATCAAGTAGAATATAAAAATCTGGGTGCACCTGTGTTAAGTGCATCAATCTTCAGAATTAGTGTGTATTCTTGTTCAATTGTATCCTTCACCATTATGCAGTGACCATCTTTGTGTTTCTTTATTTTAGTTGATTTGAAGACTAAAGTATCTGAAATGAGAGCTACTATGCCACCTTCCTTTTCCTTCCATTTGCATGGAATATTGTTTTCCATCTCTGCTCCTTGAATTTGAATGCATCCTTGTGGGTTAGACATGTTTCCTGAAGACAGCAGATATTTTGTTTGTGTATATTTATGCATTCTGCCAGCCCATGTCTCTTCAGTGAGCAGTTCAAGCCATTCACATTTATTGAAAGAATTTATAATTGGGGCAGATTTCTATTCATGCTTTTGAGTTGAACTTTGTTGCTTTCTTTTCTCTCTTGAGCCATTGTAGTATTTGGCCTTTGACCTTTAGCTTTTGGACGATTTACACTGGTCTTTATTGTGCTGATGCATATGTAACATTATTCTGAGTACTTCCTGGAGGGCAGGTCTTGTCTTGATCAATTCTCTCAGAATTTGCTTTTCTGAGAAGGTTTTTATTTCTCCTCATATAAGAAACTTTGTTTTGCAGAATATAAGATTCTAGGCTGGACAGTATTCTGTTTGAGAAGAGTGAGAATGGAACCCCAGTCTCTTTAGGCTTGTAAGGTCTCAGTTGAGAAGACTGCAGTTCTTTTGATGGGTTTTCCTTTGTAGATAACCTGCTGCTTATGCCTCAAAGTTCACAGGAGTGCCTCTTTCACGGTTATTTTGGCTAGTCTATGATGACTGTGTGTCATGGTGTCTTCCTGTTTGCAATGAATCTACCAGGAGTCCTTTGAGCTTATTGTATCTGGACATCTAGATTTCTAGCAAGGCAAGGGAAATTTCCTCCATAAATAATATCCTCAAAAAGTTTATCCAATCCTGCGTATTTTCTTCTTCTCCCTCAGTGATGTCTGTAATTCTCATATTAGGCTTGTTGACATAGTCCCACATTTCTCATAGGCTTTGCTCTTTTCTGTCATTTCTCTGTTCTTTCTCTGCAACTGACTTGTTTAATTGAAAGACGTTATCTTCAAACCCTGAGATTCTTTCTTCTGTTTGATCTACCCTATTCTTGAGGCTTCCCACTGTGTTTTGTAATTCCTTGAATAAATTTTTAATTTCCAGAAGTTCTGTTTGATTTTTCTTTAATATTTTAATTTCCTTAGTGAATTTTTCTTCTAAGTCCAGGAATTTTTTTGTGTGTGTGTGTGTATGTGTAGTTTCTTTGTTTTGGGGTCCATTTTCTCTTGCATATCATTGAGTTTTCTTACACTCCATGTTTGAAATTCTTCTTCTGGCATTTTAGTGTTCTGAATTTTGTTAATATCCTTTGCTGGAGAGCTGGTGTTCTCCTTGTGTGGTGTCCTTTCAGTTTGATTCTTCATACTTCTAGAGTTCTTTTGCTGATTCCTTTCCTTTGCATCTGGAGCAGTTGTTGCTTCTTACCTTTGGATTTTCGTTTACAGAATGACATGCCCAGTTTAGTCTCTGAGCCAGTAGTTGGTGTCTGTGGGTGAGATTCAACCACACCCTGTGTGGTGAATCAGTAAATGCAGTAAAAGAGCATGGAAATTGACCTCCCTGTCAATAGGTGGCGCTTGCTGCGAGGAGCAAGCTGCAATGTCTTTTTGCCCCGTAAGCAACTCTCATTCCTCTGGAGAGGCATTCTAGTGCCTCAGGTGGTAGGTTGGGTCCTGGGACTTCCAGGTGTGTCCTTATTCTCCAGCTCACCAGGGGGAGAAGAGAGAGTGAGGCTAGGTGGGGCTGGGTTGGAAGAGTCTGTGATCAAGTTCAATAAATGCTGTTAGCAGGGGTCCATGTTCTGTTCTCTGCTTCTGGGCAAAGCTGCCAGGAGGGGCTAAAATGGCCCCACTAAGACAAAAAGTCTGCGTGTGGAGGTAGGGCTTTATGAATCATACAGTCTGGAGCAGGCCTTGTCCCTTTCCAGCCTCCCCTATTCCTCAGTTTCTGCTGGGCCTCTGCCAGCAGGCAGGACCTCAAGCCAGCAGAGCTCCCCTGACTGATACAACCCTTCCACCCTAGGATCATGGCCTCAGCTGGGAGCATGTCCCTTTTGTGGCAGGAGGATTGTCTCTTGAGCACACTGCAGCTAGGACCCACTCGGATCTGCCCCTGACGACACACGTACCTTAGTAGACCACTTCATAAATATCCCTTCTGTGCCCCTAGGCAATTCAATCTGTACCTGGTTGTACAGGATCTGGCCTCCAGACCCGTCCCCTGTGCCCTGGAGATCAATCACTGACCCTGCCAAGGAGAAGAATGCTGGTCTCAAGTAACCCATGGTGGACCCAAGATGGATCAATGTCTCTCTGTCTTGGGCTTTGCCCCATTCTACTGGAGTCACCAGGCAAGTGGTACCAGGGAGGGCCAGCGGGTGGGGAGCTCACAGTGCGAGTACCCCTCAGTCTGCTGCAAGGCCCCAAAAGGAAAGGTCCTGTTCTTAGTTGATAACTCCAAGTTTGTGGCTAAATTGTGTCTCTGGGCAGCCACAGTAGGAGAGGAAAAGTGGAGAATGAAGCAATATGGCACCTGCCAATCGGCTCAGGTCTGTTGGGTGGGACATGTCCCGAGGGAGCTGGGAGCCTGATACCCCTGTCCCTAAGAGGCTCACCGCTCACTGGCTGCAGTCTTCTCTGGCCTCGTGTCAGGAGGTTACTCCAGAAGCTCAGGACCCCACCAGCCATCCAAGATGCCAGGGAGGAGAAATTTAACCACTCCACCTACCCTTGCCGCTGGTCTCCAAGCCTCTCAGGGTTAGACCCTGCCGATGCCCTTCTCCTTCCAGTTCTGCCCTGCAACCTGTTCCAATGGAGTCTCCTGTAGCTTCAGGCACCCTTCCTTCTGATCCTCATGTGATCTATGATCATCTGCCTGTTTTTTTTTTAACATTCATCTAAAATCTTTCCTTTTTGTGGAGACACTCTGGCTGCAGGTGTTTCTCATCCACCATCTTGTCTCTCTCCCTAGCTTCTGAGGATTTTGATGACAAATATGACGATGACCATGTGGGGAAATTATGATGACAGTTCTCTTCCTGGCAGCTCTATAGATGTTAATAATGGAGCTTATTGTGTATCACACGCCACAGAACACATTTTGATAGTATCATGATGTCAGCTACGTTTTAGCATCACTCTGACACTACAGAATTTAAAGTAAAAGAAATGGTATATTACAAGTATAGATATTACGAGGTCTTTCAAAGCCTCAAGTTCCTACAGATTTTCAAACTGTAAGGAAGGCCTTGCTGAAATAACAGGAAAATATCCAATTCCCTAATTTTCTTATAACAGCTAACGATCAATCCTATGAGGTCTCTCTGCTGTCAGCTAACCTGCTGGGACTCTGTTTTCTCAAACATCAGAAAAGAGCCAAAAGAAAAGAAATGTACATCTTTCTCTCCATATTCACCTACCATCTCACAGCCGTTAGAATTTGTTTCTGTAGCCTAAAGGTGCTCCTGAGCAGCTCCCAGACCAGAGGGCAGCAGGTAAAATCCAGGCCTTCATTTCCTGCCAATACAATATCTAAGGGGCAAAATCACATGCCCTATGATAATCCTGAGTACATTTCAGAGACAAGTAAGTCGCGGGAACAGAAGAAACAAGAAAGACGGACAACTTGATGTCTTTCCACTGCCTGCTAATTACTCCACAATAATTACTATTTTTCTTTTTGTCCCTATAAAAGCAGCAAGCCATTTGGCCTTGGTCCTGGCATCTCCCTTCTTTTTCTTTGGGATGCCACTTCATCTCCCTGCCCTCTCTTCCCCCTTCTCTCTTTCTCTCTTTCTCATTCTCTCTGTCCCTTCAAAGGGTAAAATAAACTTTTAAAATATTTATATCTTAATTTCTGCATGAGAATCTTTCTCCACCTGCACCGTGAGCTCCTACTACAAATAGAAAGGTCCCTGAAGCATTGCATAGGTTTAAATTTCTAATAAAATAAATATAGATCTCCCATCCAAGTACTAACCAGACCCAACCCTGCTCAGGTTGCAACATCAGACGAGACTGGGCACATTCAGTGTGGTATGGCCGTAGACTTTCATGTCAATGTCTACAACCATGTGAACAAAAAACACTTCTTTAAAGAGGAAAATGCAAAAAATAAAAAAATAAATAAAAAAAATAAATAAAGAGGAAAATGTTCTTATGACCAAAAAAGGAAAAAACCACTCTGGGTTCTCCCCAGCCCTGATTAGCCCATTTCTTGCTCTGACCTCAGAAAGAGCCATGGTTATGGATTTACTAAAGTCTAGGGTTAGTCTAGGTTTTAGTAATTCCATAACCAGTCCTTATCACCCAGGAAACTGCTAGTGACTTGTAGTGTTTGACCACTGTGAGACTTTATACTTAGCATTGTTCGTGTCGTTAGTACAGTTAGTATTGTCTGTCAGTAGTGTTAGCACAGCATACTAAATATTGTGAGCATAGTTAGGATCAATGGTATTGTTACCCTGGCTCATAAAGATAGTGTTGTTAGTAACCCTAGCATAGGTAATGTAGTTTGTATTGTTCATTACTTACTTAGCATAACTACTGAAGAGTTAGCATAGTTAAAGGAGACCAAGCAGCAGGGCGTGGCCTCCAATATGTCCACTGAGGTGCTTAACAATTATAAGCTCCTGAAGAAAACTGGCTGGTGCAGCTTCACCAAGGTGATGCTGGCTCTGCACCTTCCTACTGGGACCCAGGTAGCCATCAAAATCCTGTCCAATCAGAGGCTCCATGGCCTGGAAAGTGTCGATATGGAGGTCAAAGCCATGAGGAACCTGAATCATCCAAACATCCTTAAACTGTTGGATGTCATGGAGACCGAAGACAGCCTCTATTTAATAACATAATATGCCAGTGGTTCAGAGCTTTTGCAACATATACTGAGACACGGCCACCAGGAGGAGGAGAAGGCAGCTAGGGCCAAAGTCTAACAGATCCTGGCTGGCATGCAGTAGTGCCACAAGAACCAGATTATCCACAGGGACCTGAAGCCCCACATCCTACTAGAAAACAATGATAGTATGAAGCTAGCTCACTTTGGCTTTGCCATTACATTTAGTGAAGGGATCAAGCTGGAAAGCTTTTGTGGAACTCCCTGTTTTTGTGCCCCACAAGTTCCTGAATGAGGACTATATGTGACCAGAGGTGGACGTGTGGAGCTTGGGGGTTGTCCTCTACTCCATGACAGCCAAGGCTCTTCCATTTGATGGTGAGAACTGGGGGGACCTTAAAAGAAACATCACACATGCAAGTGGAGACTCCTGTTTTCTTCTAGGAAGAACTGAAAGCATTTCTGAAACAATTTATAATGCTTGACCCCAGAGAGAGTCCCACCCTCCCTCAATTTATAACAAGCATTTGGATCAATGGGCAGGAGATGGCAGAGGAGACCAGGAACCCATGGTGACTGCCAGTCTAGCCAGCCTGCAGACAAGTCCCCAATCCCAGCACAGCCCCCCAGCATGGTGCCATGGCCGCCCCTCCACCCACAGCACCAGCAGCCATGGGGAAGAGCAAAGAGGAGACACCTCTTCCCAGGAAACATCCAGGGAAGCCACCTGTCTCAGGCTGGGCGGCCAGATGGGAAGACCTGGACCTCTCCCTCTGAAGAGGGCCAGGGACAGAAGGAGATCTCTAGGAAATTTGCCAGGTTTATGTTAAGAATCTGCTGTATCCTGCAGGCCCAAAACATCTGCTGCAGAAGGCTAAGCAAGGTGGTGCCAGGGACTGTGGACAGCTGAAGCAGAACAGCAAGTATGTGGGGTGGTCCAGCCACGCTTCCTGCATCTATTTTATATATTATGGTTTTACTGATATTAGTTTTAATAGTCAAGTCATAGTTGCATACATGTATGGGGTACAGTGTGAAGTTTATACACATGTGCACTATGTGGAACGGTGACATAAAGCTAATTCACATATCCATCCCCGTCAGAAAGGGAAAAGCAGCATGATGTCACTTACCTGTTGAATCTGCAAAGCTGCCCTCATAGAAGTACAGTAGCTTGACGGTGACGAGAGGCTGGGGGATGGCAGAGGGAGGGCATGGGTATTTGGTCACAGGGCACAGAGTTTCAGACAGACAGGAGGAGGAAGCCCTGACATCTGTGGCACAGCAGGGTGGCAAGCGTCAATGACAATGTTCTGCACATTTCAAAATACCTGAGAGTCCCCTTCAAATGTGTCCTTGCCTTTAGCGTTGAGAGCAAGAAGAGCCTGATATTCCCGGATCCTGACAACACGGAGTGGGAGGGCGGCCAGGCGTGGACTCACAGCTCCGCGTGGGAGCTGGCAAGAAGCAGCCTGCGGCCTTCAAAGGCATCCGAGCCACAGTAGAGTGAGCTGAAGCAGGGCCTGGAGCCCTGGAGACAAGAGGGCCCCTCCGCCCCCAGGTCCCTGTTTTTCCCCTGTGTGGATTTTCTTTATGCTGAACAGCCTAGTGGGTGGTCACCCAGTGCTGCTGTCCCTAAAATCCATCCCTGGCTCTCACCCCTTCAGCAATGCCTTTTTTTTTTTTAAAATGTTATCACACATTACGATCCAAATATGGGAGATTCAAATACATTTGAAGTATTTTGTTGAGTCCCTTAATTCCTAAGGACCCATGGTTCAAATTCTCTGAAAGCTTTCATCCTTCTGAGCTCTCGTGGACTTGAAAGCTCCTCATTAGTTTGGCTGACCTATGTTCCTGGCTATTTTTTACCTCAAGGTCTCAATAGATCATTTTGTTAAGGAGAGAGAACATTCCAGATTGGTATTCTATTGTCTTTCAGTTCTTTCTTGAGAATAGGTGGATGTTGAGGGATCATTCAACCTGTTTTGTCTTGTTAGTTGACTTTCTGCAGTTTGCAGAGCAGAAGACACAAGATGGAAACTGAATTGCACTGTCTTAGATTCTGACATTTCTAGTTATGAATCCTTGTTGTGCCAACCAGGAGAAGAAGGTGAGTGGAGAACTGACTGTATTTTAGTCTATTGCTTTATTTCACATTGCTTTAATACACTGAACAATTTTGAAGGGCATATTTCTATTTGATTTAGTCAGAAGTCTCTGAGCATTCTCTCTTGTCTAGGGTAATAACAAGTTTGTTCAGGAGGGAATCCCTGTGAAACGTTGGGTCATTGCTATCAATTTTTCTGATCACCAAAAAGGCAAAGTGATGATTTGGAGGAGGAGAATCTTAAATTTTGAAAATGATAACTATTGTATTTACTGTTGTTTTGCCTTTGGTTTTAATTTAGTGTTTGTATATGTGAAGATTAGCACGTGCAAAATAATGACATAGGAGTTGACAATAAGGGTTTTCTTCAGTAAAATAAGAAAGAACTACAATGGATGATGGGATTTACCTATGTTTCCTGTTGAAAATTTATGGTGATAGCAAATTGTAACATTTTTCAAGATGAAAAGTGTTGTACTTAAAATCAGGAAACCTACAGAACGGGGTCATCAAAAATGCAAAATGAGAATTTTCTCGAGGCTTAGTCTGATTGATTAGGCCAGTTGATTTTGATCCCAGTGCACAATGATTTATGCTATTTATATTTTTTAAAAGAGCAACTGAAACCAATAAAATATGACATTCTAGATTTGGATATTGGGATCTGTAGATTCTTAGGTTCAGCAGGTCTGAGCCTTTAAAAGAATGAAAATACATGAAAATAAAACAGGAACCATGACTTCCAAATATTTTTCTAGCTCACTTTTTCTACAGATACATGATTGATTTGGAGTAGGAGAGTTCTGGCTGTATCCATCATTATCCAACATTCATCACAGTGCATATCCAATATAGTGAGAACAGTTACAATAGCAAAAAATTAGTAGCCATCTAAATCTGTCCCTGAAGTCAGAACTGAAATATTCTCCTGGTTCCCAACCTCTGCTCTTATCCATGTGTTTATAGGAAAATTGTCAATATTTTACTTCTAAGTAACCTGATTTTCACCCTAGGAGGTTATGTTTTGTACTTTAAATTTTCCCATGGCAATTTTATTCTGTATGGGAATAGCTCCCTGAAGAGCAGACCCTTTACTGCCTTGAAATCAGATTGAGTCTCAGTTGTACTACACATGAATGTGAGCAGGTTGCTTCATCTCCCGTTTCTGAAACAGGGGAATTAATAGCTGTCCTACCTAAGTAAGATAATGCTTGGAAAATGACTGTGGAAACTTGCAGAAGTGGTAGGTATTCTTTTTTAAGGTAGCATTTTAAAATATGCAGAGAGAGAAGAAATTACATTAGACGACCTATTAAATGCCATAGCTTTTGTCAGCCAATTTACGTATATATATTAGCTCCTTTAACCCTCTGACATAGGCATTGTGGTCTTCATTCTGGTGTGTGACCTGAGGGAGTTATATATCTAACCTAAGTAAGACTTAGTTGTTAACTTGCAAAACAAGAGAAATGCTGTACCCACTTTATAAGGTTGCTGTGATGATTAAAGTAACACATGAATGACTTAGTCCAGCACCGGGGCTCTTTTTAATGCTCAAAAAATGTGAGCTAACATTACAACCTCATAGACTTTGGGTTAATTCATGGGACCTGTCACATAGTAATGCCATATTAGGAAGATGTCATTGGTGAGAAATCTTGTGGCTTATTGTACCTATTATCTACCTGTCTATCAAGTATCATGTATATCCATCTATTTTTTACTAAGCAGATGGAAGAAAGAGGAAAGTTCCATTTGGCATATAGACAGTTAAAACATGTCATTGTAGTGTCCCTGTACCAAGTACCCACTGTCTGCTAACTCAGATAACGAAAGTAAAAGTCAAAGCAAGGTATCCCGGCTCAAGTTACTTTGTGTTGCTGTAGCCTTGGGAAGATTCTCATACAGAGAATAATATGGAGAAAGTTTTCTTTATCCTGAAAAGTATAAATACATGTTCTCCTAGGAGGTATATATTGTGTGTGGGAGGTGTGTTCATGTGTTTTTGTGTGTTCGGGGATTGGAGTAGGGGTGAAAAAATGGGAAAGCTAATTATAATACTTGATAGATAATGTTAAACTTCTATTCAAAGTGGAATAACAACTGTGGTACCAGAAAATCTGTGAAGTAAATCAATGAAATAAATTCTCAAGATAATTGGATATACATTCATGTCAGGTCTATGTTGAGTGTGGAATTATAGTTAATAATATATATTTTAAATTAAGTACAATATTTTTATACACTCATATTTTCTAACTCTTGAAGGAGTACTGATGATGTTTGCCAACTTTTTTTCCTCTGCTTTTGGTCAACTGATTGACAGGTGGTTGTTTTGGCAAGATGTAGGAAACTGACCAAGTAAAATTTGCAAATATTTTTTATTTTTAATTATTAATAAAATGTTTATGTATTCCTTTTTATATTTAGACTTGCTTTTGGCAGCCAATATAGGTTACAAGTGCTTTGTCAAGTCAAAAGCATTATAGTAACATTAATTTTTATACCTTGAGTGTGAAATGTAAAGAAAATCTTCATCATTTGAAAACATTAATTTCCTAAAATATTAATTTATGTAATTATGGAATGTGGTAATAATTATTTTTATTATGGACATAAATAAAAGCAAAATAGCTTTTTAAAAAGCATTTTTGTGAATTTCAGATGAGATCTCTCCAAGGGAGTCTTTTAGGGCAAGGGGTTGCATAGACAGCCCTTTATATCATGCAGTGAAAAAAAAATAGGGAAGAAGAATCTACTAAAAGATGCAGAAGATGAGCCTTAGAGGAGAAAGAGGTTGTTAAAATAATCTAGAAACCTCATCTGCAAACCAGAACATTCATACTTGAAACATGTCCTGTAGTGCAGAACTCACAAATACTGTCAGGTAGGAAACTATATTGACTTCCTTTTTCATGTTGCAGAAAGCAGAAGCCACTGGAGAGCAGTGGCCAAGAGGCAGAGCTAAATGGATGATTAATGAGATATCACTGATTTCTGTTCTTTTTTGTATAGAAAAATTTCTATTTTTTTAATGAGAAAGTTGCATTCATTAATTACATGAATTTCTATGTTCTGGTCTGATGAATCTTTCAAAGGGTTAAGGCAAGTGACAAAGTATCACCACTTCTTACCATGAGGCTCCAGGGTTTACTCAGAACACTTTCCTCTCCTGAAGTGCCTCCTTTTTCTTTCTCTTATCTACATCAAGAGTCTCCACTCTTCCTTTAAAGGGGGGAAAAAATGAGGAGACTTGTTTAGTAGGTTGAACAACTAAAGTTAAAGGGTATTATGAAGCCTTGGAAATTGATTACAAATGGTGATAAAATTCAGATGAAATGTGTATGAGACAACTTTATTGTGTTCCCCCCCCATGGCTTTGTTTTGGACACATCTCATTGTTTAGGTGGCTTCTGTTTTCTTTTTGACATGGTTTCCTTAGAAAGCAAGGGTTTAATTTGCTGTTTTTCTTGCTTCCCTTAGTAATCACTCTCTATGTTCTGACATTGGAGACAGTCGCCTACACGAACCTGCACTTGGTCCCACAGGAACAGAGATCCTGAATCTTTTGAGGCCAAAAATTGAGTAATCGCTGCAAAATTGCTGTGACCTAAAATAAAATCTTAAGTCTTTTCCCAATGGACCCTGTGTTGGCCAAGAGGGTAACATGTAACTAAATTGCCTGCCATTGGAAGGAGGTCAGACATGCCTCGTCATGTCCCCTCCCTTCCAGGAGACATCCTTTGTAAGCCATTAACAGGCCTAAGGGTATGCAAGACATACCTGTAGGTCCTCAATTTACACACAAAATATATGTCTGATGGCTTCTCTCTGATTAATAGCCCTCCTTATGTTAAAATATTCCAATCCTTTAGACAAAGCTTCATGTCTTTACAAGTCAAAGAATCTTTAAACCCACCCATAACCCTAAGCACCTCCCACCACTCGAGATGGCCCACCTTTTGGGGCCAAACCAATGTATGCCTTCCAAGTATTGATTTATGACTTTACCTGTAACCCCTGTCTCCCTCAAGTGTATAAAACCAAACTGCAAACCAACCAGAGTGAGTCCACTTGCTCAAGGGTTTTTGGGTGTGGCTCCAGGTCATGTCCCTCTAATTTGGCTCAGCATAAATCACTTTACAATTATTTTACAGAGTTTGGCTTCTTTTTGTTCACAAGCCTGGCGCCCAGACATGGGGCTCAGAGAAGCCTCAGCACAGTCAAAGGCGTACCCCGAACTTGGTGCCAGGTACTGGCACGGCCCTATTGGGCCCTCCTACTTCAAGCTTTTCCTTAAGTGGAACTAGTAAGTCTTTCAGAGCTCCAGACCTCCCGTTTTTGGTTGATGGTCTTGGTTTACTCTGAGCAGTTATTTTCCTAAGAACTGTTGTTCGGAATCCCAATTTAAGGTTTGGAGGTGCATTCTGAAGGGTCTTCTCCATTGTCTTTTCATCCTAAAATTAATCTGAATTGGCTTTCCTGTCCATTTATGAAAGAGGACACTAAACTTTCTTGTGTGTAGATAAATGAGAGACTGAATTTCTCACCTCCAAAGATATTTTACTCCTCCCAGCCCAAAGGCAGCCCTGGGTCACCAGGGTCCTGAGTGGCAGTTGCCTGTAGTGATTACCTGAGGCATGAGTGGCCCTATAGGGAACCCCAAATCGATTAATTAAATGAAGGCTCATCCATGAATCACATGTAAGAGCTGATCACCCTGCACTTTTAGCCTTCCCTTAGGTTCTAGCCTCTCAGAAGACAGAAAGTCAGACACGTAACAGGGTGGGACCAACTCAGTGGTGACACACTGATTAGCCCCACCCACAATCAGCACACTCTGATCCATGACACCTAACCCTTGAGTATGGTTTCGTTGCTTCCTTTAAAGAAAAAAAAAATCCATGAAAAATGAGGAAAGACATGCAGAATGACCCCCTTCAGGCACCCCAGTTGGTTTGTAGCTCCTCTACTTGCAAGTAGTTTTGTCAATGGAAAGATTCAAAGGCATGCCAGGTTTCTAGGGCTCCAGCTGGTTATAGCCAATTCTTATGCACAAGTTTTTACAGAAGGGCAAATTACATCAAGGAAAATTCAGAACTCAAATGGTAGACCTCCCACTATAAAATCAAAATGTCTCTTATGCTATTTCTCTTTTCTTTTCTGGCTACTCTAAAACGTGCTAAGTTTTTCTATTCATGTTAAGATAACTTATTCGTAATGGTATACACAACAGAAAGTCTACCTGGAGATCCTGCTGCCAGTTGTAGCTAAAATGCAAACATTGAAAACTTATTTTCAACTGAAGAAAAAAAAGGATAAAGAGGTTTTTTAAAAATCAAACTTACTTCCATACTGCTTTACCCAAAACTTTGATCCACAGGCCTAATCAGCTTACTAATCAAAAGAACTATATTAGCCATGTGAACAAGTTCCAGTTTCGTGAGAAGAAATTTGGATCCAGCTTGTCTTTTACAGACTGGTGAGTTGTGTTAGAATCTCATGGCTAGAGTTCTAGGGTAAAATCTACTAGAACTTCATGTGTGTGTGTGTGTGAGTGTATATATTTAGGTATGTTTTGTGTATGTCCATGTATTGCATGTTTGTGCTTACATGGTTTTGGACTGGCTCAAAAATAAGGGAGCACTCATAAATTAATTAAACAAACCCAAATGCTTCATGTGAATTTAGTAATCGTTGCTAAATAAGCTGGATTACTATTAAAAAATAAAAAGGTGTTAGTAAAGTAACAGTAAAAATGTTTTCAAATGGTCAGCATACATTTGTTTTTGCCTGGGTTTTACTGGATGTTTTTTATGTTCTTGAGGTGGAAAGATTTGACATGAAGGTTATGAAATGATAAACTAAGCCAAAGGCAAAAGGATCTGTGTTTGTATGATTCTTGATAAGTAAGGTAAATTTAATATTTGGTCTAATCATAATCACTAAATCTGAGTTACCAACAAACTATAACTATGTAATTAAGTTTAAAAATGTAAACGTGCCTAAGTATTAGCAAATTGTAATAAATAAAACACCAAGTATATAGAGCCCAAAACCAAAGTTATGGTCAAAGGTTTATCAAAATTTTTTGGGTTTGGTCTTTTAATCCTAAGTGCAGATACAGATTCTATCCACTGATACAATGTCTGTAGAAAGGTACACAAAAAGTGTTTCTAACTCACTATTTTCTGATATTAACAGTACAGTTAGAGATTCAAAGTTGTCGTAGAAATTGTAGTTAGAAGACCTTAAATTGGAAGGTTTAGTTTTCCCTTGATCTTGTCCATTTTTGTCTTACTCTTTACAAGCTAGCCAGTTGTATGTACATTATGTTGCTGTAAGAAAGTTTTTGCCTAGAAAAAATTCCTAAACTGTTAATTTTTCTACAGTAATTTATTTTAATGTAAAAAGTGAATGATTGTTAAAATCCAAAGGGAATCTCAAAACAGGCTTTTCTTTAGAAATACTACATGTACTTAAATTTATACCCAAGTTTACAAAAATGTTTTGAGACTATTTAGATTGCTTTTAAAGAGCTTAATCTCAATCCTCATGAGAAAAAAAAAAAGATGTTACAACTTTTTGTCACCTTTGAGGTGGTAAGGATTGGTGCTGAAGTTTTTTTTCAGTCTAATGTCAACTAATATCATGTAGATGGGGCTCAGAAACTATTCTAAAATGAAGGCTTCAAAAGCAAAAATTCTCTAACCTTGCCTTGTCTGCCTGCCTCTTCTTCCAATTCTTCCCTGAAGAATAGTAAGAAATCCAAATAGAAATCAGAATCCCTTTTCCCAAGGCAGTTCATAAAGGCCAGGACCCCTTTATTAGAAAGCTAGCCATAAAACCTAAAATTATTTCCTGTAAAAACTGTTCATAAAGTAATAATCTGACCTACTTTGTTTAACTATAAAACCTCTAATCCAGGAAGGGCTCTGCCCTACACCCAGAAGGAAGGAAGGCACAGTCCGAAGAGGCCAAACAAAATCCAGACACAAAGGCCTTGCTGGGTTCCCCACTCAGCCTGTTAGAATTAGCTCACACCCTTTCTGTCCAATCATATTTCTACATGGCTGTCGACACTTTAAACATAAAAAGGAACAATTTCCCTGCATCTTTGAGTGTTCATCCTGAAGACTTCCATGTATAAGATTTCAGTTTTGTCCTATTAATCTTAATGTCAGTAAAATTTTCAGCAAATCTTTATGGGAACAGTGGCCTTTGCTCCCTACAGTTTGACTAAACTTTGGGGGCCAGGGACACTTTGATCCCTACGATATCAATAAATTTTGTTTTGGGATGTGGTGTTTTGGAAGAATCTAATTAACTAATACCTTTTAAACAGAATATATTCTAAAATGTTTACTATGCTTATGAAATTTAAAAATGACCTGGCATTGTTTAAAATAACAAATCTTATTAAAATACTCAAGTTTTTTCTTGGTTAATATTTATGAATTTAAAAAGTAAACAATTAAATCTATATTGATCTTTGTTCTGTATTACATATGTAATCTAGGGTATATAAATAGTTAACAAAAAATAACTTAAAGTAACAACTGAAATCTAAGTGAACTACTAAAATAAATAAATATTTAGATAAATTAGATAAATATGAATAGGAAAGCACAAATGAAATCTCTAATAATTTAAAATCTTAAAGTCATGTTATATTAAGATGACCATGAAATGTCTGAGTGATTTATAAAATACTAAAACATTTCAAACCTAAGTTTACATACCTTGATATCTTATTTTTAAATATATTTAGGAATGCTAATAAAATTGGTGACTGATAACAGTTTAAAGTTTCTTTCACTTCCTAAGTTTTTCTAAGAGTTGATATTATAATTAATTTATATATAATGGAAAATTATTGATGAAAGGGGAAACTATTCTATATGAAAAAATTGTTTCAATATAAAGCTTAGAAGACATCAATATTAATAGTTTTGTTAAAAAAGATAATTTTATCTAATTTATTGGTTTTAAAACTGCTTCAAATTAAATAAGTAAATAATAATTAAAATTAACTAGATATAAAATTTAAAGGTTATAAAAGGTTTATGAAAATCTTAACTTACAGTCAAACTAGTTAAAATTAGATGGATTTTCTTATAAGATTTTATTAAAATTAAGTTTATCATTAATACACTAATATAATAAAAAATTTAGTTTTCTCTTTTGACCTAGATTTCCATATGATATTAATAGGAATAACAGAAGCTTTTATAGGAATAGCAAAAAAATTTTTTGTTTACCTTTTGAATAATCTTCAAAAGGGGGAGGAGAAAAATAGACAGATTCAGCCTCCTTATTATCAATTTTTGCATTTTAAAAATGTTTAAATGATCAGTTTGGCTAAGTAAATATCTACAATTTTATAATAACCATAATTTTGTTTGATGACAAGTGTCCTATGATAAACAATTTATCACTTCCTGCTCTTTAAACTTTCATTAACATTTACAGTTACTAAAAATAAAAATTTTAGTGAATACATGTGATTCTATATAACGTGTACCAACGAATAAGATGTTTTTAATAAGAAAATTTGAAAAAGCATAAAATGTATTCTTATTAAAATATATATAATCTTGTACAATTCAGAGGTTATTTAAAGGTTAAATCAATATATGGATATAGAAAGGAAATAAAAACAACATAAAAGGTAACTTGTAAATAAAGAAAAATGTAAAAAAGGCAATGAATATAAAAATATATTTTATGATAAGAAAGGTTAAACAGTCATTTTTAGGCATGGTTGATAGCTACTGTATAGTCATGCAGCTTCAAGTAAGTTTATAAAGGGAGTTTCTCAAGGAATTTTGTATGTGGTGCAGTTAGTTAAAATTAAAAGGAAATTTTGGTTAGCACAGAGTTTTCTGTAAATACTAATTTGCTCTTAATAAAATGACATAATGTACTCATTTTAATTCTATAACCTGTTTCCTTTTAGTTATAAAAAAATATTGCACTACAGAAGGTTATTCTTTAAGTTTAGGTCATTGGCCTAGAAACAAACAAAAATTTTATACTTTATCAAGATAATTCCTGTACTCTATTAGGTTTTGACTAATTACAAAAACTAAACTTTAAGGGGGTTAAAGTTACACCCACAGAACTTTATCTCCTTTAGAATCTTTTGATGACTATCTCTCTTGAATAAATAAATAACAGCTATTTTACAGTGGCTTGTGATTGTATTTAAACGAATGTTTTAAGCCTTTAATATTTGAAAAACATTCCAAACCCAAATTCTAAATCCAGCATTTTGACCATAAACTAACTTTTTTATGTATTAGAGACACCGAAAGTCTAAGACAAGCATATTAAGTTTATTTGCCATGTTAAAATCATACAGAACACATTGTCAAATATAAAATGGTGTTTAACTTTGGGTTATATTTGTATATTATTAATATAAATTCCAGTATTGTAAAACATTGATATGTCTTAGTGTATGTTATCAGTAATAAGTACAGTGATTATGTTAAATAACTATAAGCCACAAAAATAACCAGGTTTGTCAATTGTCTCCTTAACCTTAACTAGGCTAAGACTTTTATTTTACTTTAATTCATCTCAAAAAGTGTTTTTTTTTTTTTAAAAACTAGCTAAGTTCAAACTTTCCTTCAAGGTAAACCATGGAAAGGACTGACAAGTTCTCTTAAATGTAGGCTTCTAATAACTTTGGAGATTATATCCCTTTGGACTAAAACAAAACAAGCTTCCAGGACTCTAATTAGAAATCTGGTATATCCATCAGTATCAATGCCTCAACCTCATGAGGCCAAGCTCAATTTTTATAAAAAGACTTTATGTAAAACATAGGTGATTCTCTTGTTTCCTTTTCCAGAGCCCTGACAAACTTAAAGTAAATAACAAGTTTGCCTTATGATGAGGCATGTCTGACATCCCTCCTTGTGGCAGGCAATTGAGTTTTAGGATGTAGCCTTAGCCAGGAGGGGGTCCATTCAGTCAGCCAGTGGGGGGAGCCTAGAAATTTTATTTTAGGTCACAATTACGCCCTTTGCACCAAGATGTGTCAGAGGCTGCATCTATGGTCAAACCTTTACTTTGTCCCATCCATTGCCAGGGGGGTGTATGACTACCTGTCCCAGGGCCATCCAGTCCCTCAGTGGGACCCTTGTGGCCAAGAGGACCAAATAGGCAAAAGGGCTTCCAGCCAATTAAATATTTTAGGCCAAACAGGACTGGAGGTAGACAGGTGCTCATCAACACTTTAAACCCTTCCAGACAACATAAGAGAGAAAACCAAAATGTCACAGGCAAGGCTACAAAACTGATTTATCTGTAAGTGTTGAGCTACTGTATTTTTGGGTTAAGTGGGAGACTTGTAGTAAATATAAGCATTGTTCACATTTAAGCTAAGGGAATTTAGAAACTTTTATTGTGTCTCAATATTTTAGTCTCTTTAGGAATTTATACTAAGGTGGTTTATAAATTACTTGTTACATCTCCTTTTACATAAACCTATAACTGAGAACAATTATACTCAGGAAGTTCTAAGTCTACAGGAAGCAGGAAAAACAAATTTTATGATTGGGATGGATGTCTGTACCACGTGGCCTGAAAAGACAGAGTTTCTCAGTTAGTATTTGTTTAGGCTTCTGTGTGCCCCTCCTTGACCTGGAAGGTCTAAACTAATTTCGTCCCTCTGAATTGGCCCTTATAATCTCACATGCCCCCTCTTCCTAGATAGTCCCTGGGCCTAGAGGGAGGATGTTTGAACATGGCATTGGCAGATTCAATAATTAGGTTCTGGAGATATCAGGGAAACTTGCTATTTACTTAGAACTTCTCAGGACTCTGGAAAACAAAACAACAGAATCAGTAGTGTTCTAAATAAAAAGTCATAAAAAAATTTAGTTTGGTCTCATGCAATTAATTTCTCTTCTGTTTGAGGTTGAGTTAGAGATACTCATGGCCGTATCAGCTTTCTAATTAAAGTCCTGGAAGGTTGTTTTGTTTTAGTCCAGTGGTATATATCTCCAAAGTTATCAGAAGCCTGTATTCAAGAGAACTTGTCAGTCCTTTCCATGACTTTTCTTGAAGAAATAGACTTTAGACTTAGCCAGTTTTAAAACACTTTCTGAGATGAATCAAAGTAAAACAAAAATTCTTAGACTAGTCATGGTTAAAGAGACAACTGACAAATCAAGTTGGTTATATTTATGGCACATGGCAATTAAACATAATAACCATAATTATTGTTGGTAACACCACCAAGATATAGCACTATTTTATAATATTGGAACATATATTAATAACATATTTATACAAATATAGCCCAAACAGAGGTAAAGGGCATTTCATATTTGAGAACATTTCCTGTATGAGTTTGATGTGCCAAATAAACCTGTTGTCTGTCTTAGACTTTCAGTGGCCCTAATATATAATAAGCTAGTTTTAGGTCAAAACCCTGCATTTAGAATATGGGTTTGGAAAATTTGTTAAATATCAAAGGCTTAAAACATTCATTCAAATACAATCACAAGCCACCATAAAGTAAGGGTCATTTATTTAACCAAGAGATATAGTCAGCACAAGATCCTAAAGGTGATACAGTGAGTTATATGGGTATAACCTTAATCCTTTTAAAGTTTAGTTTTTCTAGTTAGTCAAAACCTAATAAAGAGAGCACAGGGATTATCTTGATAAAGCATAAAATCCTTGCTTCTTTTTAGGCCACTTACCTAAAAGTAAAGGCAAATGTCCTGTGGTGTGATTTTTTTTAATTAAAAAGGAAACATGTTATAGAATCAAAATGAGTACATCGTGTCATTTCATTAAGAGGAAATTAATATCTACAGAAAACTGTTTTAAACAAAATTTCTTTTTTTTAATTATAGCCAACTGGACCACATACAAAATTCCTTAATAAATTCCCTTTATAAACCCTATTCCCACCTGCATAGGCTATGTACAAAACATGCCTACAAACTTTCCGTTTAACCTTTCTTATCACAAATAGATTTCTATATTCATTGTCTTTTTACATCTTTCTCTTACAAGTTACTTTTTATTTTGTTTTTATTTTCTTTCTAAATCTCTATTTTCATTCTGCCTCTGAATTAGACAAAATTATATATTTTAATAAGAACACATTTTATGCTTCTTTTATAATTTCTTATTAAAAGCATATCTTATTCTTTGGTACACTTTATATAAAATCACATGCATTGACTAGAATTCTTATTTTTAGTAACTTTAAATTTTAGTGAAAGCTTCAAGAGCAGGAAGTCATGAATTGTTCATTATAAGACATTTGTCCTGACAAAAGATTGCCGGTTAGTATAAAATTATAGACATTAACTTAGCCAAAGAGATAATCCAAATATTTTTAAAATGCAAAAATCTTATTCCTTTATAGAGAGGCCACTAAGTTTCTCAAACAACTATGAAACCTAATGTAGACAGACTGAAGCACAAGTTAATGAGGAAGCAGGCTGAATCTGTCTGTTTCTCTCCTTCCCCCACTTTTTGCAGTTTATTCAAAAGATGAAAAGAAAAAATCTTTTCTTAATCCTAAATTTTTTTCTTATTAATATCATATGAAAATCTAGGTCAAAAGAGAACACAGAATTTTTTATTGTATTAGTGTATTAATGATAAAGTTAATTTTAATAAAATCTTATAAGGAAATCCATCTAATTTTAACCAATTTGATTTAAGTTAAGATTTTTATAAATCTTTTATTACCTTTAAATTTTATATCCATTTAATTTTAATTGTTATTTACTTATTCAATTTAAAACAGTTTCAAAACCAATAAATTAGATAAAATTATCTGTTTAAAAAAACTATTAATATTTATGTCATAACCTTTTTATTGAAAAAAATTTGTCAGATACAATTGTTTCTCTTCCATCTAGAAATTTCAATTACATATATTAATTATAATATCAACTCTTAGAAAAACTTAGGAAGTTAAAGTAACTTTGTACTGTGATCCTTCACCAATTTTATTACCATTCCTAAATATATCGAAAAATAAGATATCAAGGTATTTAAAGTTAAACTTACATTTGAAATGTATGTTATAAATCACTCAGACATTTCATGATCATCTTAACATAACATGACTTTATGATTTTAAATTATATGAAGATTTCATTTGTGTTTTCCCATTCATATTTATCTAATTTATTTATTTATTTTAGTAGTTCACTTAGATTTCAGTTATTGCTTTAAGTTATTTTTTGTTAACTATTTATATACCCTGTAAGTTACATATATAATACAGAACAGGGATCGATATAGTTTTAATTTTTTTTAAATCATAAATATTAACCAAGAAAAACATGAGCATTTTAAAAAGACTTGTTAAACAATGTAATATCATTTTTAAATTCTATAAACATAGTAGACATTTTAGAATATATTCTGCTAAAATGTATTAGTTAATTGGATGCTTACAAAACAACAATCCCAAAAGAAAATTTATTGATATCATGGGGATCAAACTGTCCCTGGCCCCCAAAGTTTAGTCAAACTGTAGGGAGCAAAGGCCACTGTTCCCATGAAGATTTGCTAAAAATTATATTGACATTAAGATTATTAGGACAAAAATAGATACTTATACATGGGCACCTTCAGGATGAACACTCAATGATGCAGGGAAATTGCTCCTTTTTATGTTTAAACTGTGGACAGCCATGTAGAAATATGATTGGACAGAAAGGATGTGAGCTAATTCTAACAGGCTGAGTGGGGAACCCAGCAAGGCCTTTGGGTCTGGATTTTGTTTGGCCTCTTCTGACTGTGCCTTCCTTCCTTCCGGGTGTAGGGCAGGGCCCTTCCTGGAATGGGGGTTTTATAGTTAAACAAAGTAGGTCAGATTATTACTTTATGAATAGTTTTTACAGGAAATAATTTTAGGTTTTAAGGCTACTTTCTAAAAAAGGTGTCCTGGCCTTTATGAACTGCCTTGGGAAGAGGGATTCTGATTTCTATGGCTAGCTTCAGGGAAGGATTGGAAGAAGAAGCAGGCACAAAAGGCAAGGTTAGAGAATTTTTGCTTCTGAAGCCTTAATTTTAGGATAGTTTCTGAGCCCCATCAACATGATATTACTTGACATTAGACTGAAAAAAAAACTTCAGCACCAATCCATAACACCTCAAACGTGACAGAAAGTTGTAACATCTTTTTTTTTTCTCATGAGGATTAAGATTAAGCTCTTTAAAAGCAATCTAAGTAGTCTCAAAACATTTTTTCTAAACTTGGGTATAAACTTAAGTACATGTAGTATTTCTAAAGAAAAGCCTGTTTTGAGATTCTCTTTGGATTTTAACAGTCATTCACTTTTTACATTAAAATAAATTACTGTAGAAAAATTAACAGTTTAGGGATTTTTTTCTAGGCAAAAACTTTCTTACAGCAACATAATGTACATACAACTGGCTAGCTTGTAAAGAGTAAGACAAAAATGGACAAGATCAAGGGAAAACTAAACCTTCCAATATAAGCTCTTCTATCTACAACTTCTAGGACAATTTTAAATCCCCAACAGTACTGTTAATATCACATGACAGTGAGTTAGAAACATGTTTTGAGTACCTTTCTACAGACATTGTATCAGTGGAAAGAAACTGCATCTGCAGTTAGGACTAAAAGACCAAAGGCAAACATTTTCATAACCCTTTGACTATAACTTTGCTTTTGTGCTCTATCTACCTGGTGTTTTATTTATTCTAATTTCCTGACACTTAGATAGGCACATTTACATTTTAAAGTTAAACACACAGATATTTTTTGTTGATAACTCAGATTTAGTGGTTATGATTAGACCAAATATTAAATTTACTTACTTATCAAGAATCATACAAACACAGATCTTTTTGCCTTTGGCTGAGTTTATAGTTTTATAACCTTTATTTCAAATGTCTGCAACTCAAGAACATAAAAAATGTCCAGTAAAACCCAGGCAGAAACAAATGTATGCTGAAAATTTGAAAACATTTTTACTTTTACTTTGCTAATATCTTTTTATTTTTAAAAATAATCCAGCTTACTTAGGAAAGATTACTCAATTCATGTGAACCATTTGGGTTTGTTTAATTAATTTATGAGCATTCCCTTATATTTAAGCCAGTCCAGAACCATGTAAGCATAAATATGTAATCCATGGACATACACAAAACACACCTAAATGTATACACTCATGCCCACAATGTTCTAATAGATTTGACTCTATAACTCTAGCTGTAAGATGGTAACACAACTCACCAGTCTGTAAAAGACAGCTGGTTCCAAATTTTTTCCCATAAAACTGGAACTTGTTCACATAACAAACATTAGTTGCCCTGATTAGTAACATAATTAGGCCTGGGAATCAAAGTTTTGGGAAAAGTAGTTTCCATGGCAGTTTACTTTTTAAAAAAACCTCTTTTACCCGTTTTGTTCATCAGTTCAAAATTAGTGTTGAATGTTTGCATTTGAGCTACAACTGGCAGCAGGATCTCCAGGTAGAATTTCCATTGTAAATATCATAAACAGTGAGTTATCTTAGCATCAATAGAGAAAGCTAGCAGATTTTAGAGTAGCCAGAAAAGAAAAGAGAAAAAGCATGAGAGAAATTGTGATTTTATAGTGGGAGGTCAATCATTTGAGTTCTGAATTTTCCTTGATGTAATTTGCCCTTCCATAAATGCTTGTGTACAGGGTTGGCTATAACCAGCCAGAGCCCTAGAGAACCTGGCATGCCTTTGAACCTTTTTATTTACAAAACTACTTGCAAGTAGAGGTGCCACAAACCAAGTGGGGTGCTGCAAGGGGGTCATTCTCCATGTCTTTCCTCACTTTAGAAGGATTTTTTCCATTTGTCTTTAAAAGAAGCAACCAACCTATAGTCTAGGGTTAGGTGTCATGGATCAGAGTGTGCTGATTGTGGGTGGGGCTAATCAGTGTGCCACCGCTCAATTAGTCCCACCCTCTTATGTGCCTCAGTTTCTCTTTGGGAGTTTAATACCTAAGAGAGGGCTCAAAATGCTTAGTGGTCAGCTTTTTTGTGTGTTTCCTGGATGAGCCTTCTTTTAATTAACTGATTTGGTGTTCCCTATAGGGTCACTCATGCCTCAGGGAATCACCCCAGGCAACTCCCACTCAGGGCCCTGGTCACCCGGGGCTGCCTTTTGGCTGGGAGGAGTAAAATGTCCCTTGTCTTTGGAGGTGTGAAAGTCAGTCTGTAATTTATCTACAAACAAGACATTTCAGTCTCCTCCTTCACAAATGCACAGAAAAGCTAATTGAGATTAATTTTAGGATGAATAGACAATGGAGAAGACCCTTTAGAATGCACCTCCAAATCTTAAATTGGGATCCCAAACAGCAATTCCTAGGAAAAGAACCAGCTCAGAGTAAACAAATACCGTCAGCTAACAGGGGGAGGTCCAGAGCTCAGGAGGACTTACTGGTTCCATCAAAGTAGAAGCTCAGAGCTGCAGGGCCCAGGAGGGCCATGCCAGTACCTGGCGCCGAGTTCGAGTGAAGCATACTCTGAGTGAATCATACACTTTAAAAGGGTGAATTTTATGAACATCTTTGTTGGTGCTGAGTCTTCTCTGAGCCCCACATCTGAGCACCAATCTTGTTAATGAAAAAGAAGCCAAATTCTGTAAAATAATTTTAAAGAGATTTATTCTGAGCCTAATTTGAGGACCATGACCTGGAGCCACGCCCAAGAAACGTTGAGCAAGTGGACTCAGTGTGGTTGGGTTAAAGTTTGGTTTTATACACTTCAGGGAGACAGGGGTTACAGGTAAAGTCATAAATCAATACAAGGAAGGCATATACTGGTTTGGCCCCCCAAAATGGGCCATCTCTAGTGGTGGTGGGGCTTACATGTTATAGGTGGGCTTAAAGATTCTTCCAGTTGTAATTGGTTAAAGACCTGCAGCTTTGTCTAAGTAAGGAAGTCTGTTAATCAGAGATAAGCCACTGGACATACATTTGCTGTGTAAATTGAGGACCTACAGGTGTGTCTTCAGTAACCTTAGGCCTGTTAGTGGGTTAAAAAGGATGTCTTCAAGAAAGGAAGGGGCATGATGAGGCATGTGTGACCTCCCTCCTTGTGGAAGGCAATTTAGTTGTAGGATACCCTTGGCCATGAGCGGGTCAATTGAATCAGCCGGTGGTGGGAGCCTTAAGATTTTATTTTAGTTCATAGCAGTTTTGCAGCGATCACTGAATTTTTGGCCTCAAAAGATTCAGGATCTGTTTGCTTGTGGGACCAAGTGCACTTTCATTGATGCAACTTGTCTGCAATGTCAGGACGTAGAGAGTGATTACTAAGGGAAGCAAGAAAAACTGCAAATTAAACCCTTGCTTCCTAAGGAAGCCAAAGTGAAAAAGAAAACAGAAGCCACCTAGTCAATGAGCTGTGTCCAAAACAAAGCCATGGGGGGTAGGGAGAAAACACTATAAAGTTCTCTTCTACATGTTTCATCTGAATTTTATCTCCATTTAAAATCAATTTCCAAGGTTCATTGTACCCTTTAAATTTAGTTATTCAACCTATTAAACAAGTCACCTCATTGTTGCCCCATTTGAAGGAAGAATGGAGACTCTTTTAATGTTGATAAGAGAAAGAAAAATTAGTCACCTCAGGAGAGGAAAGTGTTCTGAGTAAACACCTGGAGCCTAATAGTAAGAAATTGTGATACTTTGTCACTTGCCTTAACCCTTTCAAAGTTTCATCAAACCAGAACATAAAAATTCATGTAATTAATGAATGCAACTTTTCTCATTAAAAAACCAGAAATTTCTCTATACATAAAAGAACAGAAATCAATGATATCTTATTACTCCCCCATTTAGGTCTGCCTCTTGGCTATTGTCTCCAGTGGCTTCTGCTATCTGCAACATCAAAAAGGAAGTCATTATAGTTTCCTCCCTGACATTATTTGTAAGTTCTGCACTACAGGACACGTTTGAAGTAAGAACATTCTGGATTGCAGATGAGCTATCTAGATTATTTTAACAACCTCTTTCTCCTCCAAGGCTCAACTCCCTCTGCATTTTTGAGTAGATTCTTCTTCCTTGTTTTTTTTTTTCACTGCATAACATAAAGACCTGTCTATGCAACGCCTTTCCATAAAAGACTCCCCCAGAGAAATGCACTCTGAAATTCATGAAAATGTTTTTTAAAAAGCTATTTTGCTTTTATTTCTGTAATAATAAAAAATTATCACCACATATCATAGTTACATAAGTTAGTAATTTAGGAAATTAATGATTTTCAAATGATGAAGATTTTCTTTACATTTCACACTCGAGATACAAAAATTAATGTTAAAATATTGCTTTTGACTTGACAAAGCACTTGTAACCTATATTGGCAGCCAAAAGCAAGTCTAAACATAAAGAGAAATGCATAAGCATTGTATTAATAATTCCAAATAAAAAATATTTGCACACTTTTACTTGGTCAATTTGCTGTTTCTTGCCAAAAACAATCACTTGTCAATCAGTTCACCTAAAGCAGAGGGGAATAGGCTGGCAGAAATCATCAGTACTTCTACAGGAGATGGAAACTGTGAGTGTCTAAAAAATTATAATTAATTTAAAATATACATTATTAACTATAATTCCACACTCAACACATACCTGACATGAAAATATTTCTAATTACCTTGAGAATATGTTTCATTGCTTTACTTCACAGATTTTTCTGATAGCATTGTTGTTTTTCCATTTTGCATCAAAGTTTAATATTATCTATCAAGTATTAATAATTAGCTTTTCTCATTTTTTTTCACCTTTACTCCAATCCTTCAACATAACAAAAACACATGAACACCCCCACCTCATATATACCTTCTAGGAGAATGAGTATTTATACTTTTCAGGATGAAGAAAACTTAGTCCATATTGTTCTGTTATGAGAATCTTCCCAAGGCTACAGCAACACAAAGTAACCTGAGCCAGGATAACTCGCTTTGCCTTTTGCTTTTGTTATCTGGGTCAGCAGCCAGTGGGTACTTGGTACAGGGACACTACAATGACATGTTTTAAGTGTCTACATGCCAAATGAAACTTTCCTCTTTCTCTCTTCCATCTGCTTAGTAAAAAATAGATGGCTATAGATGTTAGGTGATAGACAGGTAGATAATAGGTACAATAAGCCACAAGATTTCTCACCAAATAATATCTTCCTAATTTGACATTACTATGTGTCAGGTCCCATGAATTAACCCAAATTCTATAAGGTTGTAATGTTAGCTCACAATTTTTGAGCATTGAAAAGAACCCAGGCGTTGGGCTAAGTCACTCATGTGTTACTTTAATCCTCACTGCAGCCTTATAAATGGGGTATAGCCATTTCTCTTGTTTTGCAGGTGAACAACTAAGTTCAACTTAGGTTACGTATGTAACTCACTCAAGTCCCACACCAGACAGGTAAGTGGTAGAGCTGGGATTTGAACTCAGCTCTATTTCACTCTAATGACTGTGTTTCTAATCTCTTAACAATGTTACTGCCCCTTACTACACAAGCATTTGCTATCATACAAAATATTTCAGGACACTAAAATCATCAGCAATTCAGTTATGTTTCCAGAACAAAAGGAAAGCTGTTCGCCTTTAGGACTTCTATCTAACTGTGAGATTCAGGCAATGAATTGTTGCCTATTACTTTTGAATGGCTCCAAATGGAATCATTTATTGTCAGGGGTTAGTGGCATTGTCTTACTCCAGTCACAGGGACATGAATTAAGTGAAAAACAGGAGTGGCCAGGAAGTCACTCCTTAAGATTTCTCAAGACCTAACTTCTAATCTGTATTTCATTCAGATCATTTGACATAACAGAAACGTACCTTGTACAAAATATTTTATAACTATTTGACAGCACATGGTCCTGGAAAAGGTATAAGCTTTGGATTAAAGTTGAATTCAAGCCCAGGCGCCATCATTTACTAGAGCTGAACATCAACAAGTCATGGTTTATATCTTTCAATCACAGTTTTCTCATTTATCAGTGAAGACCAAAATGCCTAGTCAGAGGATTAAAGGAGCTAATATATATATACGTAAAGTGCCTGACAAAAGCTATGGCATTTAGTGTGTAGTTCAATGTAATTTCTTCCCTCTCCCCTTATTTTAAAATGCTGCCTTTAGAAAGAATGCCTGTCACTTCTGTAAGTTTCAATAGTCACTTTCAAAGCATTATCTTGCTTACATAGGGCAGCTATTACTTCCCCTGTTTCACAAATGGGACATGAAGCAACCTGCTCACATTCTTAGGTAGCACAACTGAGAGCCAATCTGATTTCAAGGCAGTAAAGGGTCTGCTCTTCAGGGAGCTATTCCCATACAGAATAAAATTGCCATGGGAAAATTTAAAGTATAAAAGATAACCTCCTAGGGTGAAAATCAAGTCAGTTAGAAGTAAAATATTGCCAATTTTCATATAAACACATGGATAAGAGCAGAAGTTGGGAACCAGGAGAATATTTCAATTCTGACTTCAGGGAAAAACTTAGATGGCTACTAATTTTTTCCCTATTATAAGTGTTGTCAGCATATTGGATGTGCACTGTGATGTATTACGGATACAGCCAGAACTCTACTACTCCAAGTCAATCATGCATCTGTAGAAAAAATGAGCTAGAAAAATATTTGGAAGTCATGGTTCCTACTTTGTTTTCATGTTTTACATGTTCTAAAAGATTTAGACCTGCTGAACCAAATAATCGATAGAACCCAATATCAAAAGTCTAGAAAGTCACATTTTATTCGTTTCAGTTGCTCTTTTAAAAGAATATAAACAGCATAAATCAGTGTGCACTGGCATCAAAATCAAGTGGCCTAATCAATCAGACTAAGTCTTGAGCAAATTCTCATTTTGCGTCTCTCATAATCCCATTCTGTAGGTTTCCCAATTTTAAGTACAACACTTTTCGTCTTGAAAAATGTTACAATTTGCCATCACCATAAATTTGTCAATAGGAAACATAAGTAAACCCCATCATCCATTGTAGTTCTTTCTTATTTTACCCAAGGAAAACTTCTATGTCAGCTTCTATGGCATTATTTTGCGCACATTTATCTTCACGTATACAAACACTAAATTAAAACCAAAGGCAAAACAACAGAAAAAGTTATCATTTAAATAATTTAAGATTCTCCTCCTCAAAATATTCCCTTTGCCTCTTTTGTGATCAGAAAAATTGATAGCCATGATACAAGGTTTCACAGAGATTACCCTCTGAACCAACTTGTTATTACCCTTAAGAGAGAACGCTTACACTATTTCTCACTAAATCAAATAGAATATGCCATTGACAATTGTTCAGTGTATTAAAACAATATAAAATAAATCAACAGACTAAAATACAGTCAGTTCTCCACTCACCTTCTTCTCCTGGCTGGCACAACAAGGATTCATAAGTAGAAACTTCAGAATCTAGGACAGTGCAATTCAGTTTCCACCTTGTGTCTTCTGCTCTGGAAACTGCAGAAACTCAACTAACAAGACAAGACAGGTTTGAATGATCCCTCAACATCCATCTATTCTCAAGAAAGACCTGAAAGGCAATAGAATACCAATCTGGAATGTTCTATGTCCTTAACAAAATGATCTATTGAGACCTTCAGGTTAAAATGAGCCAGGAACATAGGTCAGCCAAACTAATGAGGAGCTTTCAAGTCCACGAGAGCTCAGAAGGATGAAAGCTTCCAGAGAATTGGATGGGCCTTAGAAATAAAATTATTTCTTATTATTAAAATTATTATTATGGGCCTTAGAAATAAAATTATTTCACAAAATAATTCAGATGTATTTGAATCTCCCATATTTGGAGTCTAATGTGTGATGACATGAGAAAAAAAAAATGTTGAAAAAGGCATTGCTGAAGGGGTGAGAGCCAGGGATGGATTTTAGGGACAGCAGCACTGGGTGACCACTCACTGGGCTGTTCAGCATAAAGGAAATCCACAGTGGGAAACAAAGGGGACCTGGTGGGGGTGGAGGGGCCCTCCTGTCCCCAGGGCTTGGCCTTGCTGCAGCTCACTCTACTGTGGCTCGGATGCCTCTGAAGGCCGCGGGCTGCTTCTTGCCGGCTCCCACCCGGAGCTGTGAGTCCACGCCTGGCCGCCCTCCCACTCTGTGCTGTCAGGATCCGGGGATCTCAGGCTCTTCTTGCTCTCCACTCTAAAGGCAAGGACACATTTGAAGGGGACTCTCAGGTATTTTGAAATGTGCAGGACATTGTCATTGACGCTTGCCACCCTGCTGTGCAACAGATGTCAGGGCTTCTTCCTCCTGTCTGTCTGAAACTCTGTGCCCTGTGACCAACTACCCATGCCCTCCCTCTGCCATCCCCCAGCCTCTCGTCACCGTCAAGCTACTGTACTTCTATGAGGTCAGCTTTGCAGATTCAACGGGTAAGTGACATCATGCTACATTTGCCTTTCTGACGGGGATGGATATGTGAATTAGCTTTATGTCGCCATTCCGCATAGTTCACATGTATATAAACTTTACATTGTACCCCATACATGTCTACAATTATCACTTCTCTATTAAAACTAATATCAGTAAAACCATAACTAAAAAAGTAGATGCAGGAAGCGTGGCTGGACCACCCACACACTTGCTCTTGCTGCTTCAGCTGTCCACAGTCCCTGGCGCCACCTTGTGTACCTGTCTGCAGCAGATCTTTTGGGCCGGCAGATACAGCACATTATTAATATAAAGTTGGGAAATCTCCTAGTGAGCCTCTTCCAGCCCTGGCCCTCCTCAGAGGGGGAGGGAGAGATTGTCCCATCTGGCTGCCCAGCCTGGAGACAGGTGGCTTCCCTGGTTGTTTCCTGAAGAGAGGTGTCTCTTCCTTGCTCTTCCCCATGGCTGCTGGTGCTGTGGGTGGAGGGGAGGCCCTGGGGCCATGCCAGGGGCTGTGCTGGGATCGGGACTTGTCTGCAGGCTGGGGAGAGGACTGGCAGTAACTATGGTTTTACCAGTCACCCCTGGTGTCTCCTACTCCTTGATCCAAGTGTCCCTCAGAATTTCAGGAAGGGTGGGCCTCTCCCAGGGGTCAAGGTCAGGAACTTTTTCACAAATGTTTTCAATTCTTCAGAAAACAGGTGTCTCATACCTTCCATGGGTGATGTTACTTTTAAGTTCCTCCCAGTTGTCACCATGAAATGGAAGACTCCCGGCTGTCATGGTGTAGAGGACAACACCCAGGCTCCACATGTCCACCTCCCGTCCCCTGTATTCCCCACCCAGGAACATCCCTGGGACACAAAACAAGGAGTTCCACAGAGGTGTCCAGCTTCTTCCCCTCACTAAATGTCGTGGCAAAGCCAAAGGCAGCTACTTTGCTGTTCTCCTTCTCATCAAGTGGAATGTTGGGGCTTCAGGTCCCGGTGGATGATGTGGTTCTCGTGGCAGTACTGCACCGCAGCCGGGATCTGTGGGAATTTGGCCCAGGCCTCCTCTTCCTTCATGCAGTGGTGTCTCACCATGTGCCGTAAAAGGTCACTGTCATTGGCGTACTCTGTTACTCAGCAGAGGGTGTCTTCATTCCTGATGACATCTAGAAGCTTAAGGATGCTCGGATGATTCAGGGCCCTCGTGGCTTTGACCTCCATAGTGACACTTTCCAGGCTGGGGATGGTCTGTTTGGACATGATTTTGATGGCCACCTGGGTCCCAGTAGGAAGGTGCTGGGCCAGCATCACCTTGTTGAAGGTGCCCGAGCCCATTGTCTTGAGGAGCTTATAATTGTTAAGCTCCCCAGTGGATGAATTGGAGGCCAAGGCCTGCTCCATGGTCACCTCTAACTATGCTAACTCCACACTAACTATGCTAACTAATGAACACTACCAATTATGCTAACTAGGCTAAGAGTACTAGCAATACTAACTATACTAACTACTCTGACAATAGTAACAATACTAAGTTTATGAACTAATTTAATAATACTAATAAATAATCCAAATAGGCTAACAATACTCATTATACTAACACTACCAAGAAACAATACTTAGTATACTCTGCTAACACTAATAAATATGAGTATTAACCATGGTATGCTGATGCTACTAACAAACAATGCTAACTATAGTATGGTAACAAGAACAACAAACAGTACTAACTATCCTACCCTAAGACAACTAACAAACAATGCTAACTGTACTAACTACACTAACAATGCTAACTGACAAGGAAAAAGCAGTCTCGCTACAGTCAAACTCCACAAGTCACCAAAAAGCAGCTTTCTGGGTATAAGGACGAAATCCCAGGCCCAGCCAGGGGCTCATACAGGTGTTACTAGTTGGATAACAATGGCGCCTTTGAGGTCAAAGCAAGAAATGGGACAATCAGGGCTGGGTATAAGCCACAGTGGTTTTTCCTTTTTTGGTCACAAGAACATTTTGCTTTTAAAGAAAACAAGTGTTTTTTGGTGATACGGTTATAGAGATTGATATTTAGTTTATTAGAAATTGAAACCTGTAAAAGGCTTCAGGGACCTTTCCATTTATAGTTTGAAAATCTGCAATAACTTTAGGCTTTTAAAGACCTTATTATGTCTATGTTATGTTATGTTATGTTTAAAGACCTTATT
>VBSM01002035.1:7539592-7594816 GCA_008086735.1 Cheirogaleus medius
CGTCTGATTGCCTGGTTCTCATGACTGCTGCCCTCATTTAAGACACACGCACTCACACGCTATGATGGGGTAGGACCCAGGCATCTTGGATTTTCACATGGAGAATGAATGGATACCTCCTTTCTCTGCCCTGCCCACATGGAAGTTTTGCCTCCCGCATGAAGACAAATCTAGTGCTGCTGGGTGACCGCAGTGGATGTCAGGGATTGGGCTGTCCAGTCTTCACCCTGTCCTCCTCTGGAGTTTTCTTTCCTACACTGCTGAGACTGAAAGGGCACGCATTGTTACCCAGACTCCTTTGCAGTCAGGCCCTGGGTGCAGACCGGATTCTACTGTTTGGATGCACTCCTGGAAAGGCTGGAAGGAAGTGGTGGAGGCCGCCCTCCCGCACCTTTTAGCTATTCTATTTCCAGTGCACAGGCAGAGGTGGAGATGAGAGGCGTTCTGTAGTGGGCGCCAGGATCCACTTCCCAGCTTCCTGGGTCTGCTGCTGCAGCAGATGTGGCGGCTGGACTCTGACTCCAATGCCCGGTCACCAGCTTTGTGATGGCCGAGAGGTGGCTGTGACAGTGGAGGCAGCCGCAACGGTGACACCATCATCCTGACCCCTGCTCCATTTGTGGGTCTTGAACTCACAACCCTAGTGGCAGCCTCTAAGGCCATAGTATTCTCAGAATTGTTACGTGAGGCCCAGCCTGGAGCACACTCCTCCAGCCCTTCCAGTAATTTTTTTTTAAAAAAACTTTCTATTTTGAAATAATTATAAATTCACAGAAGTTGCAAAGATAGCACAGGGAGGTCCTGTGTAGCCTTCATCCAGTTTCCCCCAGTAGTTACATCTTCCCTAATTGCAGTACAATATAAAAACCAGGAACTTGACGTTGGTACAATGCATGGGATTCCATAGTCTTTTTATCACACGTGTACATATCAACCTGAATATCAACCACCATGGCAATCAAGAGACCGTTCCATCACCATGAAGATCTCCTGCACCCCATATAATCACACTCACCCCTTTTACTCCCTCCCATACCTAACCTCTGGCAACCACAAATCTGTTCTCCATCTCTGGCATTTGCAAGAATGTCATACAAATGCAATCACACAGCACATAAACTTCTGAGATTGGCTTTTTTCCCCACTCCTCACAATGTCCTTGAAATCTGTCCAAGTTGTATTGTATGTCAGTAGTCTATTCCTTTTTATTGCCGGGTAGTCTTCCAGGGTATGGATGTACCACAATTCAACGACTTACCTACTGAAGGACATTTGGGTCATTTCCATTTCTTGGCTATTGTCAGTAAAGCTGCTTGGAACATTTGTGTACAGGATTTTGGGTGAACATGATTTTCATTTCGCTGGGGTAAATGCCCAGTAGTCCAATTTCTGAATCATATGGTAAGTACATGCTTAATTTCTTAAGAAACTGCCAAACTATTTCCCAGAGTACCATTTTACATTCTTAGCAGCAATCAACATAAAAGATCTAGCTTCTCTGCTTTTCTGGCATTTGGTATCGTTGCTATTTATATTACCAGAGGCACGATTGTGTCCTCCCTCTCCACCAGTGTCTCTCTATTTCCACTTGGAAAATGGGGGTGCTTCGAGGATGCTGGGGGACTATCAACCTCATGGTTATTCAGTAGTCCATACCCCACCCCCATTCTCCATTAGTTGGAAAAGGTAATATTGCCAAATATTCATTGTTTAACGGATATTCAAGTTTAAGTGGGTGTCCTGTATTTTTGTTGCTAAATCTAGCAACCCTAGAAAAAGGTTGAACTACTTGAACCAGTGAAGAATGTGACAGCACCACACTCAAAAACAGATCATTTGCTTACTTTTACTAGATATAAGCTCCCAGAAGCAAAAATTACATCTTTTTGTACTCTTTATTCCCAGGATTCAGGACAGAATTATCTCAAATTCTAAATTAGCTGTGTGTGACTTCATGCAGTTTTTTCTGTTTTGAAAAGACAGATGAAAATCCTTTGGTTAAAGGACCCACACAAACAGCTCTCTGACTGTACCACTGTTGGGGGGGGTGGTTAAAAATGTTAGTTAGAATTTATTTGGCTTTCAAAAACTCATACATAAAAACTAATGAAAACAGAAACAACACAGGAGGCTTCAGGCCACAACCCTTTAAGGTAACTTACTGTGCCCGCCCGCTTTCCCACGCAGGCTCGGCCTGGCCAGAGCTGACCGCGTGGCCGCTGTGCTCTGCTGCTGGGGAGGGGCCTGGAGCCCCACAGCCTCCGCAGCCCGGGTGCTGGCTGGCCGGCAGGTCGGTCCCTGCAGCCTCGCTCCTGCCAGGCCAGCATCCTCGCCAGCTCTGTGGACAGGGAGGGCGCACGGCCGCACCCCCGGGGCGACCAGTGGTGGCAGCACATCTCTGCCTCCCTTCCACCCTTCCCTGCATCTGGATGGGGACTATTTGGAGACCGGAAACTGCCCTCCTGTCCTGAAGGGTGGAAGCCTTGACTCTGGGCCACATGGACTGTTGGGCAGTGCCGGGTGCACAGGTTAGCACACCTGGAGAGGCTGGCACACCGGGATGTGGCTGAGCAGGGGTGGCTGGAGGCCTGGCCCTCCCCCGCTACCATCTCCCCTACAGCCAGCAAGGTGCCCTCAGCTGATTCCTGGTGGGCAGGGGGAAGAGAAGCAGAGGCCCAGGGCTGTGGAGACGCGGCCCAGTGAGCCCCGGGTCACTTGTGACAGGCTTCGACCTCAGGAGCCTCCTGTGCATCCCAGACCGCCGCTCTCAGCTCTCCTGCTCTCGTCCTCACCTGACTCTTTGATGGGATGAAGTGCTAAGATGCAGGTTTAAAATACACAGGATAGAGAAAATGTAAATACCCTTAATGTTAAATGAGCTCTTATAACTCTTATATAATAAAGAAAATGTTTGCGTCCTAAAGTTCTGAAGTGTAAAACACTGTGAACATGAGATGTTGCAGATGGATTCTACCTTGTAGGGGTGTGGGTTACGTGGAGGTATTTGTCAGAACTCATGAGCTCCACATTGCAGACCTGTGCATTTTACCATAAATAAACACCAATAAAAGAAATGTTAAAAAAACAAGCAGTGCTGCCACAGCGGCCCCGGGCTGCTGGGCACAGGTCCAGGCTCCTGCCACTTGACAGTGTCACCTGGGAAGGGAGGCCGATTTCTCAGTGGGTCTACACAGTGCTCTACAGCCAACCAGACTCTGGTTTTCAAAGGATAGTGTTCAGTGACATGGCAGAGTGTTCATGTTACAATGTTAAGAGAAAAAAAAGCAGGACAAAGTTTCACATAAAGCAGGATTACCGATCTGTAAAAAACAATTTGGACACAGGCAGAAATCCATTTATTCATTGAACCAATGAACCACTGACTGAGCGTTTGCTTTGCTGTGATTCACAAGTGTGATCAGAAACCCACACTGGGCTCCCAGCAACCCTGTGAGGAGAGGTAAGCGCCTTCCTGGGGGACTCTGGCAGGGTTGGGGGTCTGAGAGTGTGACAGGCCTATCACCCGGGGAGCTGGAAGAGACACAAACTGGGTTTTCCAGGAGAGCTCGCCCTTGGGCTGACTTTTTTCTTTTTAATCAGGTGTCCCACACATAAGGTGCAGAGAGTGTAACGTGCACTGATGTGACGATCGCTTACACGGACATGCCACCACCCAGATCCAGATGCTGCCAACCCCCCAAGTGTCCTGTGCCCTCCCAGTCTTTACCCCCTCCCAGCAACAATTCTTTTTTTTTTTTTAACTTTTTTTTTTTTTTTCATGTTAACACTACTGAGGTAAGTAAAAGCAACATTCTGACTTCTATTGCCACAGATTTGTTTTCCTGTTCTAGGACTTCCTCCTAAATGGAATCATATAGTAAATATTTTGGGGGGGTCTGCCTTCTTTCACTCCACATATGTCTGAGTCTCACAAGGCTGCATGTACCCATACTTTGTTCTGGTTTTGTTTTTTCCAAATTGTTGTGTCCATTGCATGAATATACCTGTTGATGGACATACTCGGGTTATTTAGTGTTTGGCTATTAGGAGTAGGGTGGTGAACATTTTAGACATTTCTTGTTGGTGACACAGCACTCATTTCCTCTTGGATATAGATGGAGAAGTGCAACTGCTGAGATACAGGGTGGATGAGTGTTCAGCTTTAGCAGAAACTGCCAGTTTTCCAAGTGGTTGTAGCATTCCGCTCTCCCCACCCCCACCAGCAGGGTTTGAGATCTCCAGTTCTGAGTGGAGTCTCCTGTGGACTCACATGGCAGTTCGTGGTGGTGGCCGATGGAGGCTACAGTTAGGGAGAAAGATATTCTTGGTAGGAGGAATGCCCTGAAGGCACATGGCAACTGTGAAAATGCGCCACTCAGATGTCCTGCAGCAGAGCAAGTGGGATGGCCCTGCCGCTGTGCAGAACCCACCTCGGCACTGATGCTGAGACCACACTCCTCAGCCACTCAGGGGAGCAGCGGGGATGCCGGTCTGATGCACACCTTTGCTCAAGAACTGGTCTGTCTGGTGAAAGGCTCCCAGCCTGAGACTCCACCTCCTCACCCCCCTCCCCACCCTCCCCTTCACTGGAGCCCCAGGTCTCCCTATCGACAAAAGGCTGACACTCCTTCTCCTGGGACAAATCTGATCCTGGTTAACCTTCTAGCTCTGTTTCCAGGGGAGCCAGACCAGCCAGTTAGCGGGACGTCAGGCACGATATTAGGCAACACTGCTGATGGGGGTTTTCACCTCTGACTGATGAACTACGTCTGAACTGGAAGGACTAAGAATAAGCTAAAACGTCTGGTAGGAAACCATGGCCTGAGGCTCCCCTAAGTGCAAGAACTCTGACTACCAGGCATGTCCCTGGAGGGACCCTGGGAACTACGGTTTTGGGTGGTGAAAAGGTACTGGCCTCCGTGGGGCCTGGGGCTTCTGAGCCAAGGAGGCCCCACAACCTCTGAGTGGATCTCGTGTCCCGCCCTTGGGCAGGCACTGGGGGACAGGGTGGGACGGTGGCCCCCGACTGAGGTGAGGGCTCCTCCTGTGGAAGAAATTTGCAGACGTGGCTCTGCAGGCACACCAAGCGTCCTGCCTCCATCCTTCCAAGCGAATCTGACGCCAGGTGTGGTCTGTCCAGGCCACGTGAGTCTGAACGCCCGGCTCGGCCTGAGGAAAGCCCTGTGGATCCAGCTCTTCCTCCCCACGGCCCTCGCTCCTGCCTGCCGACCTGCCCGCCTCCTCCCTGAGGGCCTCGGGGCTCTGACGACCGGCCCCACTTCCTACCACCTAATGAAAAGACTCAACCGAGACGCTTATCATCATTTAATGATGTTCCCAACACTCCCTTCACTGGGATACAGGGAATTTCAGGGGGATGGAAGCCGATGAACCACCTACGCCAACAACCGCATGATTACTCGTTTTCCAGAAAGCTGGATGCCAGGAGGACCCAGTAGGAAACAGCATGATCACTTAGCCAAAGAGGTTCCTTGGGATTCTTTCTTTCCTTCCTCCTCCTCCATCTCCTCCTCCCTGCTAAGGAACTCCTCCAGGGGTATAGATGATCGGGACAGGAGAAGAGGGGATCCCATCTCTCCAGTGCAAAGAGGAGCTCTGCAAATACCACACCCCAGATGCAATGAGACGACACGGAGGCACAGGCCTGGCACAGACCTGCTCCATAAATAACAAACAGAAGTTACCACAGCAGGGTCGGTGGGCCTGAGGACACTGACTGGAGGAGCCACCGTCCTGAGGCCTTGGCGGAGCGCTTGCTATGTGCTGCACACTAGCACGTCTGCAAAGGGTCCCAGGAGCGTCTTGTTGAAGATGCAGCGGACCCACACCAGGTAGGTGGTGAAGGGCTTGATGTTCTCAGTGAAGGTGTGGTTCTGCAGGGCCAGGATGTAAGGCACGTAGGTGTTCTCCCCCTGCTCCTGCAGCCACACCTCATACTTGACCTCCCGCACCTTCAGGTACTTGAGGTTCCACGGGATCTGCCAGGAGACGGTGAGGCGGGCCTCGGAGGCACCCTGCACCGACGCCTGGCATCGCGCCTCCCGCACCTTGCCCGGGTACAGGCTGACTGTCCACCTCTGCTTCCGTGGCCCTGGCCGGCCCTTCACCACACGCCGTATGGTTTGAATGAGGGATGGGATGTCCACAGTGGTGTCCTGGTAGATTCGGAAAAGCCACTCGGGGTTCCGGCAACAGAGATGCCGCGGGACCTCGCGGCTTTGCAGGATACGGGCCTGCTCAGCCTGGTCCAGGTGGGCGATGCCCCCCTGGTCCCAGGGCCGCTCAGGGTACGTGACTGTGTTCTCTGGCATCGTGTTCCGCCAGGCTACATACTGGAGGGCCATACCAGGCAGCGTGGCCAGCGTTTTATAGGGGGTATAGTGGTCGGGGTTGACGGCATACGGGAAGAGCTCAACCACAGTCGCCCCACGGGGCAGGAAGAGGGTGGTGACCAGCTGGGCCCCGTGCATGCTGACCAGCATGGAGGCATTGCTGACCAGACGCACAACATCTGCAAAGGTGTGGTCCTCCAGGGATACCGTCACCGTCTTCATCTGGAACTCCTGGGCCAGCGCCAGCAGCAGCTCTGCCTCGTTCAGGATGAGTCTGTTGTGGGTGCGGCTGAAGACCAGAATGTACTCCTCGCCTAGGGGTGCTCCTGCGCGGCTCACATTCAGCTTTTCCATCATGAACTGTGCAAACTGCCGGATCTCGTTGCCTGAGACAAGGATATTGGCCTTTGGGCCCTGGGGCTGGACGAAGCCATACTGGTACCAGGTGGTGATCTTGGAGAGGCCCACGAAAGCGTGGGAGAAGCACAGTAGCCGGCCCAGGGTCTTCAGCTGTGTCCGCAGGAGAGGCTGCTTGGGGCTGAGAAGCTTGTAGAGGTCGAAGTGCGCACCCTCGCCCCAGCCCTCCATGAAGAAGAGCCGCGCCTCCTGGGCCAGGCCAGGGAACTGCCGCAGGGTGTAGAAGAGCGGCAGCAGGTCATCGTGGAAGATGTGCATGAGGTTGTCGGGGTTGAAGCGGTTGGCGATGACGGCCACGTCGGGCACAAACACTGGCTTGGGCATGAAGCGCAAGGCGGCAGCGGGCAGCTCCACGAAGTTGAAGTACTGGGTGTTGTGGTCCTCCACGGTGGACAGGTCAAGCAGGGCTGGCTGGAAGCGCCGGGAGCCCAGGTTGGGCAGCATGACAGAGGAGTTGCCGTGGAAGAAGATGAACTCCTCGGCCTCGCTGGAGTAGCAGAGCCACTTGAAGCGGCAGATGCGGTCCGTGTGCGTGCGGCCCGTGCACACCATGTGTGTGCCACCCTCCGTCAGGATCTGCAGGGCCTTTGGGTAGTCGATCCTCAGCGCTGGGGCTGGCTCTGGGGCCTGTCGGCCGAGGGCCAGCTCCTCTTCCAAAGTGGCCGCGTGCTCACGCAGCCGCACATGCTTCCACAGGACTGCCGCCAGCACCGACACCAGCAGGGCATTGAACACCGCTGACAGGTGCATCCTAACGCTGCTGCGGGGCCCTAGTGAGGTGATGGCTGCTGGGAAGTACCACAGGCCAGGTGGGCTTCACCCATTCCTACGGATACCCCGAGGACCGGCAAAAGCCTGCAGGAGGAGAGAAGGAAAAGAAAAAGGAGTTGGCATAGTCTGCCTGGCGCCATCACAAGCTCCCACTATGCACAGCCACTGTGCTAGGCACGGTAGATTAGACCGTTGTTCAAAATATTTGCTCCCCCCCACCACTTCCCTGGATGGAGTATCTATCCTTACACTTGACTTTGGCCTTGGCCTCATAACGCGGTTTGGCCAACGCGATGTTAGCGGAGAGAACATAATCAAAGGTTTGGAAAGTGCCTGGACTGGCCTTGCCCTCTGCACACTTATGACACTGCCATGAGAAGAATGTGTTCAGGCCAACTCGTTGGCCCCAAGAGCAGTGAGCCAGTCGTGGAGCAGAGCTGCTCTGGCCAAGCCCTGTCTAGCTCCACTGACCCTGATGTCTGAGTGAGCCCAGCCAAGACGAGCAGAGCCATCAGCCAACCCAGCCAAGGTCAACCAACACACAGACACCTGAGATGGATAAAAGCTTATTATCGCATGTCACTGAAATTCTGGGGCTCTTGGTCAGGAAGCACCACTGGAGCAAAAGGTAACCAAGAGAGACATCTGCAATGACAGGCCACAGGGAAAATCCCTCTTAGGGGTCTGAGGTTCCTGGACTGCCAGGACATTACTTTTCTCTAAATGAGAACTGGCATTGAAGGCCTGTGAACACTGTTCCCAGGTTCCACACCAAGACCCCACTGCAGCCCTTCTGAGAGACACAGGAATGCATGTGCAGGGAGCAGACTGGCTAAGATCTGCTCCTGCTTAAACTTTAAGCTCCTTTAGAAATCATGCCTGCTGGCTTTTAGAATCCCTTAAAAGCACAGTAGAAACTTGCCCCCTCAGTGAACAAGGAAGAGGATTGTGTCTGCATCTCACCTTTGACAAATGTATTTTGAGGCAAAAATCCCAAAAAGGTTTTAAACACTCTCTCCCACAGAGAGGCCTGGCTGGGCTGGGCATCCGCTCCCTTTTTTTGCATGGTCATGGAGGGCACCACGCCTCCTCTGGGGCCCAGGACTATTGGGACAGCTGAAGAATCCCACCCTCAGTGACGCAGAAGCTGCACAGGTAACACTGCACTGTGGAGGGAGCCATACGCTCCCTTCTTCCCTTGCAGCTGGCTTCTGATGCAATCTCCACCTCCCTGCGACCAAAAGTCCCAAGGGTGATCTTGCCCAGAAAGAGAAGGTATCTTTGGCCAGGTACCCTAAGAAGCAGAGTCAGAGACAAGGATTTGCATCCAAACACTTTGAGAAATCATCCTAAGAAATACTTACAGGAGAGTGGAAAAGTGAGACAGAGAGGGGACGAAAGCCAATACAGGGTACGCCAGTGAGCAGGTCACTGTTTTGGGAAAGCTGGGATACATGTCTATCAACTGTCGGGCTTGGGTGAAGGCCGTTTGGAAGGCATGATCTCTTCTGGCCTACCCTCCCTCATCCAAGGCTGGGCACACACATATGCACATATGATTTAACACACACCCTCACACCCAGCAGATGTAATGCACTCTAGGGTTTTCTAGTCTGTTAAAAAAAAAAAAAAAAGCTGGCCATGATCATCTTAATTGATTTTCTAACCTACTAATAGGGTTGGCAACTTGGTGTTTAAAAAATACTGGTTTAGATCACAGGTTCTCAAACCTGGATGATGTGGAATCCTCAAGGGGCACTTGCTAAAAACCCACGTTCCCTGCACCAGCCTGGAGGCCCCAGCTCAGCAGGTCTGGAGTAGGCTCAGGCATCTGCATCGTTAGCTTCTCTGTGTTATTCCTGCCCTCTTATGGATTACTTGAATTTCATTTTGATTTATCTATAGTGTTTTTAATGTATCTCTTGGTGTAGAATTTTTTAATAGTTAAAGATCCTTTAGAAATCATGCTTGCTGGCTTAGAATCCCATAAAAGCACGAGCAGAAACTTGCCGTGGTCAAGGAAGAGAATTGTGCCTGGGTGTCACCACTGACAAATGTTTTGTACATTGAGGCCAAAATGCCAAAAGGGTTTTAAATACCTGTTCCCACACACACATTGTATATCCGTGATGTACCACAGTCTACTAGTACTGCCATTTGACCTTCTGAGGAAGTGTAGAAACCTCACCTCCATTCAGGTTCCTTTATCCTCTCCCGTTTACAACATATTTTAAATAAGATTATCTTAAAAATACTTTCAAGATAATTAAAAGTACTAATTATCTTAAGTAGTAATACTTAATAGTATGAATATTAATACTATTGCTATGAATATTAATGTTGTTAATAAGAGAATAGTTAATTATTATAAATATTTCCTCTACATACATTGAGATTCACACTGGACAGTGTTATAAGTTTGGCTTCAGCTGTCAAATATAATTTCCTCAAGAGAAAAAGGATAGTCTATTGTATTTACCCACATTTTACTCTTTTTGTTCTTTCTTCATTTCTGATGTTACAGGTTTCCTTCCATTATCATATCCTTTCTTTGAAGAGTTTCTGTTGGCCATTCTTTTAGGGTAGATCTGCTGGGAACAAATTCTTTTAGTTTTCCTTCCTGTAAATGTCTTGATTTCACCTTCATTCCTAAAGAATATTTTCACTGGGTATAGACTTTTTGGGTAACAATTTTTTTCTTTTAGCATATGAAAAATGATGCTGTGACACTTCCTCTGACCCAGGACTTCTGATGAGAAATTGCTATTAATGTCATTTGAATGGCATTTCCCCTAGATGTGATATATAGTTTGTCTCTTTACTCTTAATTTTGTTTTGGTCTTGTTTTCAGAGGTTTGATTATAAAGTGTCTTGGCAGGGTTTTTTGGGGTTTATCCTCTTTGGGGTTTGCTCAGATTCCTGAATCTGTCGTTTTATGTCTTTCACCAGATTTGGGAAATATTCAGCCATTATTTCTTTGAACACGTTTCCAACTTCACACTGCTCTTATAGGACTCTCCAATCACCAACAGTGCTAGATTAAAAAAAAAATATATTGTCCCATAGATCTTTGAGGCTCTGTTAATTTTTTCCCAGTCTTTTTTCTCCTTGTTGTTCCGGTTGGATATTTTCCATCATTCTGTCTTCATGTTCACTGATTCTTTCCTTTGTCCTCTCCATTCTTCCTTGAGCCCATCCAGTGATTTAAAAATTTTAGTTATTTTATTTTACAGTTCTAAAGTTTCTATTTAGTTTTTTATATCTTCTTTCTTTGCTGACATTTATTCTGGACGTTTTGGGTAGAATGTTATGATATTATGGATCTCCTTAAATTTCCGCAGGCTTCTACTCAAACTGTGCTGGCGTGGGGGAGGGAAGGCATTGACTCTTTACCGTTTTGGGTGGGGTAGAAGTCCAGGCCTCCCTACTTGGCTCTGTCAGCACGACCCTGGCCGGGAGGGTGAGGGACACTGTCTTCAATGAAAACAGTCCCTGGTGCCAAAAAGGTTGAGGACCGCTGCTCTAGGCTATCGATGTGGCCTTTACTAAAGCTGGGGGCGGTGGGGAAGCATTGTTCCCCGATGTTTTTCAGCAATAGGGTGTTTACGGTCAAAAAGATTTCTGTTTTGCTAGACTGCTCCTTTTCCAGCCCTTTGACAAAGGAGACCAAGCTTCCTCGGGCTTTGTTTTGGTCTATGCCCACTGCCATTTCCAGGTTGTGGGCCTCTCTAGCAGACAGTGTGGGATATACGAAAGGCAAAAAGAAAACCCAGGGAACTCACCCCTACGTTGTTCTGGGAGTTCCAGGGTCCCTGGTTGTTCCACATTCTTTTCTCCACCTTCCAGTTTTCTGATATTTTATATATAATTCCGGTGTTTTTAGCTATATTAGCGGGAGAGAAAGGGATAAATGTGTCTACTCCATTTTGACCAGAACCTGACGTCTCCTTGGCATCTGTTTTCTCGCCAAGCTCCCAGGTGATTCTAGGGTACAGCTAGATTTGAGAAAACCAAGTAGCTCTTAACCAAAGAACCAGGCCATGAATTGCATTACCACTTGTCAGTTTAAAAGTTTGGAAATGTTTTCCTATTTCTTTTGCATATAAATTAGAGTAGGCTCAATGTTATCCTTATAATCACATCACCGTCACTTAGTTGCTTTCTGATACACCTTCTTGAATTAGGAAGATGAAGATCACTCATTGTTCATCTGTCAGAAGAACCACACCCCCACCGCCTAGGCTGTGGGCAGCAGCGAGCAGCCTGTGTGTTAGTTACACCCTATTAACAGCAGCAGCTGGTAGGAGTTCCTGTTCTCCTTTACTGTACTGTAAGATATCTTTGGGTTTTCAACATCTGAGTACACCCAAAGGAGTGTATTATATATGTGAATGTTCCCTATCACGTGCTACGGGGGTAAGAAAAATAGCCAAATGCTGCAGCCAGAACCTGCAGAACTTTAGACCAGGTCTGTCACTTTGCTGTATGACACTGACATGTCACCATTCTCTCTGACCCTTAAGTGCCTGGATGATCAGGATTAAGCATCATACTGGCCCTGGCTTCTCACCTGCTTAGCAACCAAATGCCAGGAATAAACACAAGCCCAGCTATGCCAGGACAGAGAGGAATGGCTTCCTTTTTTGCCAAAGGAGAAGTGACTTCCCTGGCTCTCCCCAGAGAGTGGATACTCAGGCTTTCCAAATGATCTCTGCTTGGACTACTTTGTCTGCAGGCAACACATGGCCTGACATTGGAACACTCTCCCAGTGGCTTGCCTGCAGAGGGATACTTACTCCTTGAAGCTGACAGTCTGGCATTAGGCTTTGCCTGTAGTGATCTGGGCTTCCCTGGGAATAGGTGGGCCTGTTCAAACTCCCAACCAGCGCCTATCCACATCTCATGCTTGTGAATTCTGATGCTACTTCTGAGGGCTGTGGACAGAGGTTCTTCCTCCCTGTCCTTCAAGGAGAGTCCACTCAAAGGTCACCTACCACGGAAGCCAAAGTGCCTGGAACATTATTCCTGAGCCCCGAAATGAAGACATGGGACATGGTGAGCTAGGGCTGCCTGGATCCTTGGGTACCCAGTGGTTTGCAGACCCTGATCTTTGGAAGTTGCTAAAGGTGGGGGTGGGTGGGGAGGCCAAGGACACTGGCCTCCATCTAGCTCCAAGCAGAACCAGGCCCCTTTAATCTGTTCCATATTTGGTGATACTGTAGTGAGTTGAATAGTATCCCCTCAAAATTCATGTCTACACAGAACTTCAGAATGTGACCTTATTTAGAAACAGGGTCTTTGCACGTGTGATTAGTTAAGGATCTTCATATAACACTGGATTAGGATGGGCCCTAAATCCAATGAGAGTGCCCTTATACGATATAGAAAAGGACACACAGAGAAACAGAGAAGGCTATACGAAGATGAAGACAGAGATTGAAGTGATGCTGTTATAAGCCAAAGAACACCCAGGATGACCAGAAACCACTAGGAGCAAAACGAAGGCAGCTAGAGCCATCAGAGGGAGCATGGCCCTGCTGACCATGCTTAGGTTCAGACCTAGTTTCAGACTTCTGGCTTCCAGAACTGTGAGAGAATAAAGTTCTTTCGTTTTAAGCCACCAAATTTGTGGTAATTTGTTGCAGCAGCCACAGGAAACTAATATAGGTACCATAAGAATTCATTTGAAAAAGGGGTTCTTCGCTCTTGAGAAGGAATTCCACAGCTATGAAGGTTAACAAGCACTAAGCAAGTCCTTCTCACTTTACACAGAGAAGCAGTTTGCCAAAATCACACAGCAAGTCTGTGGCACAGCCAGGATTAAGAATGGAGGTGTCCTAACACTGCTGGTGCAGGGCTGCCTCCCAGCACAGGTGGCTGGGGAGACCAGCAGGTAGCTAGCAGGTGGCTCCTCATACAGCCCAGCCTCTCTGCTTCTTCATCCATCTGCCCAGCTCCCCGCCTCGGCCAGTACGAAGGGATGCACTACTCCAAACTCCATGGGGAGGCGCGGGGAGCTGGGTCAGGAGCAGTCAGAACAGGAAGCTGACTATTAAAGACTGTGACTGGTGGGTTTGCTCTTCTGGAGACACCTGTAAAGGTATCACTGATCACTCAGTAGCTACCACATCACCGATGCACGGACGGTCGCAGGCAGCTGCCAGAAGAGACATGTGCTGCCAGGGAAAGTTGGAGGATAAAAGCCAGACAGACGCAGGTTCAAACCCCAGCTTCTCGACCTACTGTGTGGCCTTTCTGAACTCCAGTGACATCAGCACAGGGCACAACGTCACAAGGCTGTGGAGGAGGTCAGGAATAATGCATCAGTTGGACCTTGTGAATGCTGATACTCAGCTGCTTGTGACATACAAAAACAATTTCGTTCAATTAGGTTCAACTTAATAGGTGGAGTATATAGTAGGCAGGAAAAGAAAAAGGTTTGAGGCACCAGATGGTTAATAAAAGGCCACCGGAATACACAAAGAAATCTGTCATTTTAAAACACTCTGGACACACTTGGCTGCCTTCATCTGACTCGAAGCAAAAACCGATCAGTGCTGAGGCAGGAACTGTCATTTTTCATTTGAAACAAAGGATTTTAAATTTAAGCAGGAGAAGATGGAGACGGAGATCGGTCAACGAATGTTGTTACATGTGTCATCTGTGGCACCTTGGGCGGGGGTCAGCTGCCAAGCCTCTGTGTCTTGGGCCTGCTGGTCAGGTGCATTAACAAATGACAGAGGGGACACTTGCTTCCCCCAGCACCCATCCCCCCTTTCCTTTTCCTAACAAGATCCCCAGTTTGTGCAGATAGCCAGCCTTCCCACTGATATCTACGGGCCAAGACCTCACACCCCAGGAGGGCTGATGGAGCATGCCTCTGGCTCAGGCGTGGCACGTTGCCCGAGTGGGCCCATCAGGCCAAGGAATGGGGAGTCACATCCCACGTTCCCACCCACTGAACAGAAAAAGAAGGCGTTGCACCGTAGCTGCTGGCTGCCATCTGCTGACGGTATGGAAACCCGCTTGAGGGCAAAGAGAGAAGGCCACGGATGGCATGTCCAAAGAGATACCACGGACCCTGGTGACGTCTCCGAGCCCCACCTCTGACCTCTTGCTGTGAGGGATGGCAACTTTCCTTATTGCCGAAGGTGGGCTGGATTGGAGTTCTGGCTTCTCACAGCCAGAACGTTCTAACTGGTACGGGGAGAGAACCTGTTTTCAAAGTGCTGTGTGGGGGGGCAAATGCACAGGGGTCTGGCTGCGAGTCTTGTTTCTGAGCTCTGTGCTCTAACACAGTGGGGCTATCAGGCATCAGGTCCTCCTTGACCCTTCTAACTTGGGTAGACAAAGCCCTCCCCCTACGAAGCCTTTCTGTAAGAAATGAAAGCAAATCAAACATTTATTGTGGCCAAAGAGGATCTACAACAGTTTTCCACACAGGTGCCTCCTGCTTGTAGAGGACAAGGACTAAGACAACTTAAGTGTCACAGCACAGGCAGGAGCTGGGCTCCAGTGAGCCCTGCAGGCAGTAAGTGCCAGACCCCTTCTGAGGAAGAAGCAAGTCCTTCTGCTTTGGCTGTTTCCTGGAGCTTTCAGAGGGAACAGAGATGTGATCTCGAGATCACTGAACTCAAGCTCCTCATCAGCAAAGATACGGGTACAACTTCACTGGGTTGTGGAGAAGGTCAGAAATCATGCATTAGTTGGACCTTATGAATGCTGATACTCAACTCAGGAAAGAAAAGGGTAGGGGGCTGTCCAGGGAGTGTGACCCAAGAAGACCAAACAGTCCGGTCTGGTTGGAGTAGATGGTTTACAAAGAGAAGGAGAGAGAGACTTAGAAAAATCAGCTAAGGCCAGAATGTCAGTGGCTGTGATGCCAGGTCAAGGAACTTGAACTCTATCCTACAGGCAATGGGAAGCTACTGTAGGTCTTTGAGCAGGGCTGCCTGGAGGTTCTCCGGGAGAACAGAAGTAGAAAAGCCAATTAGAAGCTCCCAGGCCCAGCATCTCCCCACTCAATATGGGAGAGGAGAGCCTGGGAGTTAGAATGGGGGGCCTAGCGGGCCGCAGGAACCTGGTGGGTCACACTTTGTATGAAGGGAACATGGGAGCACATTTCTTAGGGCAATTAAAATCCCAAAGTCTGCAGATGATTTAAATTTTAAATAAAGTCCTATGGACTCAAAGCTAGTCCTCATTCATATCCCTATGAGCCTTCCTAATTGTAAGAGAAGAGGATGAAGTCCCAGCTACCCTGAGGGCCCTGCAGAGAGGAGAGTATCAGTCCCCTGAACTTCACATCTTTCATGTAAGACTTCAAGGCTCCTGCGGAACAAGGGCCAAGAACTTCTGGTCTAGCCACAGGTGAGAGGCCAGCGCACCACAGCTGCCTTCTTGGCTGGGTTTTGACTCCACCCACTTGGCCCTGTTCAGCTCCAGGGAAGGTGTCTCTACGAGCCAAGAAACCCTGCAGCTGAGACATGTACTTAAACGTTGGTGTTTCCTCGGTCTTTTCCAACCCATGCACCCATTGATAATGAAGACAAACCTCATGCCCCAAAGTCCTGCATCCCCCTCCCCCAAGAATCCCTCATTCACAAGAGACTCTCTTCTGCAATGTCTGCCCCTGAAGACCAGTGGATTTCATCAACTCTTACTTTATAGAGTTGGTATTTTATATCTGTATCTATCTATGTATTTTACTTTTCAATGTAAAATTATATTGCTGCATATGTTTTTTTCAAGTATACATGCCCCCCATCTGGAAACTCTCCATCCAGCCTCACCAGCTAAGAACTACTGTGCTAGTGGGTTGAACCACATTAAATTGCTGATATAGGACCATTTTTGACCAATGCCCCAGGTCCTGCCACAGGAACGAGCTGTCCTTACCACCACGGTGGCATGGACAGTATATAAAGCTGCTCAAGAGAGAACACCTGGGTACTCAGTAAGACGTGACATCAGATGGAGTTCTGACATCTTCTTTCTGGAAGGAAAGAGGAGAAGCCAGGAGCTGGAAAGAGGCCAGGAAGAGAGAGAATTAATCCATCCATCCTTAAGGTCAGGAGAGGAAAAAAAACAGAAAATAAGGGAAGGGATGAAAAGGGTTGAGGAAGAGAATGCAAAGGCAGGGATGACAGTGTCTCACCAGGGGGTGGTGGGGCCACCCTGAGGCCCTCAGCTGAGACGTGGGCCAGGGAACTGAAGGGGGACTCACACTGGAATGACGGAGGACGGGAGCAGCACACGTGAGTGTGTGCCCTCATACACACAGCGCCTGGTTCCGTCCACTGAGAGGCCTAAAGGCAATGACAGTGCAGTACAAGTGAGCACACCCAGCACCCAGACCTTGGTTTCTAAATATCTTTCTCTTCTAAAAGGAAACAGCTCTTTGGAGAAATGGCTGATGCCAGGGCTGGAGCAGAGAAAGTGTAAGACAAGCCTGGAACATCTTGTAGTGCTAGAATGTCAAGAAGTGCCTCAAAAAATGATGAGGACATAGCAAAAAGACACAGAAGCCAATCTGGAATGAACACCCAATAGCTAAATCTGGAACAATTTTAGTAAAAAAATTAAAAAGTAATAGTAATGGATTAAAACCCATAGAATAAAATAAATATCCATGAGTCAATATTGATGTGAATAAATGAATAAATAAATAGGAGAGAAAGGACAGATCATCCTTACAGTATTCCAATTAACAAATGTAGGAGCAATGATGGAAATAGAAGATCACCATTTGGCAAATATCACAGTAATAACTGTTGCAGGCAAGATCTGCTGACAGATGCTAAAATAAGTGGGTGAAAGTACAATGAGAAACAGGATATTTGCATAGGCTCAGTCTCAAAGTATCTCCCCATGAGATGCATATTAATCACAAAGGTGAAAATAGAAACTACAGTAGGGAAGCTTGGCAGACACAACCCCCCCCACCAAGTAATTAAAATTGACCTCACCAATCATAACACATTGGCATCATGTACCCTTGTTATGATGCCATGGGAAGGGCACCTCACTTATGTGGTTTTCTTGCCCAAAATACATAACCTCAATTTATATTCCTAAATGGGGAACTCTGGTTCTAGCTCCTGCTCTAGCTCTGAATAAGGTCTGCAGGTTAGTTAATAGAGAAAACCTTAAACCCAAACTGAGGGACGTCTTAGCAACTACCTGGCCGGTACTCAACAGAGTTAAGGTCATGTAAGACAAACGAAGACTGGGGAGCTGCCCAGAATGGAGGAGACTAAAGAGGACAGCTAAATGCAGTGTGGGATCCTGGTTTGCACCCTGGCCCAGAAAGGGAAAATCAGTGAGGCAGTTGGCAGAACTGGAATAAGGTCTGTAGTTTAATGTGTTGTGTGAATTTTCTGGTTTTGATAATTGTACTGTGGCTCTGTAAGATGTTAACATTAGGAGAATCTGGGTGAAGTGCCTTTTGTAACTTTTCTGTAAGTCTAAAATTTATTCCAAATATTAAAAAAAGTTTTAAAAAAAGTTAGGTAACTTAAGAAACAACAGAACATGAGTCTTCATAGGTAAAATGACATGTATGAGGTTTGCTCTAAAACACTCCAGCAAGGAAAGCATGGAGACAGACAGAACCTAACAGGAGGATACTGATCATCGAGGAAGGTGATGATGAGGCTCTTTATATGATCCTCTTTTGTGTTTGTCTGACATAATAAGAAGTTAAAAAGGAAACGAAGAATCAAATCACTATTACAAATTACAAGAGCATCCTGGAGAATGGATGAGAAATAAATTAACATTTGGAAAAAATAAATTAATCAAAGCCCTCTCTGGAGAGATGGAAGCAGATGCGTGTGGCACGAGCTGATGCATGTTTTGCTCTGATCACAGACACGAACAGCTTCCAACAGAAGCTAAAGCTAAAACAGACACACCCAGAGAATATCAGAAAGCAAGACCCTTAGGGGAATGAGGAAAGTGGGGAGGAAAGACTCACCTCCAACCTGAGTGGTATCTCAGCCTCCAGGTACTCATCACCTCTCTAGTGATCACTCTGCCCCCTGCCCCCTCCTAGGCATCCCTGTGGCCCGAGGCAGGACTGACAGCAGGCAGGGATGTGGGGCAGTGGCCAGGATCCTCACCTGGGCCTGGCTGGCTGTGTATGCAGTGGCCAATCCCAACAAGTACTGAGCTCAGGGCCTTGGGGAAAAGCTCATGGGACAGGAAACACGGGGTGCGGTCTTATGGGACAAATGGGCAACTAGGCAGGGACCACCAGCCTTTGAGACTGGGGGACGAGGGAGCTGTTTCTAATTAGATGCTGAGCCCCCCCTGCTGTGTTGAGAGAAAGCAGGACAGACTGACCTACATGAACCTGCACTGGGCATTTCGGGTTCCTGAGTTACCCCGCCAAGGGGGAAAATGGGAAGGTTTGCTGGGAATGGACAGAGCAACATTTTGCTGGAAATAGCACGGTGGTTAAAGCATGGGTCCTGGAGGTCCGACTGCCTGGGTTTCTACCGACTTTACCACTTACGAGCCAGGCAGCCTGCACCAACATCTGACAATGGGAATGGATGCATAAATGCCCACAAATAATCCACAGGTGGGTTAGCTTTGAGGCATGTTCTACACTGGCCCCCGAGGTTCCCCAGCGGGATTAAGCTTCAGCTGTCCACAGTGGTAACAAGCCTGATGCACACCCTTTCGGCTGCCTCCCCCGCCTGTTTTATGTCCCCACTCTCCTATTCGTGTTCAAGACTCAGTACAAATCATCTACTTGCAACTGAATCATTGTCTCAGGATCTGCTCCCAGGGGAACCTTAATTAACAGATATTTTTTGTATGTTGTCACTGTGGAGACACATGGAAAGCCACCCCTGCACTTCTACCTATGGTGAAGTAGCCAAGGTGTGGCAGTAGGAAGCCAGCAAGTACTTGGGCTGTCAACAGTCACTACAAAACCCTCCAGTCTGCTTCCCACCTTTCTCTGTGCGGCCCCTCCTCCCCAGCTGCACTGCCGCAGCGCACATGAGCCAGGAGAGTTGAAGGAGCAGGCGCAATCCTCAGAAAGGCTTTCAAAGACAACAGATGGAGGCAAAGAGTCCTTTAATCAGCTCCCTGACCCTAAAGATGATCAAGAGGCCCGGCCCCATCACCACATCCAAATGTTCCTGGACAATAATCACACAATTCTATAGCAAGAAAATCAAAATGGTGCAGAATAACTGGGCCAATGTGCTTCCTGGGCAGCAGACCCAGTGACCTCCCTCTCTTTTCTCCAGTCCAATTTTTACTGCTACTTGGGGCTCCCAGTGCCTGCAGAGGCTGCTCGTCACCGTGAGGACAGGGAAGTGGCAGGAAGGCAAGGGCAGAGAGAGAGAGAATCCAGGCCGCCCTCCCAGGCCTCAGGCACCAAGACAGACTTAGAACTAAGCTGCTGCCTTCTGCAGACCGCAACTTGGTCAGACTGACACTGTCTGCTTGGTCCTGACGTTTGACTGATTGTTCGGGACAACCCCATGCACCAAGAGCCTCCCCAGGGCACTGGTGACAAGGGTAAGAACTCTTAGACCGAGGCCTCCTGCCCCACTTCAATCGTCACCTGGCTCTGCTGAAACGGGCAGGTGCCAGAATCCTAGCATCACAAGAAATGTTACTCTGCAGTGACAGGGAACTCCCTCCCAGGCCTAAGCAGCCCAGCCTCCTTTGTATACTTACTCTGAGAGCTCAAAAGCTCCTCCCCCTCACCTGCTGCCTTTCATCCTCTCTCTCCCAGTGAACCTTCTTCTGCGCAGCGGGGCAGGCTCCACCGTCTGTGGTCAGATGTGCAAGCACCCCAGACCCCCTGGGCTCCTGCCAGCCCGGCGCCATGCTGGGTCCCTCACACAGGCACACACAGCCTCACTGACTCCTTCCTCACTGCTGCTCAGCGGGAGGGTGTCCCCATCTTCCATCCAGAGAGAGGCTCTGAGGCTGGGTTTGACCACACACATCTCCTGTGCTGCCTCTCAGAGCCAAGGGCTGCCCAGAGGGAGTCTTGTCTTGAAGATGACAAGAGAAGGTGAGATGGTGGTGCTCAGAGGCCACCAGGATAATACATTTTGTCTCCACCTACTGCCTTCCTGGAAACCTACACTGGTTCTTTAGGATCTGCAGGTGGGCATGAAGGTCTGGTGGATGCCAGGCCCCTCTGGGCGGACAGAACCTCCAACGGGATGGGGTGTGGACAGGATGGGGGATCTCTGACATGGGCCATTCCAGGCAGAGAGAAAGAGATGAGTCAGATCAGCCTTCTCCTGCTTGGGCAAGGACATGACAGGTGTCCTAACAATGAGTGGTGCTCTAGTCTTGCCCTGCTCCAGCCAGGACAGCCACTTGCCTTCGGTGGCTCCCAGCTCTCTGCCTACAGCGCCCCCTTAGTGCTCACCCCAGCACTACAGTGTATCGTCATTCCCAGTGCTTAGATGAAGGACCTAAGGTCAGGCAGGTTCCATGACTTGCCCAAGGCCATGCAGGCATGAAACCTGGATCTGAACCCAGTGTTCCTGGACTCTAAAGACCAGGCTGGAAACCATTCTCAAGACACAGAATACCTGATTTTAATTCAAGTGGGGCAAGCAGTGAGGAAGAGAAGCAACCCCTCAGGCATTCAAAGGACTCAAACCAGGGAGGAGTAAGCCTAAATCAGGGTACACGCGTGCCACCGTGCTTTGTGGCCAGCTCCCTCTTAGACTAATGACAATGACCAGAGGATGCTCTTGCTGATTAGCCAGAGTCATCTAGCTTTGGAGCAGGGGACAGGCTCTCAGGGGAGAGGGAGAGGGAGGGAATGCAGAAAGGTGACCACATGTTCAGTGTTGAAACTCCAGAAGGAGACAGAAGGGCTTTAAAGAGGACCCAAAAACCTGGCTCCTTATTCGCTTGTTTTTCCTTTAGAAAAGCAGAGGAAATAAAACTAGGAAAAGCTGCCTCTTCCCATCACTCCATCTTGTGCCCTAAGTGAGTCTGGCCCCTAGAAAGTGAGGCTCCTCCATTGCTTCAGCATCACCAGCTGGACAGCCTGTGCTGTACCTCACGTCCCAGCTCAGTGCCAATGATGCAGCCTGTGCTTAAAACTGAGTCCCGGCTTACTGACAACTATTAAACAGGAGCCCACTCTTACCTCGACACAATCAAATCCACCAGCCTCCAGCACTTCATGTTCCAGGCAGTGTGCTAAAGACCGTATGCACATTTTTCTCACCTGGTCCTCAAACCAAGGGGACTGAGGCTAACATATTCCTATTATCCCCACCTTACAGATTGAGACACAGAGGCTGGAAGAAGCTAAATAAACGTGTCCATGTCCCTCAGCTTGTATGGAAAGGAGTCAGGATTTGAACACGGATCCTAAGCATTGTCTTATGCTAATGGCCCAGGCACCACGTGGACCTCATCTTTTTGGCATTCCCGGGTACAGTGGACCAGGGTCCTCAATCGTCACCAACTTTATCATTCTGGAGCCTCCTCTGTGTTGGGCACCAGACCCAACTGGTGTGTGGAACAAAGATATTGGTGGTTCAGCCAGGACAAAGCATGATATGGCAAGAATGTTTTCTAAAAGAAAAGGAAAAAAGAAATAAACAAGAGATTAAAAACATGCCTTAAAAAGCCCTTTAGAAATTGAGGCAGACAAAAGGATGCTGCCAACTCATGCCCCAAACCACTTTATTAAGCTCCCAGAGTAGCTAAATATTATCAGATTCCCACGGACTTACTGAATCCTCCATTCTGGGATCCCATCTGTTCCAAGAAGCATTGGAGGAAGGCACTGATAACGCACCACACCTGCAGACACCTTCAGCGGAGAGGGTGAAGGCCACCTGCCCGCAGGGCCTCCCCATCAGAGACTGGTCCTCACACTAGGCACAGGCTCCACTTGTGGGAGCCCTGGCCAGCCCCAGACACAGGCACAGGAAAGCCCATAAGGGCCTGAGGTCTGATGCAGAATAAGAGTGCCAGGAATTTCGCGCCTAGAGTACAAACTCACATGCTCACTAGGGCCAGGAGCCAATGGGGAAAGTAAAGCCGAGGGTGGACCGTGTGACCCGGAGGCCAAGCGCCAGCTGATGAGGGCCTGGCGGGAAATCGGCCTGGCGGTACTTATCTGTACCCATCTGCCTGGGCTGCCATACCACAGCACCACAGACTGGGCAGCTTAAACAACAGAAATTTACTTTCTACCACTCTGGAGGCTATAAGTTCAAGATCAAGGTGCAGTCAGGATTGGTTTCTGGTGAGGCCTCTCCTCCTACCTTGTGGATGGTCTCTTCTCTGTGTGTGCACGGAGAGGGGGGAAGAGGGCTCTAGGCTCTTCCTCTTCCCATTAGAAGGCCAGTCCTAGAAGATTAGGGCCCCACCCTTATGACCTCATTAACCCTTCACTGTTACCTCCTTCAAGGCGTTATCCCCAAACACAATTGCATTGGGGATTAGGGCTTCAACATATGAATCTTGGGAATACACAAGTCAGTCCATAACAATACTCTTCTGGTTTTTCCAGAGCTTTCAGAAATCCATTTAAAATGTGAAATGTCCCAATTTGTAACTTCTGGCAACTATTCAAATTGAGGGAAGACAACGTGCACCAAGGGCTGGGGCTGCTGACCTCACCGGCGCTCTCTTGCAAGCTCTGGTCTGAGGCAAATCCCCTCTCCTGCTGGCCTCACTGCCTGCACCGGGGTTCCCAGCTGTATATGACTGCCAGAACCAGCTGCTCACCTGTCACTCCTCCGTGAGCAGGGATGTGGAGGTGGGGGCTGGACTGCTGCCAGCACCGGGCTGCAGGGGCCAGGCCAGGACATGTGGAAGGTTTTATATTAATATTACAGCAATTTGACCTTTAAGGGTTGTTCATACATCTAACTGAAAATTAGAGATTCTTATTTTGTCATTGAAAACTGTTTTTATCCTAAATGCAGACTGAATTATGGAAGTTTCCAGTCCTATATCGCTGTGTATTACTGTGAATTAGTAAAGGGCAAACAAGTTTCACTTACTCAATCTCACCCTCAGAATGGTTTCTTCCCAATCCCTCCTCTTTTTTTTGTTAGCAGTAGTAGTACAAGGAACTGGCATTAGTAACATAATGCTTACATGTGCTCCAGAATTAACTATTAATCTAATGCCATTCATAAATTGGGACATTTAGAGGAGATCAGGTTTTCTGACAAAGATATTTACCCTTTGGCAAAATATTGGCAGCCTCTGAGTGGTGCTTATAAAACTTGACAAGTTAAATTATTAAGGTATATGTAACATTTAGTTAAGAGTTCACAACCTCAGACTAAAACCTTGCCACTCCTTGCTTTAGTATAAAGAGCAAAGTCAAGCCACAGCTGGAGACGTTAATGCTGTGTCCATAGATAATGATTGTGATTCTATTGCCTTATTGAACCCATTCAAAGGGGGGAAAACCCCAATAGATTTCAAGCCTGTGCTACTCTGGTGAGATGGGTGACGTCAGTCTTTGCTGAGGACGAGCCAAGGCTCGAGTGGGAGGCAGGACAGCCTAGCCATGCAGGTGGACGGGAGCCCAGCCTCCCACCAGCTTGCCTGCAGCCCTCTCACCAATTTTTAGCCTTCAAACAATGCAGAAATCTGGCTTCTGCATAGCACATATGGGTCACTTGGAAGCTACATCTGCCTGTGTTGGTCCTCTCTGGCACCACAGGGAGGCACTACTGTGTACCAAGATGGTCATAAACTGGGACACAAACAGGGAAGAGAACAGTGTGAACCTCTGTTGTGAGGCTCACAGAGGTGACGCAGAACACGCCTGCACCAATTTTTCCAGGTGAAACTGCAAATTCAAACGAAAACAATTCTTACAGGGAATGTTCAAACCCCCATGTGTACACAGATCCAGATGAGACCTCGGGCCCAGTTTGAGAGGGTCAAATTCATCAAGAGAGTCAGAAGACAGTCACTATAGAGAGCATAAAACATTCACAAAGAAACACGAGGAAGTGTGTGCAACACATAGGTACAAGACAAGTAATCTCACTCACCCTCCAGGGAAGCTACCTGGAGGGTGAGTGAGTCTAGGACAAGGTTTTAGAGGTGTGGTGGTGGTGGGGACAAGATGAGCATCCCTGTTATGTGTCTATATGTCCCTGTTGATCATGATTGCTACACATCTGTCCACAGCAGGCATCACTGTGCCCAGTTCTTACATGTGCCCAGCATGCCATGAAGCCTCCAAGCCATGGTCCTCCCCTACCCTGGGGCAGTGATGGCCAGGCCCAAGGCCATGTGCAGTTCAGTGGGCACTGCATACTCAGGCAGGTAGAGACTGGAGAGTCCAGGCTGTGGGACAGGCACGAGAAGTGCCAGGGAAGGCAGGGGGACAGAGCTGCCAAGAGACCTGGGCTTCAGCAGTGGTGCCCCATGGGCTCAGATGACCACCTGCAAAGCCCTCTTCAAGATGATGGCTTATGGTGGCTGGGTTACTAGTGGCCCCTGCCAGACACTCGGGGAGCCTGGAAGCCCACATCAGTGAGTGGGGGGAGGTGACAGGCCTTTGCATGGGTTTTCCTTTGGTCTCATCACCATGGTGTCACCCTCAACTCCTCCCTTTCCTAATAATGATAACATTACCATAGCTAGCATCCACTGGCCAATCACTAGGTGCCAGGTTCTCTGCTTCCCAATGATGATCTTCATTTTACAGACAATAAAACCAAAGCTCAGAGAGGTTAGAAAGCCAAGTTTACACAAGAAGCAATGATGAGACTCTAAGACTGGCAGACTGGATCTTTTTTTTCTTTTTATTTGGAAAAAATTTCTCTCTCTCTCTCCCTCTCTCTCTCTCCCTCCCTCACTCCCTCCCTCCCTCTCCCCGCCCCCCTTTCTTTCTTTTTAGTGCCACGATCATAGCTCACTGCAGCCACAGACTCTTGGGCTCAAGCAATCCTCCTGCTCAGCCTCCTGAGTAGCTGGGACTACAGATATGAGCCACCATGCCACGCTAATTTTTTTTTCATTTTCTTTAGAGATGGGGGTCTCACTATATTGCCAGGGTGGTCTTGAACTCCTGGCTTCAAGCGATCCTCCTGCCTCAGCCTCCCAAGCAGAGGTGATTATAGGCCTGAGCCATCATGCTTGGCATTTGGAAATAATTTCAAACTTACAAAAAAGTTGCATGTATAGCACAAAGAACTCTCCTACACTCTCACCTAGATTCACCAAGGAAGAGGCCCTGTGTTATGCTTCTCAAAATGGGGAAAAGAGATAAATTCCTAGCATAAGATTGTACCAACAGCAGTCACCATTGGCGGAGTGAAAGATCTGATTCTCTTGTAGGTGCTAGGCCTGGAGTATGTACCAGTGAGGATGTGGGAAGCCCGAGAAAAATGGAAAGATTAATCTTTGTCCAGGCTAGCTAAGGAAAAGAGGATGTTGGCCTCTGGGGCAGGGGATGGAGGTGAATGGTACCATCATTTTACTTTACTGAGCACCTACTATGTGCCAGGCGCTGTACTAAGCCCTTTTCTTGCCCTGTTTCATTTAAGCCTCACAAAAGTCCTCCAATGCAGGTACTAGTATCATCCCCATTTTCTTTTAGCATGAGAAAACCCAGGCTTAGTGGGATTAAGAACCTTGCTTAAGGTCGTACAGCTCAAGCAGGGGCACCAGGATTTGAATCTGCCTCTGACTCCAGGGGTCTTGTTCTTAAGTACTGTGCTCATCTGCCATCAGGCTTGCCGCAACAATCACTGGCAGAGAAGCAGGGTAGACTTTAGAGCAGTGAGTTTTTATTAGTCAAGGGCAGAGCAGGTGTGGATGGCTCTGGGAACAGACCCACAGGCCCTCAACTGTAACTTAGCAACACAAGGCTTCTTGCTGTAACTTCTCCCCGCCCAGCCAGGCAGAGAGAGCTGGCTGTGGCAGGTGGCTTAGGAAACTGTGGCCATTCTCTTGCCCCAAGGAGAGTCTGGGTAGCACACTGGGGTGATAATTAGCCCACCTGCCCTGACAATATGCTGAGAGGGCTAAGCCATCAATTCAGAATTACAAAACCACTGCTTCCTAGAGCTAAAAGAGCCCTTTGAAATGATTTCCTCCAACTCTTTATGTTATAAAAGAGGTCTTGAGAGGCAGTGTGAACTCTCACAGGCAGCTGGGATTAAAACGGCGGTGTTTGACTTTCGGTGCAGGGCTCCTCCTGACATCCACAGCTCAAGCAAGGGCTGCCCAAAGCAGAGACCGAGCCAGAGACATATGCAGCTCCGGAACTCTTCCTGGAAGCTAAGCAAGGGCGTTTCTTCTCATAACCACACTTCCCAGGGCCCACCCAGCCTGCACCCTCGCCCGGCCCTGTGGCCCAGTGATGAGAGCCTAAAGAGGCTGCAGGGCTTGCCTGGGCTGCCTCTTCCTAACACATCATCCCCGGAACTCACCCAGGGCATGCCCCTGTCAGCTTCACCACTCATCCAACACATGCTGCAGGGTCCTGCCTCTTACCTAAGAGGTGTGAGAAGACTCCCTGCTACAACACTGGAGGCTGCCCCGGGTTATAACTGTGCTTCAAAAATGGCAAAGACCACAGGCAGTAGAGTAGGAGAATTAGAGTGCACCAGTCCTAGAGCTGAAGATGCTAGGATGGAAGTTCCTGTCCCTGTCACTTAGCAGCTGCATGACCCTAGGCCAATGTCTAACCTCTCTAAGCCTCTATTTTCTGGCCTGAAAAACACAAATACACCTATTTCACAAGGTGATATTCAAAGAGAATTCCACAAAGAGAATTCTCTTTGTGAATTCAAAGAGACAACCTAGGCAAAGCACTATGCTTGACAATTAGTTTTACAATATTATTACTAATCATAATAATGACATAACAACTCCCGTTATGCCATGTACAATGCTAAGTGCTTTACCGCATTATCTTAATTACTCCTATTACAAACCTAAAGAAGGTGTTATTAATTCCATTTCACATTTAAGAACACATGCTCAGAGTCACTATGTGACTTGCCCAGTGTTGCACAGCTAAGTGGTGGGGCTCAGATTCGAACCCGAGTCTGACTCCAAAGCCCATGATGACAAGTGTGGGCTCTGCCTTTCACATTCATTATTTCATCCAATTTAAGAACCCCTGGGAATCACGTGATCAGCAGGTCCTGGGGGGAAAGTATCCCACTGACAACCAAGCTGGGACTGAGAAGGACGCTTGGGGAATGAGGTATATGGTAATTTAATTTTGGGGTTAGCTCAATACTCACTGAAGACTTTGTTTATTACTAAATATTTTCTAAAACAAGGCTCAGAGCAAGAACTTGCCAACCAGAATGCTTACACAGCCTCAGTGAACCCAGCCGGCAGTACCAGCTCTGCGTCCTCCTCTGGGCTGAGAATCTCCACTCTCCCCTTCTCTTTGTCCTCCCAGGGGCCCAAGGCTCACCCTGGGGATGAAGGGACCTACGCTCTTTCTTATCTCTGAGCCACGACCTGGGACTCAGATTCCTCATATAAAATGTGAAAGGATGAGCTGGAAGATCTCCAAGATCCATGAGAGCCGGGGAGGGCAGCTAGTTCCAGTAAAGACAAACCGGGATTCTAAACTCAACTCTAACACTTTCTATCATTGGCAACCACAACTGGCTAGTATTTGCTGCACACTTACTGTGCTCCAGATATTGGGCTGAGGACTAGCCAGGCAACATTTCATTTAATCCTCACAGCAACCTTGGTGATGAAGGTACTACTGTACTTTCATTCCCATTTCGCAGAGAAATAAACAGAGGCTCAGAGAGGAGGAGCGACTTGCTCAAGGGCACACAGATAGTATGGACACATGTAACAGTAAACATTTGGTGAGGGAACCCTACTCTGTATGTGCTCTTAGCTACTAAGTCCTACCAAGCTGGCCCCATAACCCTGAAGTCATGCCCTCCTACGCGGGCCGTTTCTCCCAAGAGTCGACTCTGAGGGTTGGCTGGCACAAAGTAAGCGGGCACTGGCCTCTCACCACCTGGCGCAGGACTCCGGCCTAATGGTCCCACACTTTAGCAGAAGACTCCCATCTGGGGCAGGGAGACGGGTTCTTACACACATGCATGGGGTCAGGAATCCGTGGGGTTCCCCCTTCAGAGCCACTCTGGCACTGTCAAGCGGGCCGTTGGCAGGCTCTTAAACCACTGGACACACAGCAGGTGCCCCACTGAGCCCCCAGGGGTCCAGGCATCAGCTGCAGGCCTGCCCAGGTTCTGCATTCCCAGGCAGCTGGGACGGCCCAGGCCCCCTCGGCGCACCTCGCCTGGCTCCCTGCCACCCCTGCCAAATGTGCACCATCACCTCCCAAAGCAAAAGGGCGTGGGGACCCGCTGCTAGTGCCCTCCAAGAGCTAAGGGCTTCGGTGGGCACGTCCAAGGGCGCTGCCAGAGCCCGCGGCACCCCGACCCTGAGAGTCCACCCCCCACCCCGCCCACCTCCCGCGCCTCCTTCAGCCCGCAACACACGTCACTCCTCGTTCTGCAAACTCCCCGGCTCCCGAAAGGCGTCCTAAAATCTCCCCTTCACCCCGGAGTCTGCGACCTGGTTGACCCCTTCAGGGGAGGTCGGGGGCCGATCCTCCACTTCAAACCCCAGGAGGGTAGCGGAGTCGGGGCCAGCCCCGAGCGCGCGAGTCTCACCTGAAGCCCGGGCTCCACCTGCCAAAGCCACCTCTGCCGACACGGACGGGAGGCCGTCGGCGACGCCGGCTTCCCCACACCGCCGCCGCTCCCCGGCGCCGGCTCGGAGCGCCCAGGCCCAGGCAGCGAGCGCAGGCTCGGCTGCGCCTCCCGGTCAGCGGCCGCCGCGCTCGCAGGTGCCCACCGCCCTGCGCCTGCCCGGCCGGCGAGCCGGCGCGAGAACCTGCGCGCGTGCGCAGGCCCGCGGGTTCAGGACCCGGGTCCCGGCCGGAACCGCCCCCTGGGCTCGCGGAGTCCTGGGAGTTGTAGTCCGCATCCGAGGACAGCCCGGCCCTGCAGCCTGCGGAATCTTGGGAGCTACAGCTTGCGCCGGAGAGCCGGGGTTTTACTCGGTGTTAGGGTTACACAATTACGGGAGTTCTGATAACAAATTGAAATGCAAGTTAAACCAACAACCAAATGTCATTTGTAAAGTCAAAGCAATTAATACGTTTACATAAAAAATATGATGCTGCAGGGAACTTAAATACGAAAGCACCATTCATTCCTCTGCTGCCCATGGCAGTCGCCTGCCTCCACCCTATCCCACCCTGGCTGTCCAGCTCCTCAAGGGCAGCTACTCCCAACTCCTACGGCTACTGCATCTGGCATTTACCGCCGACCCCGAGAATATACATATGCCCCTATTTCTTGATTTATGAGTTTTAGATCTCTTGACTTTTTGCCTGGATAAATGAGAATTTAAGTCATTTAGGGGTGCACTATGATTACCTCCACCTCGACAGAGTTATGAGATAACATTTCTGTCACATTGGGAAAATCCTGTCTTTAATTTTTAATTATTTTAAATGATAACTGCCTAAGCATTGAGGCAGTAAGTTGGTAAATTTATGCAGGATCAAACAACTGATTGTTAAGAAGAACCTTGCCATCTCCCTCCCTCTTCTCTCTCACTCTTTCTGTCTCCCGCTTCCTCCCCCCTCCCTCTCTCTCTGTCTCTGCCTGCTCTTGCCATGTGGTGGGCTCCCCTTTACCTTCCAAGGTGAGTGGTGAGTGGAAGCAGCTTGAGGCCCTCACAATATCAAAATGTATCTCACCAGATGCAGGTGCCGCTCCATGCTTCTGTACAGCCTGCAGAACCATAAGCCAAGTAAACCTCTTTTCTTGAAATTGCCCAGCCTCAGAGATTCCTTTACAGCAACACAAAAGGAATGACAGTTGTCTTAATTGTGGTAGTGGTTACACAATCTACACATGTGATAAAATGACATACAACTATACACAGATTTTTTGACCAGAGTCACATTCCTCATTTTGATATTGTGTTATAACTATGTAATATGTAACCATTGGGGAAAAATGGATGAAGAGTTTCCATGGAACCTCTCTGTACTGTCTGTGCAACTACTCATGAATCTATAATTATTTCAAGATAGAAAGTAAAAAAAGAAAAAGGGCAAACAAACAAAAACCTGGAAACTACTTAATTCCTCAATTATACAAGTTTGATTAAATAAACTCATGGATCATCTCAGAAATCATCAAAGGATGTTGCAAAATAATATTTACTTAATGCTGGGGAAGATACTTCACACTATAAAATATTTAATGAAAAAAAGCACCAAACATTCAATACGATCCCTTTTAAAGAAGAATATATCTGTGCACACAAAAGAGCTCAGAAGGATATTAGCAAAATGTCAGTGATGGATCACACAGTGTGGTAAGATTACAGGTGGTTTTTATTGTCATTTTGCTGGTTACCTGTATGTATTTATTTCTGAAATGAACATTATTGTTTTATGATTTTAAATATAAGTTATTTTAAAAGCTTCTAAATTTTAAAAATCTCATATGTTTGAGTTTGTGGTTCTCTACAGGAAAGCCAGTCATGGTCCACTGATGACAAGAGGCACCTGGCAGCCCAAGAAAGTAGCCACGTTCTGGAGGGGACGGGGACTGGGTTCTGGCCAGAGCTGAGTCTCCTCGTTAGGATCCTACAGGACATGTCCTATAGGTCTCCTGGGACCCAGTTCGAAGACAATGATCATGTTTTGTCTTAGGAGTCCATCATGTTTTGAAAACTAATCTGGCTGTGGAGCATTAGATGGTGCTTTATTTTCTGGTAGGAAGCTTTAATAAACTGGAAAAAAAAACTAGTGCTTTCCTTTCTATTAAATATCCAAGGTTTTGCCCAATACTTTCAGTAAATCAGTATTTATGCAGCACTAAGCTGAGTTGGGCATTCCTCAAGGCTGAGTCCTCTCCCTTTCTCTGGGGTCACATTCCTTTCTATTTCTTTATGGGATGACTTCCAAATCTACATCTCCAGTCCTGAGTTCCAGATCCACGTTCCCAACCCAAGTTGCTTGGGGCATATCTCCACATGGCTGGCCTGCCAGCATCTTAAAATCTACATGATGAACATGATGGTGATGGTAAAGACTGGGATGATTTTTAAGCATGTCTGCAAATTATTTTACTATTTTTCTTTCAGAAGGTGGAGTCTAGTTCCCTTTCCCTTAAATATGGGCATAACTTAGTGACTCACTCCTAATAAATAGACTATGTCAGAAGTAATGCTACATTGACTTCTGAAACCAGGTCGTAACAATGGTATGGTGTCTGTCTCTCGTTGCCTTTGACACAGACCCACCATGTTGTGAGAAAGCTCAGGCCATGCATGGAAAGGACATGCATGGAATGTATTCATTTGTGAGGGCTGTCATAACAGAAAACCAGAGACTGGGTGGTTTAAACAAGAAAGATTTATTTCTCACAGTTCTAGAGACTAGAAAGCCAAGATCAAGGTGTTAGTGGTCTGGTTTCTTCTGAGGCCTCTCAGCATAGCTTGTAGATGGCTGCCTCCTCACTGTGTCCTCTCCTGGCCTTTTCTCTGTTCATGCATTCCTTGGTGTCTCTTATGTGTCCTGATCTCCTCTTCTTATAAGGGTATTAGTCAGATTGGATCAGGGCCTAATCTTAAACCTAATCACCTCATTTTAACTTAATTGTCTCTTAAAGGCCCTGTCTCCAAACACAGTCACATTCTGAGGTCCTGAAGTGTAGAGCTTCCACATGTGAATTTGGGGGAACATTGTTCGGTCCATAACAATGGGTGTGCCAGCCAACAGCCCCAGCTAGGCCTTCAGCTGACAACCAGTATCAATCGCCAGATGAGTGGGCGAATGAGCTCTCAGATGATTCCGGCCACCTCAGCTGATACCCTGGATGTCATATAGCAAAGCCAAGCTGTCCCTGTTCTGCCTTATCTAAATTTTTGATCCACAGAAACCACAATAAATAATAAATGATTTTTGTTATTTTTAAGCCAGTAAGTTTTAGAATATTGTTATTATGTAGCATTAGATAATTAACATCATTCTTCTGTATTGTTGTCTATTGCTATATAACAAATGACCCCAAAGCTTAGTGGCATAAAACAACAATAATCATTTGTTACCATTTCTTACCGTTTCTCTGGGTCAGGAATCTGGAAGTGACTTGGCTGATTGGTTCTAGCTCAGGGTTTCTCAGAAAGTGGCAGTGAGCCGTTGGCTGAGGCTACAGTCAACGGAAGGCTTCGTGAGCAAGCCTGGAGGACCTGCCTCCAGCATGGCGAGCTCCAAGGCCCAGAGAGTTTGCACCTCTCGTAGGCCTCTCTGTGCAACTGCTTGAGTGTCCTCACAACAAGATGGTTCATTTCCTCCAGGGCCAGTGACCCAAGAGACCAAAATAGAAGCTGCCATCCCTTTTCTGACCACTCTGGAGAAGCCTCAGAGTCTCACACACTGTCACTTCTGCAATCTTCTGTTGGTCACATTGGTCAGCACTGATTCATTGTTGGAGGTGACCACGCCAGGGCATGAATACTAAGAGTCAAGGATCATAGCAGACCTTCCTGTAGGCTGCCTACCACAATGATAATACGATATACCATCTGCTCAGTGCCTATTATTGCTTGGCTGTATATAAAAATTATCTCATTTAATCCTCACTATAACCTTATGCAGTGTATTGTTTTTGTCCCCAGTTTACAGATGAGGAAATTGAGGCTAAGAGTCATTATCTGTCTTGCCCAAGGCCACGTAGCTAGCAAATGGAGGCACAGAGATGGAATCCAGCTTTGGGGGACTCCACAGTAGCCGCTGTGGCCTGCCATCTCTCCCTTCCCATTGTCCCCCTGCCACTCTGCCCCCGTCTGCTCCCTCTCCCCCCCCCCCACCACAGAGTTCTGTAAATGTCCATCTTTCCCTCTCATTCTCTTCCAATCTTGCTTCTACTCTTCTGGTGCAGGGTGGTCCTATATTAGCCAATTCAAAAAATATAAGATAAAAAATATACTTGTCTGTTAAATTAATGAAGAAACTCTAGCAACCTGTTATAACTCTACTCAGTCTGAAACCCATGCATCTATTTGGGTCTTTAAAAGGAATCCTCAGACTCAAAGCAAATGGAGAGACAGGAAGCCAGATAATCCCAACGGAATCTGTGCCCACATCAGTAAAACGAGGCCAAGGCAAAGCCCAAGAGAGCTGGCTGGAGAGGAGAGGCAGGGCACGAGAGCTCTTCTCCAGCCACGCAGCCAGGGCTGCTTTCCCCAGATTCGGCCCCCAATGAGGTTTTGAGGGGCTTTAAAAGCAGTGCTTTTGAAAACATAATAATCACTTTTGAGAAAATATAATTTTTATAAATCTTTCCTACCATATGTTTTTAATTCAAGGTTGTATTTGGCCAGCTCATGGATGGCTTGGTAGCAGTTTTGCTAGCATTTGAGCTTATCAAGTCTATTTGCCATGGGGACACTCCACTTTCCCTCCCACGGTGAGTACTCACCACCCTGCAGGACAGGGGGTGGAATCAGGGCACTGGGAAGGCCCCTGCTATATACTGACTTGCATAGATAATGAAAGGAGATCTGGGAGGAGGATAATTATAAAAGCCACAAATTGAAGCTTAACCAATTGCAGTGCCTTTAATAAAGTTAAGTTGTGGACATGTGCAATTTGCATAATTCCAATCGTCTCATCTTTCATCTCCTCACCTCCAATACCGTCCTTCTCTTTTAGCTCCTGCTGTTGTCTGCTGTTAGAATTGTCTGGCCTGAGCAGTCTTGCCAAAAATTTTATTCTGAATGTGAGAAGGAAGGCAGACACATCCTCTAGTGGTGAACACTCAGAGTTACATTGAAGAAAAGTGCATTGGTACACACACCTGAGAAACAGATGACTGCAAACCCATGAACTGGCCTCCACATACATACCCTACAGGACTGTCCTGAGTCACTTGCTTGTATCTCTTTAGTGGTTCACTTATTCAAATAGACAGAACCACCCTGAACATGGCAGCTTCTGAAATCTCTGACTCAGTAACTTACTTCATCTTCTCCAGCCCCGCATCTTGAACTTCTGGAAACTTAATGGTCAGAAATGGGGTACATGAGCAGGCCTACTATTGGCGAGAGTATGCAAGGAAAGGCACACTCATACACTGTGGGTGAGAACTTAAGTCGTTTTGAGCAGCTAGGGACTGCATTGAGCTCTGAGCAGGGAAGACCTGCCCGAGGTAGCTTAGAACAATTAGGACTTTGCTTACTAATGAGAAATAGCCCCGAACCGTTTGAAAGGTCTAAGAGGGCTTTCAGGAATCCACACTCACCTGACCTTTCTGCTCCCCGCTCCTTGGTACACGGCTTCCTGCGAGGTGGGAAGAGACAGGGAGCGGAAGTGTGAGTGGAGGTTCCCTTCTCTGAGAGGAAGCACAAAAGGAGGGAGAGGAACATAAATGTTTGCCCTGCTGCAGCTCCCTGCCCCTCAAAGCAATCAGGCACAGAGGTCAGAGCACAGGCTGACTATCTCAGAGACTGAAGAGCGTTGCTTGAGGGTCTGGAAATAACCATCTTCCTTTTTTAGTAATACTTTTCCCCAAAGAGGAAGCAGGTGAGGTGCACTCAGTAAGTGGCTGTTAACACTCAAGGTTCTTGGAGACAAGGGGGTCCACCCTTCATCCTCAGGGGAGGAAGCTGAGACCCAGGGATGTGTAGGGACAGTGTTGACAGGAATTTCCTGGGTCTGCTTATTGGAGATCAGCTGCTTTAAGATAGATTCCCAGACCCTTTGAGGCCATCACAGCTACCCTGTTGACAGCAGTCGTCTCCCTCCATACTCAGAGGGGCAGCTGGCCGCGCCAAGTTGGCATTTCATGAGTGGAGGCTGCTCAGCCCTCCGGAAACTCAGGCCTGTGTGTTTCCGGTGTTTCCGGCCCCTGCCTGTGGGGCTGTAAAGACGCAGCACTGAAATGGTAGCTCAGAGGCGAAGGCTCTGCAGGGCCCTGGTGGCTCCATGCACTAACTGCTCCTCCTCAATGAAATCCTGAAAGTGCCCCTGGAAGGGCACTATTGGAGATTTGTGTGGAAACAGCCCCATCTATAGGGAGGAATAAGGCTGAGTTACCTAACTACAGCCCTGTGCTTTCTCCAAATTCGTGAGGCACTTGGAAAAGAAGAGCTCAAAGTTGTGATGTTACAGAGACCAGGGGGAAATGGCCATTTTTACAGTCCTGACTGTTCAAATAGCCACAGTGGAGTGGAGATTTCCATTTGAGAGTGATACCAGAGAAGTCAATTTGTCATTTTGTCCTGTGCTGTATGTTCCCGGCAGGGACGTGTGTGCAAGTATAGCTAGTGCGCCTCCATCCTGCCCTCTCCCCGTGAAAACAGGAAAGGCCCCAGCAGGTAGGGAGAGAGTCATTGCCTGAGACATCTTTCCTCCCTACCTGACTCCCACGCAGTACCTGCCCTGGCTTCTCTCGCCCCCTCCCCAGACCCTGGCTCTGGGGCCCTTTTCAGCTGAGGGGTGCATTTTACGTGGGCTTGGGCACGGTTTGGGAGCCCTTTGGCAAGTGCTACTGTGAAATATTTAACAATTTGAAAGAAGAAGCAGAGCCGAGTGAAATCCCAACGCGATGGCTCCATCACACTGGATTTGGGGCTCTTTTCCCAGCAGTCTTGGGACAACACCATGGGGTTATCTGGGTCTGCCCCAACTATGGGAAAGAGCTTGGTGGCCCCTCTGCTTCCCTGGCCTCATCCATTCATGCCACAGACATTGTCCAAGCACCATTTCTGTGCCAGGAACTGTGCTGACCCTGGAGACAGAAATGAGCCTGGACTGGGCAGGCATGGCCAGCAAGCAGGGCTTGTGTCCAGCACAGCCATGACCTGGGGAAGTTCCACTGAGAAAGTAGGGGAGCGGCATTTAGAAAGACTCCAACAGCGCACAGGAATGAACAGAACATGTGGGGAGGGAGAAGGAGGGTTGGGTGTAGAGAAGGCAGAAGAGCAGGCATTTCTTGTTTAGCCCACCCAGCGTCAGCTCTCCTTGTGGGCATGCTCCCTGGAGTTCTCCTGGAAGGCCAGCTTTCCTCTATCTCAGTTCATATGGCTGGAGCAGACTGGTCTTGTCCCCAGTGCTGGTCCTGGCCAGTTCTAGCAGTCCTGCCCTGCCCACAGGGTTCAGTTCAGACGTGGGCACTGAGCCTCAGTTCTAGCCCCTGTGCTGTGTCTCCGGGGAGAGAGAAGCCCCTTTCCCTGAGGTCATTAAGGATGTGAGCTTGGACATGCTAAGAGGCACCTAAGGTGAGACCCTGCTGGAAAATTTAAAAAATGGGATGAAAAGATGGAGGAAAAATTAAAGAGAGTCAGAGAATGAGCGACTCCTGAGCCCTGGACCCAGCCAGACATGAAGCTAAAATCCCTGGGCTTTTCAGAATCATGAACCAATTAATTCCCTCCTCTCCTGTTTTTCTATTTTGCTTGATCCAATTTGAGTAAGGTTTGCATCATTATTAAGAATGAGTCAAACTGATAAAGATAGGGCATTGGAAAAGAACAGAAAGTCATTTTCTCTCCCTCTCTCTTTTTTCTTTCTTTTTTTGAGCAGAATCTTGCTCTGTCACTCTGGGTAGAGTGCAGTGGCGTCATCATAGCTTACAACAACCTCAAACTCCTGGGCTCAAGCAATCCTCCTGCCTCAGCCTCCCGAGTAGCTGGGATTATAGGCGCTCGCCACCATGCCCAGCTAAATTTTTCAATTTTTTAGTAGAGACGGAGTCTCGCTGCTGCTCAGGCTGGTCTCGAACTCCTAAGCTCAAGCAATCCTCCTGCCTTGGCCTCCTGCAGTGCTAGGATTACAAATGTGAGCCACCACGCCCAGCCCAGAAAGTCATTTTCTCTCTTTCTCATCTTTCAAGTTCTTGAGAGATAAAAAGCTACCTTTGAAGAGCTCTAGGGAGCGAAGAACATAACCAAGGGTGGACCAGGCCATAATGTTGCTGGTGGTCTCTGAGAGAACCAGGAGGGACCCCACAGCTGAGACCCAAGAGAAGCTGAGGTCAGAGGTGGAAGGGCCGCATCAGAATGTGCAGCAAGGGCTGGGGGAGGCCAGCTCAGAGAACCCTCAACTCGGCCATGCCCATGGGAGATTGGGTCTGGGTGGCACAGGGACTTGTCCCCTTTTCAGACATGACTAGCTGGCTTGGTATTTATCACACGCTTTTCCCTCGTGCTATGCTTTGGCTCTATGGCTAAGCCGGCAGCTCATTGTGAGCAAGACCGCTGGGGGAGAACAGTGGGTGCTCAGGCCTGGAAACCAGACAGATCTGACCACAAACGCTGAGTCGCTGTGTGACCTCCTGAAGCCTCAGATTTTTCACTCAGAAAATGGAAATAGTGGCCCTGTGCAGGCATGATGGCACACGTCAGCTGGGGGCTTCTTGCTCTCTTGAGAATCGGGGACGATTACTCGATCCTCCCCACTCCCTGAGTGTCGTGGCCTGGCTGGTCACCTGGCCACCAGGGCTTCGGTGGACCTGCATCCTCATGGTCGCTGCTGTCAATCAGTCCAAACTGGCAACTTTGCCACTTCACTAGATCCCTCAAAAAGCCCTCGCTCCCATAAAGCGTTTGCGAGAGTCATAGCGTAATGGCCTTACTGAGGAGCTGGTGCTGAGAGTGGGGACGTGCCACACACCACACAGCAAGCAGCATCCAGATTAGATGCTCTTTGTCCACAGCCACGAAGGGGCCCTCTGTGGCCACTGCCTCCACCCCATGCTCTGCCTGCCTGTCTGCCCGTCTGCCTTCCTCTCCGGCCCTCTCCTCCTGCCCTTGGCTTCCCCAGCACAATCGCTCCTTCCCTCTGCCTCATGCAGGGCAGTCTCTGTGGCTCTCTGGAGCCTCAGCATGCGCCAGCACCCAGGCCCTTGGGGGCACAACTTCTGCCCTGTGTCCGGGTTTTTAGTTGCAGACAACAAAATCCATTCTGGCTGGCTTAAGCAGAATGGAGTTTATTAAAAAATATTAGGTGACTCACAGATTTGTTGGGAGGAAGAAGGAACAGACTCTAGACTGGGCTTCCAGGAAGAAGCCCTCTAGCCACAATGCCCAAGACCCACACTGTGAGGGAACTGCTGTCACCCCACCCAAGATCCTGCAGCTCTGCCATGAGCAGGAAGCTGGCTGCCCCAGCCAGCGACAGAGAAGCCAAACTCCTCTCCACCCTCTCCCTTTGCAGGGCACCATCTCACGGAGTTCCCTTCCTTCTTCCAAGCTGTAGGGTTCATCCTCTTGGTGAAGCCTGGGTCGCAGGTGGACGTCTAGCTGCAAGGAGTATGGGAGATGCAGGTTGTAGGTCTCCGTCTCCAGGGTGAGGAGGGGCAGGAGTGAGTGCTCGGTGAGCCAGGCTGTGGTATCTGCTACCCTCACCAAGCACCTCATGCTTTTAAAGGGCAGCTCCTTTCATAGAAGAAAATCTATTGCCAGGTTTAAGACATTTTTTCTCTATCTTACTATATGGCAATGTAAAATTAAACAGAATAAGCCTGTGAAGCTATTGGCACAATGTCTATCATATATGAGAGTTCATTCTATATTATGAATAACTATCAGCCAGTTGGCGGTAGGAAGGTACCTTTCCAGCTGGCCCTTCAGGGTCAGGGAGGATTTCCCACACAAGGTGCTTAAGGAGAGAGAGAGACACACACACACAAAGAGAGAAAGAGAGAAAGAGAGAGAGGAGAGAGAGTGAGAGAGAGAGAGACGGAGTGGGGAGAGGGAGAAGATCCATCAATAAAAGTGTTGATCTTTAATTTTTTCTCCCTGTGGTCCATTTCAGGTAACCCCAAATGTCTTTTTATTCTGCTGGAATGACCAGCTTCTCTTTGCATCGACTCCACCTGTTGAGACTTCTGCCCAAGTCGGCCCTTCGCAAGACTCCAGAGTCATCTACAGTCCCTGATTTCGTTTCCATCAGATTTCCATCCGCCTTTGCAAACTTGTTGTCCATTGTCCAGAGGCAGCAGGACTGACAAATACATTATGTCCAGGTGAAAACTCTGAGCACAAGAAAATAGATAATGTCCTTGCCTTAGATGCTGCTCTGGAAAGCTTGGAAGATAGCAGTAACCGCTTGCTTGTTGTGTTCCCCACGAAGACTCAGCATTATTTTCTTAATAACCAACCTAAAAATATGCTGTGCATCCTAGATAAATTCTATCAAGAAAACATCTGCAGATTAGGGGGGTGGTTAGTGTGTGAGCTCAGCTACAGGGAGTCAACTTTCAACCAGATGCTATGTGGAACGGCCTTGCCCGCTGCTGCAAGTCTCACACCACATCAAGAGGGAGCCTCAGGCCTCTAGAGTTACGTGGGGAATGCCCCTCTTCAACAATTTCCTGCATTTGGCAATATAACCCTCAGGGTAGCTGTCAGTGTTTTGGGGGGTCTGCAATGCACATTTGGGCATTTAGGCTGAGTTAGATCCATCAAAGAGAAGGTTGCAGGCTTGCTGGCTTTCCTCCTTTATTTATAACAACAAAGACAAAAAAAGCCCTTCTAGTCTGATTGAATCTACTGGGTTCACAGCCAAGCTGGGTTGAGGCAATCATCTAAATGACAGACATAAAGTGACTCTGGGGTGGGGATGGGGGAAGAAACCCTCTGATTGTCATACTCTAATCAGATTGCCATCACCCCCACCCCTCAGTTCACAGGGGAAATTTCCAGCCCTTGGCCCGACTTTGAGGGCTGGAGACCAGGCTCTTAATTTGCTCTGTCCTATATTTTCTTCTTCTGTCAAGTACTTGATCCTCTATTGTGAAAGAGACATTTTGTAAAAGCAAAAATAGCAAGAAGGCTGATTTGGCAATGTGACCTAAAGAGCAATTGGTCTCACTGGCACATTAAAATTCACCAGTTCAGAAAAGGAAGCTTCCTGAAGATGAGGGAGGAGAATTCTTAAAACAACCGAAGACAGCTTGTGATAGCAGAAAAGTCATTCCTTCCCTGCGGCAGGGAAGGAAATCCAATACAGGCTGCTCATTTTTCTATACCTCTCCCTTGAAGCTTTGCACATAGACCTTCCTTCATGTCCCTTCTCCCATTCCAGGCTTTCAAAGCCCAATTAACATACTAGATGCTGCATAAAAACTGTCCAAATCTATAAGGAGCTCTCTCTCCCTTCTGTGACCTCCATTTCTTGGATCATTCTGTTAAACTGTGTTTGAGAGGGGGCACCAGGAAGTCCAATCAAGGAGTAAGAAGTGAGACAAGGAAATCAATATGGGGTGTATCAATGCCACCACTGTGGCAAATGGTGGCTTAGTCCAGTGGGGAACGCTGGAGACTACAGAGACTACCCCTCACAGTCATCCTACCTAGCGGGGTAGGAGTGGAGGCTTTTATCTTCCAATCCCCATCCGTTTTGGCAGGAGCTGTTGCCAAGAGTATCAGCACATCCTTTTGCCCCACGCCTGTGGACTGAACATTCCTGAAAAAGCCTTCGGGTGGAGAATCTCAGGTACCTGGCTTAGGAAGGCTGCACTATACAAGGGAATGGAGAGAGCTAAGGGGATGCGGGTAGGAACCAACAGCATCTTCTGTGCTTTCCCTCATTTATCCATTAATTTATCACTCTGTAGGAAGCCCTGTGCCAGATACTGTAGCTGCAATGGAGTACAAGACAGACACCGTCCATGATCTCCTGGAGCAGGGAAGACCAATGTTAACCAAATAAGCACACAAACATATAATAAAACCAGTGGCAAGACGAAGTGAAAGAATAGAGCTGAGACCTCTGGGAGAGGTTGGTGGGAAAACATACTCTGGTTTGAGAAATCACGGTCTTTGAGGAAGATGTAAAAGTTATGTAAGTAGAGGTGGGACGGATATGGAAAGAGCATTTCAAGCTGAAGGAATGGCATGTGCAAAGGCCCTGAGGCACCTGGGACCATGGTGGTGAAGCTGGAGATCAAGAGGGAGAGAGGCAAGTTGGAGAGCTGGGCCTGAATGAGACTGAAGAGGTAGGCATGGAACCAGGTGTGCACTGCTGCGTAAGCTCAAGGTTTTGGTCGCATTCTTAGAGCAATGGAAGCCATGGAAGGATGTTAAGCTAGGAAGTGATATGACTAAATTTTTTCTTCCGATTTTTTTTATTGTCAGAAAATACACATAAAATTTACCATCTTAACCATTTTTAAGTGTATATTTCAGTGGTATTAAAAACATTCATAATGTTGTGCAACCATTATCCACTATCCATTTCCAGAACTTTCTTCATCTTATAAAACTAAAACTCTATACCTTTTAGGCAATAACTTCCCATTCTTCCTTCTCCCTGCCCCCTGGCAACCACCATTCTACTTTCTGTCTCTATGAATTTGCCTATTCTAAGTACCTCATATAAGTGGAATTAATCGGCATTTGTTCTTTTGTGATTGGCTTATTTCACTTAGCATAATGTCCCCAAGGTTCAATATGATTAGATTTTGAGTTTTAAAACATAATTTTTTTTTTTTTTTTTTTAAAGATAGCTGTTAGGCAGGGAATGGATCAGAGTGGAAAGAGTGATGTCAGGCTGTAGCTATAGATTCTCATGTTGGAGCTCAAAGGAAGAGGTCTGAGCTGGAGACATGACCTTAAAAGTCTTTGGCTCTAACGTATTATGAAACCTCAGACTCTAATTGAATGCTCTGTGTGTGTGCACCTTATGTTCCCATCTAGCTTGTAAGCTCTGTGGGTTCAGGGTTTTTAACTTATCTGTATTCAACACCAGACTCTCCACTTACTAATTGCATGACCTCCGGTAAATTACTTGTTTCCTCAACTGTAACATGGCTATAATAGTAATAGAACCTATTCCATAGGTTACTCACAGGACTTAATATGATAACATGAGCTTTGTGCTTAGAAAGGTGCCTGGCATAAAGTAAGTACATAACGGAGGTTGGCTATAACCTTGTTGAACCTGTCTAAGCCTCAATTTTGTCTTGTGTAAAATGTATGCAATAATACCTTCTTATCAGACAGCTATTGTTGCACCACCTCAAATTCAGGAGCTTAAAATGAAAATATATTACTGTAACTCACATGTCTGTATGTCAGCAGGGGCTAGCTCAGTGGGTGCTGGCTGGGCTCACTCATGCATCCATGGGTTGGCTGGAGCAGTTCAGCTGGGGTCGCTCTGTTCCGCATGTCTCTCACCCTTCTCCTGGTGCCAGTGGGCTTGGGAAGGCATGTCATTCCCATAGATACGGCAGAACTGCAAGAGCACAGGCCCAGCTGTGTAAATGCCTTTTCACACCTCTGCATGTATCATGTTGGCTAGCAATCTTATCGGCCAGAGAAAGTCACATTGCTGAACTCAGAAGCAAGAGATAGGAAAGTAGAGTACGCCTCTTTGAAGTGAAAAGGCATGTGACAAAGAACATGGAGACAGAGATAGGTCAAGAATTGGGGCATCGACACTGTCAGCAGTCCGAGGAGCGGTGAAGAGGTGAAGATTAGAGTTCAGAGCTATCGTGACAGCAAGGACTCGTGAGGCTGAGATCCTCTGAGAAGAGCAGCGCAGAGAAACGAGCCGCTTATTCTCCAAGGCATCCCCAGCGCACATGTAGGCTTGCAGAAACCGGGCAGGAAGCGGCAGCTAAGAGGGTAAGGGGAATAACAGAGATTTTGTGGCCTCAGAAAGATGGGGGATAAAAATTGATTTTGAGGTCCTGCCAAGAAGGAAAGAATCTGGTAAATATCTCAGGCTTTCAGTTGGAACCCCTAGAGACCTACACCTTGGGAGTAAAGGTGAGCTGAAAATAAATCAGACCCCATAAAGTCTGATACCCACCCTCAATCTGCAATTGGAGTAAAATGATCTGTCTTAACTCTAACTGCCTGTCATAAGTTAAAGGCTCATTTAGGGTTTCTATAATATTTTATACATAATGTTTGACATTCAGCCCCAATTCCCAGGATATCAAGAAACAACACACAAAAAATCAGGCAATAAAAGCAGATCTAGAGGAGATCCAGATATTAGAGTTATTAAACATGGTCTTTCCAATACCTGTGATTAATATTTTAAGAAAGCAGATGACAAAATGAAAAATTTTGCTGGAGAACTGGAATATATTTTTAAAAGATTCAAATGAAAATTCTAGGATTGAAAAATATAAAAAAGGAAATTAAGAACTCAACTGATAGGTTTAATAGCTTATTAGACACATCTGCAGACAGAATTAATGATATGGAAGATAATTCAGTAGATAATCTCCAGATGAACATGAAAAGAGAAATAAGGAAAAAATATAGAAAAGAGTTTAAGAGACAAATGGGATATAGTAAAAGGTCTGATATACAAGTAATTGGAACTCTGTAAAGGAGAGAGAATTGGTACAAAGGTGATATTTGAAGAGAAAATAACCAAATATTTTCCCAAACTGATGAAAGATATCAAGTATGATGAAGGATATTAAGAAGCAATATGAAATCTAACCAAGGTAACTACAAAGAAAACCATGCATAGGCAAATCATAGTAAAACTGTTGTAATCCAAATTTTTTTTTTTTTTTTTTTGTGAGACAGAGTCTCACTCTGTTCCCTGGGCTAGAGTGCCGTGGCGTCAGCCTAGCTCACAGCAACTTCAAACTCCTGGGCTCAAGCGATCCTTCTGCCTCAGCCTCCCGAGTAACTGGGACTACAGGCATGCGCCACCATGCCCGGCTAATTTTTTTCTATATATTTTTAGTTGGCCGATTAATTTCTTTCTATTTTTAGTAGAGATGGGGTCTCGCTCTGGTTTCGAACTCCTGACCTTGAGCGATCCGCCCACCTCAGCCTCCCAGAGTGCTAGGATTACAGGCGTGAGCCACCGCGCCCGGCCGTAATCCAAAATTAAAGAAAAAAATTTAAAAGCTAGGAAAGGAGAAAGACATATTGCCTTTAAAGAAGTAATATTAAGAATGAAAACTGGCTTCTTAAAATAAATAATGGAAGTTTTTAAACATTTTAACATTTTTAAAATAAAAATAAAAAATTTTTTGTTAAAATTTTAAGATAAATTTAATGTTAATTTAAAAATGTAAACATCTTTTAAATGCTGAAAGAAAATAACTACAAATATCAAATTCTATACCAAGCAAAAATAGCCTTCAAAAATAGAGATGTAATAAAGACATTTCCAGACAAACAATAACTGAGATAATTCATCACTGTCAGATCTGCAATAAAAGCAATAGTGAAAGGTGTTTTTCAGGCAGAAAGATATGATCCCAGAGAGAAGTATTTCCATACTTCTTCATGAAAGAATGAAGAGCAAAAGTAAAGGTAAATAAGTAAATATAAAGGAATATTGACTGTCAAAAACCATTTTGATAATAATGTCTTGTGGAGTGTAAAGTATGTGTATCTGTGACAACAAATACAAAAAAGAGGAGTAAATTGAGTTAAAATGTTCCAACAGCCCTACACAATTGAAGAAATGGTAAGAGCACTAATTTATATTGGGCTTTCAAGAGACAAGGATGCATGTTGAAATCTCTTGGGTAACCACTAAAAGAATAGATAATTGACAGGCCTTAATAGAAGAGAGAAAAATGAAATAACAACAATAACAAAGGTGATTAAATCAGAGGCTGAAAGAAAGGAGAGAAAGGGAACATAACAGAGGTAAATCAAATAATAATATGGTAGATTTAAAGCCCTAGGACAACAGAAATCACATTTATTTATAAATGAACTAAATATTCCATTAAAAGACAAAGATGGTCAAATTAGATTAAGGAAAATAAAATCTAATTATATGCTGCTTGCAAGAAAGCACGAGGATTGAAAATGCTACAAACACTGCAGGCACTAACCAAATGCAAGTTGAAAATAAAGTGTATTAAGAATCAAGAAGTATAGCTGGAGAGAGAGGGACATTTTATTGTGATAAAAAGTCAATCCAGGAAGATATGATAACTCTATATTTTCATAGTAACAAAAAAAGAAAGAAATCAGGTAATCAATCCTAATGTCCAACAATAGGAGAATAATTATTTTATGACACATCTGTATGACAGCATCTCATGAAGCCATTTAAAATCATGCTTTTGAAAAATAACTACATGAGAGAATGCTTCTGATATAATTTTTTGTAGAAAAATAGGATATGATTGGTCAACATACTCACATATGTAAGTTTGGGAAGGTATAAAATAACAGGACATATTTCAATAAGTGTCAATGGGTGAAATATATTTCTGTGGGTGGTAAGATTACAGTTGATTTGTATTTTATCTTTTTATACTCTCTGAAGTGTCTGCAATCAACTTATAATGCATCTTATTTCAGTCATGGAAAACATGATTTTAAAAGATTTATGGATGCCATAATAATTAAAAGTTGAAAAAAACCCGCTTGCCTAATTAAATATTCTATATTCACAGAATTCTGAAAATAAGAGGAAATAATACCTCTGTTTTCCCAGGGGTCACATGGTAGACAGAAGCTGATAGGTGGAGAGTTGGGCTGGACACAGGCCCTAGGGAATGCATCCTGCTTGAGTTGTAGACCCTGGAACTCTGATGATAAAATGACAGATGTCTGTAGCATAGTCTCCTTTCTGCAAGGCTTATACTACTCAGGACATGCAAGTGTGGAAATAAAAGGCTTTTTGACAAAGCTTTTATGCTTTCCTCATTGAAGCAATAATAATATGGTCCTTGTGGGCAGAAATAAAAGCCACTATCAGCTAAAACAACACAACTTAAAATTACCCTTAATCTCACCATCCATAGAGCACCATAGTTAGCTTTTTGACATATCACCTCGCAAAAGGTTTTCTCTGCTTGGGTACATGAATATGCTGTGCATGTTGTTTGGTAGCCTGCCCTTTTCACTTACAGATAGATCATGGGTGTCTTGGCAAGACTTGGGAAATGACAGCAATTCTCATGGGAATAGTAACTAGATTGGAATGAGGGAGCTGACTCATCTGCCTTGGCCAAAACCACTTTCCTTTAAGTGCCTTAGAGAAGAACACAGATATTTTTAAATTATCATTTTCTATTTTTAATAAGCCCTAATTTTCTTTGTTGCAATGGTACATATTTTTACTTCGTTCAAGATTAATATATTTTATTTCATTAAGATGAGTCTATTTATACCAGTAATGTAAGCTAATTGCTCACTCTTTAAAATCATAGAGAAATCTTTTATTTTACACAGGTTAAAGGGATTTAGCAATGATAAAGTCCAATGTATGTATTTTATAGGTCAGAAAATTTAGGTCCGAGATAGGTGATGGAACTGTACTTGGCAAATGACACCTCTTAAGACCCCAGAAATGCTTTGTACATTTCACAAATGCTTCTCTCTTGTGGGGTTATCATAAACAGGAGATTTAGGTATATTGTAACATTTGGACAAGATAGGGACCCCTGAACATCCAATTAAAGTCCACCCACTTGTTCTGCTACACAACCTCTCCCCACTTCCCGCCTCCCCTTTGATCATAACACCCCGGCTAAGTTCTCTCTGACTGCTGGGGATCCATTGAAAGCAAACTCCTTTCCCACCTGAACCTCAGAGAGCAGTTTCAACTGCTGAACTGTTAGGTAGGTAGCGAGGGATTGCAGGTCTCTCAGGGATGAAAGTGGGCCCCCACCCTGGTGCTGCTCCGCCTTAATCCTGTCCTGAGCTACTGCCGTATCTGTGGTAAGAGAGGGTACCAGTACGAATCTGGCAGTCAGAGCTTGGCACCAACTGCAAAAAGAATGCAGAGGACTCTCTAGCCCACAGGCCAAGCTGCATAGGTACCATAGAGTCGGGAAATTGACCTAGAACAACCCGAATGTGTGGTAAGACTCAGGTCACACAACTCCCACTGTCCAATCAGAGTGGTTCCATGGTGATGTCTGAGCCACAGGGAGGTCCCAGTCCGGGTACTATAAAACAAAATGCAGATGGTCACCAGGCCCTTCCTTTTGCCCTCTTTTGCCACCAATGGGCCTGATTGTCATCTGTGGCATATGTATCACGCTCTGTAAACCTATATCTTGCTCTTGCTCTGTAATCCTATCTTTCTCTCCTCGATAAACCTCATTTTCATGCTTGCCTTACTTTGGTGCTTCTGGTCATTCTTTGACCACATTCTTTGAGCGAGCCGAGAACTGCCATTTCAGACTGAAACTTGACCGTACCTGCAGCTAAGCCACCCAACTCCTACCCCATGAGCTGTACCCTCAGAAATATCCCAAGCGTGTGTCCCCCCTTTTTGTCGCTCCTATTGCTTTTTCTGTGGCCTAATTACTCTGGCCCATCCACCATCAACCAGCCCTTCTTTGTTCTTTACAATCCTCTTTTCCTAGTTCCCACGAGGTTCGAGACATATTTATTGATTATTTATTACATGGCAGGCTCTGTGCCTGTATCAGGAGACACAGGGTGGTGGTGAGCAAGACAGGCACGCCCCTTGCTTGGTGCAGGTCACTGTCTACCGGTGGGTGGACAGACAATCTGGTACGCAGATACAACACGGGATGTGGCAGGCACTGTCACCAGTGGTAACCCAGGCCTGGGGGCTCAGGGAGGAGTTCCCTAAGGTAGTGACAGTTAAGCTGAGATTTTAAGAATAAGTAGATATTGGACAGACAAAGGGAGTTGGGGAATGGTGGTGAAGAGGAGTATATTAGGAAGAAGGAACAGAGTATGCAAAATCCTGCCAGTGAGTCAGAGCAAATAGATTGTCAGGAAATGGTAACAAACTGTTATGGTTGGAGCCCGGTATACAATGGTGAGCAGTGAGGCTGGAGAATAGGCAGGGGTCTCTCTTGGTCCTCACATTACTGCTTGTATTAGTTATCTGTATTACAACAAATTACCCCAAAAGTTAGCAGCTTAAAACAACAAACATTCATTATCTCACAATTTCTATGGGTCAGGAATCTGGATAGGGCTTAGCTGGGTGCCTCTGGCTCAGGGTCTCCTGCAAGGCTGAAATCAAGGCGGTGGACCAGGGTCTACTGCTACATCTGAAGATGGGGGCAGGATTCGCTGCCACGCTTGCTCATGTGGCTGAGAGGAGGTCTCGGGTCCTCGAGCTGTTGTCCAAGGACATCAGTTCCTTGCCTCATGGGTCTCTGCACAGGGCAGCTCACAACATGCAAGCTGAGCACTCCAGGGCAAAGGCCTTGAGAGACAGTGAGAGAGGGCCGGCAAGACGGAGTCGGTCTATTTGTAACCTCATTTTGGAAGTGACATCCCATAACTTTTGCTATATTCTACATGTTAGAAATGAGTCACTAGGTCCAGGAGACATTTAAGAGAAAAGGATTACACAAGGGTGTGCGTACCAGGAGATGGAGGTCACTGGGGCCATTTCAGAGACAGACTGCCACACTGGTCTCGGGTATAATTCATTCACATGGTGGCGCAGACCTTAGGGAAATGCTTGCTTGCTAGCAACCCCCATCCAGTTCACACACCCTTCCTTCTCTTGCATTGCTTTCTTCCTTGTAGCAAGAGAGCATCTAAGCCTCGCATTCAGATTCACTCCTTGTTTGGGCTCAACCTGAAAAATTTGAAGGGCGAAGAGGGATTTTTTTTTTTTTAACAAAATTCCACTGTAGGCTCTATCAAGTTGCCCCTAGTATCTTGTACTGCCTACATGATGGCTCCAGAGCTATAGCGTTTTGAGTTCCCCTAAAACGTCTCACTCAGATGTCATACTGTAACTTGGAAATGACAACCTCTTCACCTACATATTTTCTTTCTCTGTGTTTAAAAATATTATCAGACTCTTTGATGAAGTCCTAGTTTTTGACATATAAAATCTAGATGAGCTTCATAAAGAATGAACAAACAGGCTCAGGAGCCTGCAGGAACACTGAGGCCAGGCAGGCGGCGGGGCTGTGGGACTGGACAGGGAGGCTAAGCAAAAACGAGAGGCCCCGGGGTGCTGCCGTCCCGGAAGGTGCCGGCATTCAGAGGGTGCCACACGAGCCTACAGCCCCGCATGTGCCCCAGAGATGACCGGCTGGAGAGAGGTTGACTCAGACTGATCACACTTGCAAAAGACTGTTCTCCACAAGCCAGGATCAGCGTTTTAGTTTACATGAGAATGTGACTGCTGAGGGCCTGAACACTGTGTCCCCTGGCTTGATGTTAGCATTAGAATGAACTGGAACAATATCTGGGTTGTGAGTAAACGGAACCCAACTGGGATGATGATGGGTAGAAACAGGCGAGGCTGTATGGATGCGCTCTGTCTCTTGTCTCAGCTTCTCTCCACGTTGGCTTTGTTTTCTACCCTCACCGTAGACCAGCTTCCACCATATGGGAGAAAACATGACCCTTAAGATTTCCGTTGGAAATGCCAGGCCGATGAAGAGGAACTGGCTCTGTTTCTCAAGTCCTAAAGAATCCCATGGAAGGGATCCCTCACCTCCCCAGGAGCAAGCAACTGCCTCAGGAGTCGGGAGGGGCAGGATCACATCATTAAACGCAGCTGCTGGGCAACAGCAGGGGCACGACAGTTGGAGCACGTGGTAGGGACCCCTGACGATGGCAGTGGTGACGGAATCCACCAAAGGACGTCAGTGGACCGTGGGCTCACAAGCCAGCCTCATCCGAGCACTCAAAGCCGTCACACATGCACACACTCCTGACCTGCTCTCTACTCTTCTGCTCGACTGGATGGACATGCATGTGTTGTCAGTCATAATTTAGGTGCATTCATTTGTATTCTGGATGTTTCTTCTCCAATATCCATTGCATTGGACATGTCAAATATGCACTGAGAATGAACAAAAATGGCTTCAGACTATGTAAAATGCACATAGTGTGGCTTCTCACCAAAATTGCTTACCCCAACTACACTCCTGGAAATAGTTGTCACACGTGGATGTACTAGCCAAGCAATCCGCCCACGAGCAGATCCAGCCAATTAAAACCAGGGAAAGGGTGTAGAGAAGAGCCAAAGAGACCAGTGAAGAGCAAAGTTGGGCACATTAAAATAAAGACTGTGCTCACATAGGCTGAAGAGAGCAGACACTGGAGCATCATTTCATGGTGGTTTTGAACAATGTGGAACTTAGAAACTTAGAGCTCCAGCATCTTAGTCCTTTATGTGCTACAGTGACAGAATACCACAGACTGGGTAGCTTATAATGAATAGGAATTTATTGGCTCACAGTTCTGGAGGCCAGGAAGTCCAATATCAAGGTACTGGCATCCGGTGAGGGGCCTTCTTGCTGCATCATAACGTGATGGAAGGCATCACATGGCAGAAAGGCAAAAAGAGAACGAGAGCAAGAGGCGGTGAATTGACTCCCGTGATAACTGCATTGGTTGTTACCATGACCTAAACACCTCTTGAAAGTCCCACTTCCCAATATCATCACAGTGGCAATTAAATTCCCACATGAGGTTTAGACGGAACAGACATTCAAACCATAGCATCTGGTCCCAGTCCTTTACTTGCAGAGGAGGAAACTGAGGCCTGATGGACTTAAGTGATTATCCAAGATGTCATGGAAGTCATAGGTGGCCAAAGACACCCCATGACTTCATTAGTGTCATGGGTGTCATTCATAGTGTCACTAGGCACTAATGACATTTTCGCATGGTGATATCATTGCATCCATTGTCCCCACAAGCTCTTGAAGGAAGTATTATGAGTCCCATTTCCCAAATGGCCAAGTGGGAAAAGTGAAACTCAGAGATGTTGAGTGACTCGCTCAAGACCACACAGTAAATAGGTATCGAGGCAGGTTTCAAACCCATGACTTTATAGCAAAGGCAGAGAGGGATACAAAACGCAGAGAAATGAGGATTAACACTGCCCTGGGTGCAGGTGTCAGAAAAGTTTTTACAGAAGAGGTGACATCTGAATAGGTCTGGAGAGAGGGTGGGAGTCTCTGGGGGAAAAGGGAAGAGAGCTTTCTAGTTAGTGAACAGCAGGAACAAAGACAGTGGGTTGTGGACGAAGAGAGAGCAAATGGATTTGGGGGGTGGGGAGATGAGAGTGGAAAATGAGGCAGGGGTCAGCTCACCAGGGGGCGTAAAAGCCATATTAAGGGTGTTAGATTTTGTCCCTCAAATCAGAGCTTCTCAAACTGCAATGTGCCTGAGGATTATCTGGGAATCTTGTTAAAATGCAGGTTTTAAATCAGCTGGTTAAGAAACAGAGTCCAGGAATCTCCATTTCTGGTAAGCTCTCATGATACTGACACTGCTGGTCTGAGGACCACACTTGTGAGCAGCAAAGCCTTGGACTGACGCTGTCCAGTACACTAGTCACCAGCCACTGTGGCCACCGAGCCCTTGAAATGTGGCCAGAGAGACAGAGAAGCTAGATTTTAAATTTTCATTTCATTTTAACTCATTTAAATTTAGAATTTAAAACTAAGTTTGTTATTTTAAAACTTTATGTTTGGATTAACTTGAGTGTGTGAATCAACGTTTTCAACTGGAATTGATCAAGTATTTCCAACGAGAATTTACAATAAATTGGGAGGCATTTTAAATGTAAAGTATACGCCAGAATTCAAAGATTTGTATGCAAAAAGAATGTGAAATCTCTCACTTTTATATTAGTTACATGTTAAAATGTTATTTTGGATATATTGGGTTAAATATAAATTATTGAAATTAACTTGCCATTTTTAAAAAACGTTTTAATTGTGGCTACCAGAAAATGTAAAAGTTACATGCGGCTTGCATTCTATTTCTATTGGACAGCACTGCCGAAGATGAGAGGGAGATATTGTTTCTCAGTTTTCATCTAAGGAGAATTCCTGGGCATGGCTCAGGTTTCTCCATTTGAAGAGCTGCAAGCACGTGGAGATTTGGCCCCATTCCCCATGTGTGGGCAGATGAAGGCATGGGGGACTTGCATGACATGTCCTGGGACATTGCCCTGGTTTCTGGAGTAGAACATTTATTTGAAGAAGGCCATGGCTCCATTTCCCCCTGGCCTGCATTTCTCTGCAGGCTACACCTTGCTGGGAAATGCTATTAATTCTTATTACTTTTCTAGCCAGGACAAGAAGACAAATGGATGTATCTTTAAGACATGCAGCTCCGGAAGCTCTGAGCCCCGCCTGTCACAGCTCACTTTCCAGTTCACCTGTAACCATGACAACTTCATTGACGCAAGTTGCCAAGGAACGTAATTTAACCTGGATCAGATTTTTTAAAAAGAAAGAATGGAAAAACACTCAGCTTTGTTTCAGGGGACTGTCAGAGCTGGGCTCTCTAGCACTACTTCTCAATTACCAAGCTCATTTAATTACTTTTGTTTGTGATTTCCCTGGGGGTGCATTTCTGCCAACAGTGATTTCCTGGGAAGCCCAGGAGGTGTTTGCATGGAAATGGTTGGTGTTATGGGATCCAGTGGCTCCAGGGACCTTGGGCTGGTCTGGGATAGGAAGATTTCCACTACATCCCCTCAAGTCCATCTTGCTTCCAAGATGGAAACAAGTATAGTTCTAATGTGGGAACCATCGGACTCTTCATTACATTTCAGAGCTGGAAGTTGCTCAGATGGGAAAGTAGCGAGGGGAGTAAGGAAGGGATCCGAACCCTCCCTGGGGTTAGGTCTTGGTCCTATACAACCAAATTCAGGGAGGCAGAAAAGGCTGGGAGGATGTAAGAAGCAAAAGATATTCTACAATCAAAGAAATAATGGGAAAATCCTGTGATATCAAATTTAAATAGGAAATATCACTACTCATTATTTCTTTTGTTTCTAAAAAGAAATGTGTGTTTCCCGGATCTGTTTGCTGAAAGGGCCTGATAGCAGTGAGTAGCCTTCAAGCCTGAACTATAGGTTCTTAATACCATTTCCCACTGAAAGGAGTCAGGGCTCCTTGATGGATGGCTGATTCCATACCTAAGGCAGGGAACGTGCGAGTTGTCCTGGGACACCTGGCTATGCTGAAAAAAGAGGAAACTTTCAACATTAGTAGGGTCTTATCAAAGGCACCCAAGGGTCAACTTGAAGGGTCTTCTCCTGGCTAAAAATGAAACAATTTGAACACAAAAAATTAATGCGGTAGACTGAAATTGCCATTGACTGAATCAAAACCCATGTTTATAATGATTCTTAAAAAAAGAGACATTTACCAGTCAATCTTCAGATGTTACTGGGGAGCCCAATAAAGAAAGCAGAGCATCAGCATTTGTTCTATCCCCCATGCATGAACTGTTTTTCAGGGTAACCCAACAGGTGATGAAATTCTTTGTAGGCAATTTCAACTAGTAAATGAAGATGGAAGGATACAATTAGTAAATCTTATACAGCAACGTATTTAGGTGACAATACTCAATGGATGCTGAAACCACTGGGTGAATGATGATGAGGAACTTTATAAGGATAGATCAGGTTGATAACACCTGAGTCCACTGATGGATCTCAGCATCACTAAAAGTAAAACAATCAGACACTATGTGCCTACTCATATGACGCAATGGGAAGAAGGCTGCACCGTTTTAGAGGCATTCTTGGCTATAATATTAGCCAGACTCGAATGAAGCACTTATATTAAGAAGTTTTTTGTTATTTCATTAGGTGTAATAATGGCATGGTGGTCATATCATTTTTAAATGTCATCTAAAATGTTAGAAATGTGTACTGAAATAATTTGGGGTGAAATGACATGATGCCTAGGATTTGCACAAAATTACTCCTGCAAAAAACAAATATACAAAAGGATGGGTAGATGAAATGAGACAGATACAATGCTGATAACTGTGAAAATTGGATAGGTAGAGGCTTCTTGTATTATTGTGTTCCTATGGATGTTTGAAGATTTTCATAATGGAAGGAGATATGGGCTACACAGTTCTAGAAGGGAAGAATCAAATTAATTTTGCTCTGAAAGGAATGAAAAGCAGCTGCATTTTATGTAGGATTCAAGAGCTGCCCATAGTCCTGACACCAAAGATCTAGCCCACAGGGAGCCATCACAGCTCTTCATCACAGTGGCTACTCAGAATTTAACTCTCATCAGTTCGGAATTAGCACCTGCAATTTGTATAAAGCTTTTCTTAGTTATTCCTGCCTTCCCCACTTTCACTCTTTTTTTTCCCTCCTTCTGGTCTCTCATTGTACATATATACATTGTAGCTAAAGCTCATTAAAAGACTGATGTCCAATAATAGGGAAAATGCCTGATGTGCTGGGTAATCAAAATTTTAAAAATACATCATTTTCAAGTGATTTATTTGACAATTTTCTCTTTTCTAATAACTTGGTAGTTAACACTGGATATCCAACCTTAGCCAATAATCAGCCAACAGTGGCTATTAATCCCAATGAATATTAGATTCCTACATGACTGTTGTGCATCTATGCCATGATGTGGTAACATGTAGGAAAAGTCAAAATAACTTATTAGAACAGTGCTTACATTTCCTTTTTCAATTTTCACCTATTTACAAAACAGAACCCAGCAAGTGTCTTTTAATTTCTCCAGCCTAAGGCTACTCATTTTGCTGTGTTCTTCCCCCATGCACAAATCCTGTAACAGTTGTAGTGAACTTGCAGTTTAAGGTCTTTCTTCTTTTGCTTAAGTTTATATCACAGGTATGTTTATCGTTCTACTGGCAACTATGATTATTTTTTTCATTTTTATTGATGTATAATTCACATATCATAAAATTCATGCTTTTAAAATGTATAAGTTGGTGGTTTTTCTTTTTTTTTTTTTTTTTT
>VBSM01002035.1:7594916-7611813 GCA_008086735.1 Cheirogaleus medius
CTCCCAGAGTGCTAGGATTACAGGCGTGAGCCACCACGCCCGGCCGGTTTTTCTTATATTCACAAGGTTGTGCTGCCACTACCACTATCTAACTCCAGAACATTTTTATCAAAAAGATGTCCTGTGCCCATTAGCAGTCACTCCCCATTTCTTCTACCACCAGCTCCTGGTAACCATTAGTCCACTTTATATCCCATGGATTTACCTATTCTGGATGTTTCCTATAAATGGAATCATACATTCAGAGGCATTTGGTATCTGGTGTCCTTCAATTAATATAACATTTTCAAGGTTCATCTATGTTGTGCCTGTGTCAGGGCTTTACTCCTTTTTGTGGCTGAATATTATTCCATTGCATAGCTATACCATATTTTGTTTATTCATTTATCAGTTGGTAGACATTTGGGTTGTTGCTACATTTGGCTATTATGATACTAAGAACATTGTGTACAGGTTTTTTTGTGTGTGAACATAGGTTTTCAATTCTTTTGGGTATGTATCTAGGCGTAGAATGGCTGAGACATATGGAAACTCCATGTTTAAATTTCTGAGAAACTGTCAAACTATTTGCCAAATCAGCTGCATCATTTTACATTCCCATCAACTGCATAAACATTCCAATTTCTGCACATCCCCTCCAACATTTGATATTTTTCATCTTTTTTTATTATAGCCATCCAAGTGAATATAAACTAGTGTCTCCTTCTGGTTTGACTTTCATTTCCCTAATGACTAATGATACTGAGCATCTTTTCATGTGCTTATTGGCACACGTCATATTGGCTGTATATTGGCTGTCATATTGGCTGTATGTCTATCTTCCTTTGGAGAGATGTGTATATAAATCCATTGCCATTTTAACTGTATTATTTGTCTTTTACTCATTCAGTTGTAAGAATTTTTTATATATTCTAGATAATAGACCCTCATCAGATATATGATTTATAAAAATTTTGTCCCATTCTGTGGGTTGTATTTTCACTTTCTTGGTAGTGAGTCTGTCGTTCTTTTCGGCTTTTGACAATTTTATTATGATGTGTATGGGTGTGGATCCCTTTGAGTTTACCCTACTTGGAATTTGGTGAGCTTCTTGGATGTGTCGATGATTTTTCATCAAAATTGGGGCATTTTCAGCCATCGTTTCTTCAAACATTCCTATGCTTCTTTTTTTTGCCTTCTTTGTCTCTGGGACTCCCGTTATGCATATGTTGGTACACTTGATGGTGTCTGTCTTAGTCACTGGGCTACTATAACAAAAATACCACAGACTGTATGCTTTAACAACAAACGTTTTATTTTTCACAGTTCTGGACTCCAGGAAGTCCAAAGTCAAGGTGCCAGTGTCTAGTGAAGGCCTCTCCTGGTTTATAGACAGTTGTCTACTCTGCCTCACATGGCAGAAGGACAGAGAGAGGAAACGGGCTCTCTGATGACTCTTATAAGGGCACTAATCCCATTCATGATAGTTCCACTCTCATGACCTCATCTCATTCTCATTGCCTCCTGAAGGCCCTACCTCCTAATACCATTTCATTGCGGAAAAGGGGTAGGGTTTCAACATGTGAATTTGGAGGTGACAAACAATTCAGTCCATGACAGTGTCTCACAGATCTCTGAGGCTCTGGTCATTTTTCTTCATTCTTTTTTTCTGTTCTTCAGACTGAATAATCTCAATTGACCTATCTTCGAGGTTTTCAATTATTTACTTCTGCTAGCTCAAATCTACTGTTTAGAACCTCTTGCGAATTTTTCACTTTAGTGATTATACTTTTCAAATCCAAAATTCCTATTTAGTTCTTCTTTTTTTTTCTAATAATTTCTGTCTCTTTCTTGATATTTTCTGTTTACTGATACATCATTCTCACACTTTATCTTTACGCTTGGTTTCCTTTAGTTCTCTGAACATATTTAAAATAACTGATTTAAAGTATTTTCTAGCAAGTGCAATGGCTGGGTGTTCTTAGGGACAGTTTCTATTCATGGCCCTTTTTTCCAGGGTACAGGTCATACTTTTTGCTTCTTTGCATGTCTTGTAATTTTTTGTTGAAATATGGTCATTTTAGATAATATAATTAAGGTAACTCTGCAAATCAGATCCCCCCCAAGGGTTTTTTATTGTTGCAGCTTGTTGTTATTGTTTTTGTTTGTGACTTTTCTTAATTAATTCTGCATTAGTCTAAAGTTTTTGTTGTCTATGGCCATTGGTGTCTCTGCTCTGTTAGTTTATTGGTTAGGTAATGATTGGATAGAGATTTCCTCAAATGCATGGAACCATTAGTTCCCAGACTTTGCCAAGGGTCTCTGTGACATGTTGGAGTACATCCTCCACACTCGGATTGGCAGAGATGACAGCTTAGGGCTTTCATACGTCTTTCCTTAACATGTACACAGCCCTGGGCATGCACACAGCCCTGGAGCACAGCCTGTAGATTTCCAGGAATAGGTCAGAGCTTTTCAAATCGTCTATATGACATCTCATTCCTCAGATTTCCCTTTTATACCTTTTTGACTCATCTATTGTTCGCCCTACTGTTCCCATTGCCTCGGGCAGCTGCATAGTTTAACAAGTGTTTCTCATCTTCTCCACAAATGCCCCCGAAGAAAAGAGTATTCCTGCTGGATGAGCTCTGTCTGAATCAGGGGAAATAGAGAGAGCTTTGCAAGCACGGTCTTCCAGGGAAAACCAGACGAGTCAAATAATGACAATTCTCTGGTAATAAGCATTGAAGGAGCTCCAACCCTGTGCTATTCCCTTCAGTAGCTGCCTAGCTGCTAGTGTTTTGTTTGTTTGTTTGCTTGTTTAACCATGATCGTATGATGTTGTTTTTAAGGCTACTGCACAGCTAGATATGGGGGGATGGGAAAACAGTAGCCCCCCTTATGTGTGGTTTCACTTTCCACGGCTTCAGTTACCCTCAGTCAACTGTGATCCAAAAATAGGTGAGTACAGTACAATAAGATATTATGAGAGAGACAGAGAGACCACATCCACATTACTTTTATTACAGTATATTGTCATGTCTTCTATTTTACTATTAGTTATTATTACTCTGTTACTGGGTTATAAATTAAACTTTATCACAGGTGTGTATGTATGGGAAAAAACATAGGACATATATATAGCGTTGGGTACTATCTGCAGTTTCAGGCATCCACTGGGGGTCTTGGAACATATCCCCTGAGGATATGGGGGGGGTTACTGTAGAGCATTTTAAAATGTCACCAGATTCACTGTTCTTAGCAAGATTCAGCTGTTTTTCTTGAACAAATGCTTCCTGGGTTGCTACAAGCCTTGTGTTCATTTCCAGGGTTCTGACAAAGTTTATTCTGATAATTTGTGCCAGTTTTCTCACTGTTTCTATGGATGAGTTTTAGATCTCCTTACTCCACCATTGTCACTGACGTCACTCCTACAACTTGTGAAAGTTAATAACAAAATGGAATCACTTATGTCAAAACCCTAATGAAAGTGAAGTCAGAGAGGGCCATAAAGAATCTCTCCTACTTTGTATCCCTGAACTACCTGCATGTCTTGCTCTACCTTATGAACAGAACGAACAGAATTTACAAATTCTTGTAAATTCTTATTACAAGAATTTCCTCGGGCTTGGAGCATTTCACATAAGACCCTGTACCAGGACAGTCTCCTAGCCACAGCTGTCTACCCCAGTGAACTAACACCAACTTCAGCAATGAGGGCCTGAGACCAGTGAGCTTTGCTTCCAAGTCGTTTGCATGGACTTCACTTTGCCTTTAAAAATATCTGTTTGTCCTGAATTGCTTTGGATGTGCCTGTGATTTTCATAGCATGTGCACCCCAGCTTGCAATACTTTGCTATTCCCAATTAAAATCTTCTGTTCTAGAGAGCTTGTCTCTCTGCCTTCCTTTTTTAGGTTGACAAATTATTTTTTTTTCGAACCAAAGTTGTTTGCATCTTATTATAGACTTAGGCCTGGCCTGTGGATGAAAATTTGTTCGATTTTACAAACCAAAAAATGAGACCACTTCGAATTTTATAGCTGTTTGGAGGCTTACTGAGTTATTGAAAAACTGATACCTGTAATTAATGGTCCACTTTATACCAAGGAATCAGGAGTTATATATCTATTCTCCAGCAAAGGAGAGTACAGAGATCTGTGGAAATGCCCAGTCTTTAGAGTATCAAGTTACATTGCTCAGAACTTTGCCGTATAGAAGGTCAGCATTCATGGCTATCAAGTATAAACCACTATAAAAAGTCATATCATCTTTCTAAAAATATTTCATTCACATTAATTTTTATTTTTTTTTCAAGGATGATAATCCACATTTTATTTGCTGTGTACAGACTCTCAGCCTGGGGAAGAGGAGGTGGGTTCTAGAGGAAGGAGGCATCAGAGTGAGGACACAACAGAAGGTCCTGCTGCCCTGAGCAAGGGGCGTCCGTGTGGCTGGAACTTGCCCTGTCTGCACTCCCTCCCCTCTGCATGGGTTCTCCTGTTTGACACCAGCTCACTCCCTCCTCTTCTGTGGACTGGCCCTGGGCAGGAGACCCCACCTCCTCTCTTCAGTGTTTCAGCTTCTCTTCCTGCTCTATTCCTGGAAAGAGAGAACGCTAACACCCATAACCTCCCTCCCTAACCTCCTACAGAGGCCTCCTCACAACCCAGGGTGCACAACGCAGACTCCGGACAATTGCTGACACCAGCAACCCCAAGGCCGCACAGCGGCTGCATCTGCTGGCAGGACAGTAGGCGCAAGTGTTTATCTGTGTAAGGCAGGGCTGCCGGTGCCACTGTGGCAGGATGTGGGGAAACACAGGACTCTGGGGTGTGCCTGAAGGTGGAGGCGGAAAGGCCCAGGAAGCCAAGGACATGGGCTTATTTATCACAGAAGTCCACATGGGCTCCAGACTTGAGCATGTCCTTCTGCAGCAAGCTCAGCAGTTTCTGGGCTGACATCTCCAATCCACCAGCTCCCCCTTTGCCTTCAGCTGCTGCAGCCTTTTTCGCCACTCTGGGTCCAGGGAGGTCTCTCGGGCCAACCGCTGCATGTCTGTGTGCAGGCGACCTGCGATGTGGATGAGCAGCAGTCGCTGCAGCCCCTCGGGCTTAGGGAGCGCGCGAAGGGCGCCCAGTGGCTGCTGCGAACCGGCCTCGGCGCCCAGCGCAGACCAGGCCGCCGCGCTCAGCTCGGCCTCCAGCTGCGCAGCGCCTTGTCGTTGCGGGCGCTTAGGACCGGCACGGAGCCAGGTGACAGCAGCCAGGCCAGAAGCGGGGCCAGGGCCCACCAAAGCCCGAAGCTGCGGGATGCCCGGGTCAGCACGCACAAGGCGCGCCCCAGGCCGCCCTCCTCCGCCCCACATTAATTTTTAAAAGTGACCACGGGGTTTCTGGGAATATGAAGTAGATGTACGTTTCCCTACTCTTCCTGCTAAGTACAACTAAAATCCCTAGATGCTACATATAAAATAAATATGGTAAGATTCTGAAAAGTGGAGAGAAGAGGGCAGACCAGCTAGGACCTCAGGACTTAAGGAACAACATGGTGGCGAGTCCCTCTATTTTTGCCTCCTATATCTAAGACTTGGAGCTGAAGAAGCTAACAGCCCAGAAATACCAACAGGGAAAAGAAAAAGTGCCCCAACAAAAGCCTGCTCTCTCTAACCACAGGACCAGGAAAAGGGCAGCTTAGCAAGACATAAAAAATACACAAAAGCTATTCTACTCCAGCCAGAACCGAACAGTAAAACCACCTGAACCAGGAAAGGCCAAGTGGGGAGCCTGGACTTGCTCACCTGTGCGGGTGTGAGAGGGCCCTCAACACTCCCACCACCGTGGGTCCAGGGAAGGGCAGGTGGGGAGCTGTGACTTTCATCTTTACTGGCTTATAATGAGTGTCCAACACCGTGATGTCAAGGGAGGCCACCTGGGGGGTCTAAACTTCCACTCACAGGTGGCAGCAACAAGGCACTTCTGCCTCTGGGGTGGTGTCAGAGAAGTTCTAGCACAAAGTCAGGACTTTCACCACCACCCAGCAGCACCCAGGCCCGGCCAATGGTACCGTGAGTTGGGATCACATGGGGAGACAGAACTCCAGAACCTGCTCAGCAGTAACGTATATTACCCCATCCTTGGGTGTCACCAGAGGCCAAGTTGGGGATCCTAAATTTCTCCTCCACCTGCAAGTAATGAAGTAGTACTCTCACCTCTCTCTAACAGTGCAATGTTGGAGAAAACTAAAACAGAAGGATAAAATAAGATCCAGAGACTCATAACATAATAGGAAAATGTCCAGATTGTGACTGAAAATCGTTTATCATAGCAAGAACCATGTAGATATCAAGATGAAGGAAAAACAGATGCCAACATCAAGATGTTAGAATTATCCGACAGAGATTTTTAGAGTAATCTATGATAGAAATGCTTCAGTGAGAAACTTTGCACACCCTCGACCGGAAAGAATAAACAGATACCCTCAGGAAACAAATAGAAAGGCTTCGCAAAGAATTAGAAAGGTCCATCAAAGAACTAGAAGATATAAAGAAGAACTAAGTGGAAATTTTAGAACTTAAAAATACAATAACTAAAATAAAAAGTTTAATGGATGGGCTAAACAGCAGAGTGGAGAGGACAGAAGAAAAGATCAGTGAAATGGAAAACAGAACAATAGAAATCATCCAATGTAAACAACAGAAAGAAAATAGGCTGAAAAAGAAAATGAACAGAGCCCCAGGGACCTGTGGGACTGAAATAAAAGACATCTGTGTCATTGGTGTCCCAAAAGGAAAGGAGAGAGAGGGTAGGGCCGAAATAGTACTGAAAGAAATAAAGGCTGAATATTTCCCAAGTTTGAAAAGAGATATAAACATACAGATTTGGTCGTGGTGGCTCATGCTGTAATCCTAGCACTCTGGGAGGCCGAGGTGGGAGGATTGCTTGTGCTCAGGAGTTCCAGACCAGCCTGAGCAAGAGTGAGACCCCGTCTCTATTAAAGATAGAAAAATTAGCCGGGCATGGTGGCGCATGCCTGTAGTCCCAGCTACTCGGGAGGCTGAGGCAGGAGGATCACCTGAGCCCAGGCGTTTGAGGTTGCTGTGAGCTAGGCTGACGCCACGGCACTCTAGCCCAGGCAACAGAGTGAGACTCTGACTCAAAACAAACAAAGAAAACATGTTTCCTCATGGCCAATGTGGGTTTACAGTGAAGGGTTTGTTATCCAACTTTCTGAAAGTATGAGATCCACTGGCCCTGATTTGCCCAGAGCAGCCCATGTCATGGACACTCTGATTAAGAGGCATTTGATTTTTAAGATCCCATTTCTCAGATGAGGAGACTAGTATCTGGGTTCACCATGTGACCCCACAGAGCAAGTTGAATTGTCCAGCCCTGAGTGTTCCAAGAACGCCATGAAACCCTTGCTTTTTCCCAAACATTAGGGCCTGTAAAATGATGGTCTACTGGACTGAAAATGTTACAACATCATATTTTAAAATGTCCATGGGATTATAGTGAATGTATAAAATAAAGAATTGTTCTGTGATCACATAAGATTGTGAAACACTGGGTTAAACAAAAGCAAAAGCTTTCTTTGCTGCAAGGCTTCTTGTTTCTTTTAATATGCCACATCTGTCCATGCATTCAAAATTTATTTAACACTTAAGATGTGGTAGGCCCTGTTTTGGTTACTTGGGATATGTCAGCAAACCAAACAGATAACATCCTCTGAACTTATTATATTCTAATTGTATTGTGGTGGAGACAATGAACATAATAAATAGATAAATCATGTCATGTGTTAGAAGGTGGTGAAAGCTATGGGGGGAAAGTAGAGCAGAGTAAGGGGATGAAGAGTGTCAAGGGCAGGGTAGGGTGGGATTGAAAATTTAAATCTGGTGGCCAAGATTAGGCCTCATTGAGAAAGTGACATTTAATTTAAAACTTGAAGGGACCGAGGGAATTAGCAGATGTCAGGGGAAGAAGAGTATTTCAGGCAGAGGAAGCAGCCAGTGCAAAGGCCCTGAGGCAGGAACATGCCTTGTGTGTTTCAAGGAACAGCAAAGAGGCAGTGTGGCTCGAGTACAGAGAGGGAGCAGGAGGGAAGTGGGAGAGGAAGTCACAGGGATGGGGAGAGATTACAGGCCCTGGTAAGGACTTTGGATCCACTCTGGCTGAAATGGGCAGCCACTGAAGGGCTTTGGCAGAAGAGTCACACACCTACCGGGAAAACCCAAGAGAATCTTTCGACAAACAATCAGGACTGATAACTTTTTCTCAGATTGCTGGAGACAAGATCAACCCACACAGAAAAATCAGCAGTGTTTCTATATATCCAGCAACAAATAATTACAAAGCAGAATTTAAAAAGGTATTAGCTAAGTAGGAAAAGCAATAACAAAACTATTTAGAAATGAAACCCAAAAAGGAAGAGCAAGACTTTTATGAACAAAATTCAAAACATTATTGAAAGACCTAGGAGAAAAAGCCTGAATAAATGGAAAAAATACTATGTTCATGGATAGGAAAATATAATATTCATAAAGATGTTCTTTGTCCCCTGTAAATACAAAAATACAACACAAGCTTAGTCAAACTCTCAACAGAGTTTCTATTTATTTTTTGAGATAAGCTGATGCTAAACTTAATAAGGAAAAGTAAAAGGCCAAGAAAAGTCAAGAGAATTTTGAAGACTAAGGATTGAGGATTTACCCTACATATATCAAAGCTTATTGTAAAGCTGTGCTAATAAGATGCTACCAAAGGAACAAAACAGAGAGCCCAGAAACAGACCAGACACACATGGAAAGGATGTATGACAGAGATGATATTACACATCAATAGAGGAAAGGTGGATTATTCGATAAATAATGCTGGGAATATAGGTAACGTATGAGGGAATAAAATAAATCCCTACCTAATGCCATATCCAAAAATAATTTATAGATGGGTTCAAAAAAGGACTAAATGTAAAAGGCAAAACTTTAAAGTTTTAAAGAGAATGAGAGAAAACTTTATGACACTGGGATAGGAATATTTTCTCAAAGAAGTCACAAAAATATAAACCACATAGGAAAATAAGGACATTTTTGAGATGTTAAATTTAAAATCTCCTGTTCTGCTGGTGAAGGAAAAGTGTTGTTCAGAGTACAGCCCCAGCATCACAGAGCAGAGAGGTGAGCTCAAAGCTGAGAGATGAGCGTCTAATTACCATCCTGTCTAGCAAACAATGCCATAAATAAAGTAGAAAAAAAATAAAGCCATACACTGTTAGAAGATGTACAAACGTACATATATTACTAATAAAGGATTACTACCCAAATTTTCAGGGTAGTATTTCCACAGACTAATAAACAAAAGACCACAAATCCAAGGGAAAAGTAAGCAAAAGATATAAAAAGGCATATAAAAAGATATAAACATGTGACAAATTATCCAACTTTTCTATTAACCAGGGAAATACAAATTTAAACAAAAATGAGATACTGCTCCTCAGATTGACCAATACATAAAACAAAACAAAACTACCTGACAGTATTATAATCATATTGACAAGGATCCTGGGGGTTAGTAGCTCTTAATCGTTGCTGGGGAAATGTAAATTACTGTGACCGCTTTGTTGAGTAATCTTGCAATATCGGATAAAGTTGAAGGCTTTGTCCTTCAACTGATAGCGGTGACCTAGAATTCTTGCAATTCTAGTTAAATGTATATGCCCTGAAAAACTCTCACATCTGTGCATAAAGGGACATATACAAGGAGAGCTCATGTTTACAAAGGGGAAAAATTGAAAACAAATTAAATGTTCATCAATGGGAGAACTGATAAACAAATCGTACAATATTCACACAGAGCAGCAGCTAAAGTTAATGAATTGGAACCATATGTGTAAACATAGTCTTAAAAGCATAATGTTAAATGAATAAAACCAATTGAAAAATCCTATGTGCATTGTGATAGAGTACCACAAATATAAGGTTTTAGAATAGGCAAAACAGGACTTAGAATTTATATACATGTTTAAAAGGTATAAAAATTTACATGAAAAAATATGAATCAATTTTGCTTCAATTCTATCTGCAAGGTTTGTTCTTAAAACAAAACAAAACAAAACTCAAAAAGTAAGTGAAGAAAAATGGACTTATCTGCCAAAATAAAAAATTCGCTATCTGGACTAAAAAGAAGGGACGAAACTGAAGGAGAAATTAGGGAGCACAACTGAACGTTCTGAACGTTCAGAACTGAACGTAGTGGAGCAGAAATGCCCAGGGACAGTGGTGTGGCCAAAGAGCTCTGACCGGCTCACTGAGCTTCCCAAAGTCCTGAGACGGTGCAGCCACACAGCCAAATGCTCCCTATGTCCCCAAGAGAGAGGTACGAAAACACCAGCAGGGAGAAATGCTAGTGGCCCTGAAGATGCTTTGAAGAGTAGCCCGAGGAGAAGCAGTAGCAGAGGCCAGTGCAGACGCCCTAACAGAAAACCAGACGGGAATGCAGACGATCAGAGGGTCCCAGAGAGAAGAGATGAAGACATCCGTGGGAGAAGGGATGATGCAAGTTCAGCAAGGTCAGCAAAGTCAGCGCAGGCATGACCCAGTGCCAGCGTCCCCAAGTCACAGTACCCCAATGCTTCCTAACTCCTTACATGGGATACCAGCCAGGGAACCAGGAGATCCTTAAGAGTGTTGAATGGAAAAAACAAATCATGCATTGAATGGAAAAAAACCTGAATTGACTGAGGTTCATTTTAATTAAGCAAAAACAAAGATTTGTATTCGTAAGTGGTACAGAGGTATGGGATAGCAATTCATTTTAGAGTTAGGAGGAAAACAATCACATTTAATTAAGAGGAAGAAGAAAATAAAGAAGGAAAGAACGAGGGAAGGAAAAGAGACTAGAGCAGAGAGGGAGGAGGAAGATACCATGGTGGCAGGTGCAGAGGGTTCACCTGGAGTCACCAGCTTGGGGTCCCCACCGTGGGAGGTGCAGTTACTGGTACTGCTGAGTGCCTGCCAACAGCTCCGGCCAGTGCTAATCCTTCCGTATCCACCGGCCCCTGGGGGATTAATCAGCCTCCTGTGGCAGGTGGATCCACTGGATCCCTCTCACCATAGAGAAGGCAGAGATTTGTCCTCATTAGAAAAGATGAGGTCCTGCGTATGGATTTGCCTTCCCTGCCCACAGTGTTCCTGCCAGCAACCCCATCCACAGACTTATAAACTACCTGATTCACCATCATGGCATCACCCATTTCTTCCAACAGAGCAATTCGTTTTACTGAAAGAGAAGTGAAGCAATGGGCTCATGGCCATGGACTTCACTGCTCCTGCCATGTACCCCATCAGCCAGAAGCAGCTGCCCTGAGAGAAGAGTGTATGGCCTCCTGGACACTCCTTATGGCCGGGAGACCACGAGCAGCTGGGGCGCTGGCCTCTAGGATGTCATATATGCTTGAAACCAGCAGCCAGTGTCTTTACTACACCACTCAGAGGCAGCGTGAGTCGAGGGGTGGCAATGGCAGTGGTCCCTCTCATTAATGTACCTAGTAATACATGCGCAGAACTTTTGATTCCTCTCCCCACAAGCCTGGGCTCTATTGGTCTAGCTCTTAATCCCCAAGGGAAGAAGGCCTTCACCACGGCACTCAACAGTGGGCCCATTAAGTTGGAAGTTAGAACTGCCACCTGGCTATTTTGGGCTCTTGTGTCATCAAAACAAAGCAGAGGTGAGATGGTGTAGACTCATTTCTCCCTGCTCCGCCGGGCCAAATACAGCTATAAACTCTGGAAATGACCCACCAGCCAACCAAAGGAGAACTCTGATGATAGAAAGAGGGAAGCTGAGTGGGTAGGGACCCCACAACTGAGGGAACAGTGTAGCAGCAGGACAACTTCAGTCTCCCCACCCAACAGAAGAAGGCGACCCAAGCATGGTGTGTCTCTATCCCCTGCGTAGCAACAGACGGTAGCACAGGTAGGCGTGCTCAGTCTTCTCCTGGACCAAAGGTGTCCAGTGGGGGTCGGAAGCCCTGTTAACAGTAAGAAGCCAGGGACAGCGCTCACGTTCCCCCCTGGTCCTGGGACTCGCTCCCCCTACCAAGAGACACTTGGACAGTCAGGTGTCCCAGGCAAGAACAATCCCATTGTAACAGGCAGCCCAGTCCAGGAAGCCTCTTTTTTGCTGTGGGTTGGAGACTCTCCTCCTCCGCCTGGTGGCCCTTGCAGGTGTATCCCGCCATCAGTGCCATCCCAGAAAGCAATCTTTGTTTCTGTGGGCTGGACTTCCTTTCTCCAACTAGAGGCACCAGGAGGTGGGAGCCCCGCAGGCAGCATCAGCAGGGGTGGGCGAGAGCCCCAGTGGCACTAGACACACCAGCAGACCAAGCTGCTCTGCAAAGGCTCTGAAGATTAAACTGTCCTTGGAACCACAGCCCAGAAAAGTAGACCAGGACTTGCAAGCTAAATCTAAATTGGGCGATTGCCTGTTACAACAAAATAACTAAACAGGACCCTAAGTCCCCTAACATGACAGCCAACCTGTCCAGGAGGCAACTGAAAATCACCTCTCACACCAAGAACCAGGACTGTCACAACTGACATGGGAAAAGGCAACCAACCAGTACCAAGAGATGACTCAGATGTTGGGATTATCAGGCAAGGATTTTAAAGCGGCCGTCATAAAAAATGCTTTGGCAATAATTAAAAATTGCCCTGAAGCAAATGAAAAAAATAGAAAATTTCAGCAAGGAAATAGAAGTCATAAAAAAACCCAGCCAAATGAAGATTATAGAATTGAAAAACAATAACAGAAATAAAAAACAGTGGCTATGACAGAGGATACAACCAGCAAACCTGAGGATGACAGATCACTAGAATTTGCCCAATATGAGTGACAGAGAGAAAATAGACTGAAAAATAGATGAGAAAACATGTCCTTTGATGGGTGAGTGGTCAAACAAAAGCTGTGGTTTATCCGTACCATGCGATACTACGCTACTCAATAGTAAAAAGAAACAAACCACTGACACGCACAACCACCTGGGTGACTCTCAAGGGCATTATACTGAGTGAAAAAAAGCCAGTCCCAAAAGGTTACAGACTCTATGATTCCCTTTATACAATATTCCTCAAACGGCCAATTAGAGAAGTAGAGAACATGGCGATGCTTGCCAGGGGTTTAGGTGGGGTCAGGGTGTGGGGGGTGGCAGGAGGGAGGGGGGTGTGGTTGTAGAAGGAAACACCAGGTGTCCTTGTGGTGCTAGGACCATTCTGTATCTTGACAGGTGGAGGATACACAAATCTGCACATGGCATAGAATTGCATTGAACTAACACACGCACACACACGCACACATGAATACAAGTTAAATGGGAAATCTGGGTAAGATCGGTGCATTGTGTCAGTGTCACCGTCCTGGTTGTGACGTTGTGCTACAGCTCCACGGGGAAGACTAGGTGAAGGGTGCATGGGATCTCTCTGTATTGCTTCCCATAACTGCATCGGAATCCACAACGATCTCAAAATGAAAAGCAGAAGGAGGCAGCTGTAGCATCTGAAGGTTTTGCCAGTCCTTGGTCCGTTTGTGCTCACTCCTTCCCTTCCCCTGCTTTCTCTGTGTCACGTGGCTGGGGATGGGCCCTGCAGGCTGCATTTCCCCAGCTTCCCCTGCTCTCAGGCTCTGGTTGAGTTTGGCGGGGGAGAGACCTTGGTGGAGACAACAGGCAGGAGGAGGGTAAAAGCCACCAGGTTTTCTCCCTCGGGCTCCATCTTAAGTGGCCTCTCCAGCAGTGGCCGACACTTCACTGTGGCTCCAGGTCCTGCCAGACAGGCTTCCCTGGATTAGCCCTGCCCCTGGGCTCTGGTTCACTTCCAGCCTGGGGGTGGAGCTGCTCGCTTCCTGCTGTTGCTAACCTCTGGGTGCCTTACTATCCCCTTGGCTTCTTAGTCCTTGCATTCTCTGATCAACAAATTCCTTGCAATAAATCCCATCTATTTTAAATGCTTGAGCAATTTCTATTTCCCTGTGTCCCCTGACTGGTATGGACAGCCCGGAACACGTGGTCTTGCTAAGGCCAAGTTAGGAGAAGAGAAAGGAGTGGGTGGGTTTCACCCTCAGGAACCCAGCACAGCGGACATGGGCCCCTTTAGGGGATTGTGTTGGATTGAATTGTGTTTCCCAAAAAGATATGTTGAAGTCTTAACACCTGGTGCTTGTGAATGGGACCTTACTTGGAAATACAGTGATGCTGTCTTTATCCATGGTTTTGCTTTCCACACTTTCAGTTACCTGCGGTCCACCAGGGTCTGAAAATATTAAATGGAGATTTCCAGAAATAATGCATAGGTTTTAAATCATACACCGTTCCGAGTAGCATGATGAAATATCATGCTCTCCCACTCCATCTGGCCTGGAACGTGAATCCTCCCTTTGTCCAACACATCCATGCTGTGCACGCTACCGGCCCATTAGTCATCCACGTTGTCCGCTCTGACATCCAACCTTCTACAACCTCATAGCTCAATGATCCAAGATCACCTGAAGCAGACAGTGCTCCTTCTGGTATATTGTCAGAAGGTCAATAGTAGCGTAACATCACATCACAATGCTTACCTCCTTCACTTTGCTTCAACTCATCACTACACCTTGTGTCATCTCACATCGTCCCAAGAAGAAAGGTGAGTACAGTACAGTACAGTACAGTAAGATATTTTGAGAGAGAGAGAGAGAGCGAGCACATTCACATAATGCTTATCACAGTTTAGTGTTATAGTTGTTCTATCTTATTATTAGTTGTTGGTAATCTCTTATTGTGCCTAATCTATAAATTAAACTTTATCATAGGTACGTATGTATAGGAAAAAGCATAGTGTATGTAGGGCTTGGTACTATCTAAGGTTTCAGGCATTCACTGGGGGTCTTGGAATGTGTCCCTTGAAGATAAGGGGGGACTCCTGTAGGACCTTTGCAGGTGGAATCTGTTGAGATGAGGGCACATTGGAGTCGGGTGGGCCCTCCTTAAATCCAATGGCTAGTGCCTTTATAAGAGAAAGGGGAAAGGGATTTGGACACAGAGACACAGATATACAGGGGAGGAGGCCAAGTGAAGGTGGAGGCAGAGAGATGCTTCTGCAAGGCAAGGAACACCAAGGACTGCCAGTGACCACCAGGAGACAGGAGAGAGGCATGGAACAGATTCTCCATCAGAGGCTCCAGAAGGAATGATCCCTGTCAACACCTTGATTTCCAACTTCTAGCCTCCAGGATTACAAAGAATACATTTTGTTGTTTTAAGCCACCCAGTTTGTGGTACTTTGTTATAGCAACCCTAGGAAACAGAAATAAAGGATGGGTGGTCCAGTCCTGGCACATGCCTCAGCCTGGTGACAGCCCAGTGTTTGTTGTCCTATTTCCTATGTCAACTCGACTGCATTGCTGATTAGAGCAGGTTGTGGTGATCATTAATGCAGGGAGAGACTTCATAAACCCCCAAGGGATAGTGTGGACTGGATGACAAACGTACACTAGTGACGACTGCTACCAAAGATGAGGAAAGCAGGATGTGTCACTGGACCTGACCCAAGGCAGACAGAAGGATCCCAGGAATTGTGCTGGGCCTGGGAAGGGACCTGAAACTCTTGAGAGGTAGCAAGGAGGTGGTGGGACCCTGTACCTGACATGTCAGTGCGCTGCCCATATCTCCTCAACCCTCCCTGGACATCCCCTGCTGTCGTGGGCAGCGTGTGGGCACACTGCCAGTGTCTTGCCACGGTACCTGTGACTCACTGCCCGGGTGCGCTCTGCTTGCAGAACTGTGCATGACTTGCATGGGGGATGGGCCAGAAGTTCTAGGGAGTCAATGTCCCCAGGAGCAGCCTTCAGTTAATACAGGGAAAGAGTTGGTGGATAAATATTTCAGCTCCCTTGCGCCTTGACAGGACACTTCTGAGGGGTGGTCTGCATTGTCACATAGGGGTTCCCAGAGGGACTGAGCCCCAGATGCTCAGATCACCAGTACCCGTTGCCAGTCTGATCATCATCCCATTCTCCACTGGCATTCCTTCCTCTTCTTGGCCTCCCTGACGTCCTCCCTTACCTTGCTCTCCAGGGACCACATCTGCTACGGTCTGCATGCTGTGTTCCTGCCAAATTGGTATATTGAAACCTAACCCCTCCTCTTTTTAAACTTTAAACTAAAAACAAAAACAAAAACAAAACCAATCTAATCCCCAGTACAACAGCATTAAGACGTGGGGCTGTTAGGAGATGATTAGCTCATGAGCCTTCAGAAACGGGCCCTTATAAAAAAGGCCCAAAGGAGCTTGTTCATCCTTTCAGCCATGGGAGGAACCACAGAAGGCACCACCCACGAAGAACAGGCCTTCACCAGACACTGAATCTATCAATGCCTTGGTCATGGACTTCCCAGCCTCCAGAACTGTGAGCAATAAATTTCTATTGTTTTTAAATTACCCAGGCTAAAGTATTTTGTTATAGTAGTCTGAACAGACTAACACAACTTCCAAATAAACTATTTGTACCCAAATACCAGTCTCAGGATCCGCTTTTGGGGGAATCCAAACTGATTCAGATTCTGCGACACACTCTCAGCCTGAGTAAGGGGAGGGCGTAACCAGTCTGGCCGTCAGCCCTGAGAGATGTTCAGATGTCAGTGGAGATGTCCATCCAGGCTGCAGATTCTTCATGACCTTGCATAGATACGTGTTGCCACCTTTCCCTTCATTGCCATTCATGCTTTTATGTGGCTGGGTCATATTTCAACAGAAGGGATGCACAAGGGATCTACAGTATAAATGAAGCTTGGAGGTGAGATCTGAAATCCAAGACATTTTATCAGGGCGAGGGGGGAAGAAAAGGCATAGGAGAGTGGGAGAAAGGACAGAGACATGTCTTCACTGGGGGA
>VBSM01002035.1:7629421-7703565 GCA_008086735.1 Cheirogaleus medius
AGATCAAAACTTCAAAAAACAGCTCTGATCTAAGTTTTCCAACATTTCATATTCCCAAAAAATCACAAGAAAACAATGAACTATCCAAAAAGAATAAATTCACTTTTTTCCCTCCTGGGTGCCCCAAGGAATCCTCCCCTCTCGCTGCCTGCGCATTGCACGCAGTTTGCACACAGCAGCGTGTGGGTTCCGGCTCAGCCAAGGGGTGCGGGTGGGGAATAGAAGGCGCCTTACCAGGGTCCTCCCCACCAAGGGCAGCAGTAAAGCCGATTGCCCCCAGTTCTGGGGCAGAAATAAAAGCTGCCGCCCCATGTAACTGGCAGGGAACAACTCCAGCCCCGGAAGGCTGCTCAGGCTCCGCGCGTCCACAGCCCATGCGCCACCTATCCGGTGGCCACCGCAACCGCCACTGGCGTGCTCTCCCCTCACCTGCCTCTCCGCAGTTCCTACCTAGTCCTCCCCGGAGACCCAGCTGACTTCCGGAGGTCTCCCTCAGCCGGCTCTGGAACTCATCCCGACTACCCTGGCCGCCCTGGCTCCACAGCTCGCCAGGTTCCCAGGGATGCACAGCTCGGGGGCATTTCCCCGGACTGGAGGTTCACAGTGTCCCTGCCTCCCAGAGGGCCCTCATCAACTCCGGGGGCCAGCGATGAGCCCCGTGATGCTTCGCAGGTGGGGAATGCATGCGGGATCTGCAGGGATCTGCAGGGATCTTGGAGTCTCTGGGATCTGCTACAGATCTTTGCAGCCTTTGCAAAGTCCCTGCCACACCTCCTGGCCCAGCATCCCTAGTTCCCCAAAAGTGCACTAGGGGGGAACTCCTTTCAAAATAAAAGCCTTTGGCCAGTTCTGGGCAGCCCTGGGGCGCTGTGCAGAAGGCATGTGGGCTCAGGTAGCACTCTTGGCCCAGGCAGCCTCCTGGGCCTGGACATGGTGGCCAAGCAAGCCTGGCCACACCCTCTCTCTTCCTCCCTCTCTATAGGTGAGTGCCCCTGGACCAGGTGGAAGTCATGAAGACCTTGCATGTCCCGTCTCAGCTGCCAGTGGCAGTTCCAGCAAGTTGTCTCGGATTTCCCAGCACGTGATGTTTTCACCGTGGAGCCAGGCTCGGATGCTGCTCTGGGTAAGTTTGCCAGGATTTGAGAGTGAAATGGACTTGCAGAGAGTCTGTTCCTTGTGGACATCTCAGGTCTGCTGTGCATTCAGCTCACAGCGGCCATCTGTCCAGAGTAGCACAGGTTGCTGAGAGCCCAGCCTGGGTCTCTGCAGATCCAAGTGGCCGTAGGAGGGGTTGGCCTTCCTGAGCTGGGTCATGGCTGCTCTCAGCATGACCTACACACATCAGAAAGGACACAGAGTTCAGAGCAGAAAACCCCAGGTCGGAGTCCTCCTCTGCTGTTCCTGCGGTTCTGCCTGCGGGTGTTGAGGCTGTTCCCCTCTAAGCCCCGTCTCCTGAAATGTAGATGATGGGACCTTGCCCTGCCTGCCTGGAGCAAGTGAGAGGTGGCCAAAGTGTCCTTAGTAAATAGTCAGGGCTGCACCGCGGGCAGGAGCACAACTGCGGCATGGCCGGGAGACCAGCGCGCTGGAGCTGAGGCCGCACCGTGGGCTGCTGTCGGGGTCCAGGAGATGCGTCCTGTGGTCACACTCAGTGCTGGGCCAAGCTCAGGGCCTGGCACACAGTGGGCCCTCGGTTGGTGGTCCTGCTGCCCTATTGCATCCCTGAATCTGCCTGAGTATTGTTAGCCCTCTGGACCAAGAGAAACCGAGGGACAACAAGGACGCCCATGGGCTGGTGTGGCCGTGGAAGGGACTCCACCCTGGCACCCAGGTTCCAGGTGTGCAGGGCTGCCCAGGCCCTGCCCAGCAGGGCTCATCCAACTGCAGGCCACGGAGGCCAGGACAGGAACCAAAACAGTTACAGTCCGTGCCTTCGTGGAACCTCTCGCTGCGCCTGCGGTGGGAGCCATCCCGAGTCAGCCCTGCTCGGCCTGCAGCCCAGTGTTGGGTCATGGTGTGGCCATTCACTCTCCCTCATTCTGGGCCAGGCTGGCTGGGCCCAGAAATGCAGAGCTGGCCCTGACACACTTCTTACTGCCCCAGCACTGTCACTTAAAGGAGGATCCTAATGTCAGCTATGCTGTAGCATCACCCTGACACCCACCAGAATTTAAAGAAAAAGAAATTGAACATTTCAAGTATAGAAATTATAAGGTCTTTAAAAGCCTAAAGTTATTGCAGATTTTCAAACTATAAACGGAAAGGTCCCTGAAGCCTTTTACAGGTTTCAATTTCTAATAAATTAAATATCAATCTCTATAACCATGTCACCAAAAAACACTTGTTTTCTTTAAAAGGAAAATGTTCTTGCCACCAAAAAAGGAAAAACACCACTGTGGGTTATACCCAGCCATGACTGGCCCATTGCTTGCTCTGACCTCAAAAGGCGCCATTGTTATCCAACCAGTAACACCTGTATGAGCCCCTGGCTGGGCCTGGGATTTCGTCCTTATTGCCCAGAAAGCTGCGGAGTTAGGTGACCTGTGGAGTTTGACTGTAGCGAGACTGCTCTTTCCTTGTTAGTGAGCATTGTTAGTGTAGTCGGTATAGTTAGCGTTGTTTGTTAGTTGTGTTAGCGTACGAGAGTTAGTACTGTTTGTTAGTCATGTTTCCATACTATAGTTAGCATTGTTTGTTAGTAGCATCAGCATACCATGGTTAATATTGATTTTTATTAGGGTTAGGATAGTATATTTAATATTGTTTCTTTGTAGTGTTAGCATAATGAGCATTGTTAGCATATTTAGCATTACTTATTAGTATTCTTAGCGTAGTTCATATAGTTAGTGTTGTTAGCATTGTTAGAGTAGTCAGTATAGTGAGTACTGCTAGTACCCCTAGCCTAGTTAGCATAGTTGGTATTGTTCATTAGTTAGTTAGCATAGTTAGGGTAGAGTTAGCACAGTTAGAAGTGACCGTGGAGAAGGTCGTGGCCTCCAATTCATCCACTGAGAAGGTTAGCAATTATAAGCTCCTCAAGAGAATTGGCTCAGGCACCTTCGGCAAGGTGATGCTGGCCCAGCACCTTCCTACTGGGACCCAGGTGGCCATGAAAATCATGTCCAAGTGGACTGTCCCCAGCCTGGAAAGTGACACAATGGAGGTCAAAGCCACGAGGGCCCTGAATCATCCGAGCATCCTTAAGCTTCTGGATGTTATTGGGAATGAAGACACCGTCTGCTTAGTCACAGAGTACACCAGTGACACGGACCTTTTCAGGAGTATAGTTAGACACCGCCGCCTGAAGGAAGAGGAGGGCTGGGCCAAATTCCCACAGACCCCGGCTGCCGTGCAGTACTGCCACGAGAACCACATCATCCACCGGGACCTGAAGCCCCAACATTCTACTTGATGAGAAGGAGAACATCAAAGTAGCTGCCTTTGGCTTTGCCATGTCATTTAGTGAGGGCAAGAAGCTGGACACCATCTGTGGAACTCCTTGCTTTGTGTCCCAGAGATGTTCCTGGGTGAGGAATACACAGATAGGAGGTAGACATGTGGAGCCTGGGTGTTGTCCTCTACACCATGACAGCCGGGAGTCTTCCATTTGATGGTGACAACTGAGAGGAACTTAAAGGTAACATCATCCATGGAAGGTATGAGACACCTGTTTTCTGAAGAATTGAAAACATTTTTGAAGAAGTTCCTGACCATTGACCCCTGGGAGAGGCCCACCCTTCCTGAAATCATGAGGGACATTTGGATCAAGGAGTAGGAGATGTCAGAGGTGACCGGGAAAGCCACAGTGACTGCCAGTCCTCTACCCAGACTGCAGACAAGTCCCGATCCCAGCACAGCCCCTGGCATGGCCCCAGGGCCTCCCCTCCACCCACAGCACCAGCAGCCATGGGGAAGAGCAAGGAGGAGACACCTCTCCCCAGGAAACATCCAGGGAAGCCACCTGTCTCCAGGCTGGGCAGCCAGATAGGACGACCTCAACCTCTCCCTCTGAGAAGGGCCAAGGCCGGAAGGGGGTCAGTAGGAGATTTCCCAACTTTATATTAACAATATGCTGTATCTGCCAGTCCAAAAGATCTGCTGCGGACAGGTACACAAGGTGGTGCCAGGGGATGTGGACAGCTGAAGCAGCAAGAGCAAGTGTGTGGGTGGTCCAGCCACGCTTCCTGCATCTATTTTACTAGTTATGGTTTTACTGATATTAGTTTTAATAGACAAATCATAGTTGTATACATGTATGGGGTACAATGTGAAGTTTATACACATGTGCACTACGTGGAATGGTGACATAAAGCTAATTAACATATCTGTCCTCTCAGAAAGGCTAATGCAGCATGATGTCACTTACGTGTTGAATCTGCAAAGCTGACCTCATAGAAGTACAGTAGCTTGATGGTGACGAGAGGCTGGGGGATGGCAGAGGGAGGGCATGGGTAGTTGTCACAGGGCACAGAGTTTCAGACAGACAGGAGGAGGAAGCCCTGATATCTTTTGCACGGAAGGGTGCAAGCGTCAATGAGAATGTCCTGCACATTTCAAAATACCTGAGAGTCCCTTTCAAATATGTCGTTGTCTTTAGAGTGGAGAGCAAGAAGCCCCAGAGCTGCCCGGATCCTGACAACACAGAGTGGGAGGTCGGCCAGGCGTGGACTCACAGCTCCAGGTGGGAGCCGGCAAGAAGCAGCCCGCGGCCTTCAGAGGCATCCGAGCCACAGTAGAGTGAGCTGCAGCAGGGCCTGGAGCCCTGGAGACAAGAGGGCCCCTCCGCCCCCACCGGGTCCCCTTTCTTCCCCAGTGTGGATTTTTCTTTGTGCTGAACAGCCCAGTGAGCCGTCACCCAGTGCTGCTGGCCCTAAACTCCGTCTCTGGCTCTCACGCCTTCAGCAATGGTTATTTTTTATTTTTTATTTTTTATGTCATCACAAGTTACAATCCAAAAATGGAAGATTCAAGTACATTTGAATTATTTTGTGAGGTAACTTAATTCCTAGGGACCCATAGTTCCAATTCTGTGGAAGCTTTCATCCTTCTGAGCTCTTCTGGACTTGAAAGCTCCTCATTAGGTTGGCTGACCTATGTTCCTGGCTCATTTTAACCTCAAGGTCTGAACAAATCATTTAGTTAAGGAGACAGAACATTCCAGATTGATACTCTATTGCCTTTCAGTTCTTTCTTGAGAATAGATGGATGTTGAAGGATCATTCAAACCTGTCTTGTCTTGTTAGTTGAGTTTCTGCAGTTTGCAGAGCAGAAGACACAAGGTGGAAACTGAATTGCACTGTCCTAAGTTCTGAAATTTCTAGTTATGAATCCTTGTTATGCCAACCAGGAGAAAAACGTGAGTGGAGAACTGACTGTACTTTATTCTATTCATTTATTTTATATTGCCTTAATACATTGAATTGTGAATGGCATATTCTATTTGATTTAGTGAGAATAGTGTGAGCATTCTCTTTTCTTGAGGTTACTAACAAGTGTGTTCAGAAGGGAATCCCTGTGAAATCTTATATCATGCTATTGATTTTTGTGATCACAAAAGAGGCAAAGGGAAGATTTGGAGGAGGAAAATCTGAAATTTTGAAAATGATCTCTTTTTCTGTTGTTTTGCCTTTGGTTTTAATTTAGTGTTTGTATATGTGAAGATAAGCGTGCGCAAAATAATGACATAGAAGTTGTCAATAGGGCTTCCTTGGGTAAAATAAGAAAGAACTACAATGGATGATGGGATTTACTTATATTTCCTGTTGAAAATTTGTGGTGAGAGCATATTATGACATTTTTCAAAACTAAAAGTGTTGTACTTAAAATAGGCAAACATACAGACTAGGATTATCAAAAACGCAAAATGAGAATTTCCTTAAGGCTTAGTGTCATGGATTAGGCCTGTTGATTTTGATGCCAGTGCACATTTATTTATGTTGTTTATATTTTTATAAAAGACCAACTGAAACCAATAAAGTGTGACTTTATAGACTTTGGATATTGGGTCTATAGATTCTTAGGTTCAGCAGGTCTAAGTCTTTAAAAACATGAAAATAAACCAGGAACCATGACATTCAAATATTTTTCTAGTTCTTTTTTTCAACAGATGTATGATTGATTCGGAATAGGAGAGTTCTGGCTATATTGATCATTAATAGCATTTATCACAGTACATTTACAATATAGTGAGAACAGTTATAATAGCATAAAATTAGTAGCCATCTAATTTTGTCCCTGAAGTCAGAATTGAAATATTCTCCTGGTTCCCAACCTCTGCTCTTATCCATGTGTTTATAGGAAAATTGGCAATATTTTACTTCTAACTAACTTGATTTTCACCCCAGGAGGTTATCTTTTGTATTTTAAATTTTCCCCTGCCAATTTTATTCTGTATGGGAATAGTTCCCTGAAGAGCAGACCCTTTACTGCCTTGAAATCAGATTGAGTCTCAGTTGTACTACATATGAAATTGAGCAGGTTGCTTCATGTCCCGTTTCTGAAACAGGGAAAGTAATAGCTGTCCTGCCTACGTAAGATAATGCTTGGAAAGTGACTATGGAAACTTGTAGAAGTGGTAGGTATTCTATTTCAAGGTAGCATTTTAAAATAAGGGGAGATAGAAGAAATTACACTGGACCGCCTACTAAATGCTATAACTTCTGTCAGGCCCTTTGCATATATATATATTCGCTCCTTTCATCCTGTGACATAGGCATTGTGGTCTGAATTCTGGTGTGTGACATTGAGTGAGTTATTTACAAACCTACATAAAACATAGTTGTTCACATTGAAAACAAGACAAATAGCTATACCCAGTGAATAAGGGTGCTGGTGATGATTAAAGTAACACATGAGTGACTTAGCCCAGTACCTGGGTTATTTTTAATGCCCCAAAATTGTGAGCTAACATTACAACCTTATAGACTTTGGGTTAATTCATGGGACCTGACACATAGTAATGTCAGATTAGGAAGATATTATTTGGTGAGAAATCTTGTGGCTTATTGTACTTATTATCTACCTGTCTATCAACTAACATCTATAGCCATCTATTTTTTACTAAGCAGATGGAAGAGAGAAAGAGGAAAGTTTCATTTGGCATGTAGACACTTAAAACATGTCATTGCAATGTCCCTGTACCAAGTACCCACTGGCTGCTGACCCAGATAACAAAAGAAAGAGGCAAAGCAAGTTATCCTGGCTCGGGTTACTTTGTGTTTCTGTAGCCTTGGGAAGATTCTCATAACAGAACAATATGGACTAAGTTTTCTTCATCCTGAAAAGTATAAACACACGTTCTACTAGAAGGTATACATGGGGGGTGGGGAGTGTTCATGTGTTTTTGTTGTGTCGAGGGATTGGAGTAGGGGTGAAAAAAGGGGAAAGTTAATTATTAATACTTGATAGATAATGTTAAACTTTGATTCAAAATGGGAAAACAACTGTGCTACCAGAAAAATCTGTGAAGTAAAGCAATGAAACAAATTGTCATGATAATTGGGAATATATTCATGTCAAGTCTGTGTTGAGTGTGGAATTATACTTAATAATGTATATTTTAAGTTAATTATAATATTTTTAGACACTCAAGAGTTTCCAATTCTGGAAGGAGCAAGGATGATTTCTCCTAACTTTTCTTTCTTCTGCTTCAGGTCAACTGATTGACAGGTGGTTGTTTTTGGCAAGAAATTTGAAATTGACCGAGCAAAACTGTGCAAATTTTTTGTATTATAAATTATTATAGAATGCTTCTGTATTCCTTTTTACCTTTAGACTTTCTTTTGCCTGCCAATAGAGGTTATAAGTGCTTTGTAAAGTGAAAATCAATATATCAATATTAACTTTTGTACCTTGAGTGTGAAATGGAAAGAAAATCTTGATCATTTGAAAAACATTAATTTCCTAAAATACTAATTTATGTAATAATAGAATGGGGTGATACTTTTTTAATTTGGACAGAAATAGAAGCAAAATAGCTTTTTAAAAACCATTTTCCTACATTTCAGATCAGATCTCTCCTGGGGAGTCTTTTAGGGCCAGAGGTTGCATAGACAGCTCTTTATATCATCAGTGAATAAAAATAGGGAAGAAAAATCTACTTAAAAATGCAGAAGGAGATGAGCCTTAGAGGAGAAAGAAGCTATTAAAATAATTTAGATATCTCATCTGCAATCCAGAATGTTCTTAGTTGAAACTTGTCTGTAGTGCAATACTTATGAATAATGTCAGAGAGGAAACTATAATGACTTCCTTTTTCATGTTGCAGAAAGCAGAAGCCACTGGAGAACAATGGCCAACAGGCAGACCTAAATGGGTGAATAATAGGATATCATTGATTTCTGTTCTTTTTTTATAAAGAAAAATTTCTGTTTTTTTTTAAATAGAAAAGTTGTATTCATTAATTACATGAATTTCTATGTTCTGGTTTGATGAGTCTTTCAAAGGGTTAAGGCAAGTGACAAAGTATCACCACTTCTTACCATTAGGCTCCAGATGTTTACTCAGAACACTTTCCTCTCCTGAGGTGGCTCCTTTTTCTTTCTCTTATCAACATCAGAAGAGTCTCCACCCTTCCTTCCAATGGGGCAACACAGACATGACTTGTTTAGTAGGTTGAATAACTAAAGTTAAAGGGTACAATGAAGCCTTGGAAATTGATTACAAATGGTGATAAAATTCAGATGAAATGTGTAGGAAACAACTTTATAGTGTTTTTTTCCCACCTCTCCATGGCTTTGTTTTGGACATATCTCATTTTCTAGGTGGCTTCTGTTTTCTTTTTCACATTGGCTTTATTAGGAATCAAGGGTTTAATATGCAGTTTTTCTTGCTTCCATTAGTAATCACTCTCTATGTCCTGACATAGAAGAGTGTTGCATCCACGAAAGTGCACTTGGTCCCACAGGCACACAGATCCTGAATATTTTGAGGCCAAAAATTCAGAGTTCACTGCAAAGCTGCTATGAAGCAAAATGAAATCTTTAGGCTCCCTGCACTGGCTGATTCAATGGACACACTCTTGGCCAAGGGGGTATCCTAAAACTAAATTGCCTGCCACAAGGAGGGAAGTCACACATGCCTCATCACGTCCCCTCCTTTCTTGAAGACATCCTTTGTAACCCATTAACAGGCCTAAGAGTATGCAAGACAAACCTGCAGGTCCTGAATTTACACAACAAATATATGTCTAGTGGCTTATCTCTGATTAACAAACTTCCCTATCTTGAAACATTCTAAGCCTTTAGGTAAAGCTATATGTCTTTAACCAATTACAAGTCAAAGAATCTTTAAACCCACCTATATCCTATAAGCACCCCCACCACTTGAGATGGCCTAGCTTTTGGGGCCAAACCAACGTATGCCTTCCTTGTTTTGATTTATGACTTTACTTGTAACCCCGTTCTCCCCAAAATGTATAAAACCAAAGTGTAACCCAACCACAAAGAGTTCACTTGCTAAATGCTTCTTGAGCATGGCTCTGGATCATGGTCCCCAAATTTGGCTCAGAATAAATCTCTTTAAAATTATTTTACAGAGTTTGCCTTCTTTTCCATTGACAAGATTGGTGCCAAGACGTGTGGCTCAGAGAAGACTCAGGACCGCCAAAGGAGTAGCCAGGCCTTGGCGCCAGGTACTGGCATGGCCCTCCTAGGCCCTGCAGCTCTGAGCTTCTTATATGGTAGAACCGGTAAGTCCTCCTGAGCTCCGGGCCTCCTGTTTTTAGTTGATAGTCTTTGTTTACTCTGAGCTGGTTCTTTTCCTAGGAATTGTTGTTTGGGATCCCAATTTAAGATTTTAGGTGCATTCTAAAGAATCTTCTCCATTGTCTTTTCATCCTAAAATTAATCTCAATTGGCTTTTCTGTGCATTTGTGAAAGAGGAAACTGAACTGTCTTGTTTGTAAATAAATTAGACAGTGACTTTCACACCTCCAAAGACAAGGGACATTTTAATCCTACCAGACAAAAGGCAGCCCTGGGTGACCAGGGTTCTGAGTGGGAGTTGTCTGGGTTGATTCCCTGAGGCATGAGTGGCCCTATAGGGAACCCCAAATCAAGTAATGAAAAGAAGGCTCATCCAGGAAACACATATAAGGGCTGATCACTCTGCATTTTGAGCCCTCTCTTAGTTTACTAGACTCCCAAAGAGAAAAACTGAGACACGTAAGAGGGTGGGACCAACTCATTGGTGAAACACTGATTAGCCCCATCCACAATCAGCACACTCTGATCCATGACACCTAACCCTAGAGTATGGTTTGGTTGCTTGTTTTAAGGATAAATAGAAAAAATCCTTTAAAAATGAGGAAAGTTATGGACAATGACCCCTTTCAGGCACCCCAGTTGGTTTGTGGCACCTGTATTTGCAAGTGTTTTTGTAAATAAAATGGTTCAGAGGCATGCCAGGTTCTCTAGGGTTCCAGCTGGTTATAGCCAACCCTGTGCACAAGTGTTTATGGAAGGGCAAATTACATCAAGGAAAATTCAGAGCTCAAATGATCGACCTACCACTATAAAATGAAAGTGTCTCTCATGCTATTTCTCTTTTCTTCTCTGGCTACTCTAAACCTGCTAACTTTTTCTATTCATGGTAAGATAACTCACTGTTTATGGTATTTACAATCGAAAGTCTACCTGGAGATCCTGCTGCCAGTTTTAGCTCAAATGGAAACATTCAAAACTAATTTTAAACTGAAGATCAAAAAGTTTAAAAGAGGTTTTTTAAAAAATTAAACTGCCATGGAAACTACTTTTCCCATCACTTTGATTCCCAGTCCTAATTAGGTTACTAATTAAGGCAACTGGAGTTTGCCATGTGAACAAGTTCCAGTTTTATGGGAAGAAATTTGGATCCAGCTGTCTCTTACAGACTGGTGAGTTGTGTTACCATCTCATGGCTAGAGTTCTAGGGTAACATCTATTAGAACTTTGTGTGCGTGAGTGTATATGTTTAGGTTTGTTTTGTGTATGTCCATGGATTACATGTTTATGCTTACATGGTTCTGGACTGGCTTAAATATAAGGGAATGCTCATAAATTAATTAAATAAACCCAAATGGTTTACATGAATTTAGTAATCTTTGCTAAGCAAGATGGATTATTTTTAAAAATAAAAAGGTATTAGTAAAGTAAAAGTAAAAATGTTTTCAAATGTTCAGCATACGTTTGTTTTTGCCTAGATTTTACTGGACATTTTTTATGTTCTTGAGGTGTCAACCTTTGAAACAAAAGTTATAAAACTATAAACTCCGCCAAAGACAAAATGATCTGTGTTTGTGTGATTCTTGATAAGTAAGGTAAATTTAATATTTGATCTAAAAATAACCACTAAATCTGTCTTACCAACAAAAATGCCTATGTGATTAACTTGAAAAAATGTAAACATGCCTAACTAAGTGTCAGCAAAGTAGAATAAATAAAACACCAAGTAGACAGAGCACAAAAACAAACTTATGGTCAAAGGTTTATGAAACTGTTTGGGTTTGGTCTTTTAGTCCTAACTGCAGATACAGTTTCTTTCCACTGATACAATGTTTGTAGAAAGGTACACAAAACATGTTTCTAACTCACTGTCATGTGATAATTACAGCACTGTTGGGGAGTCAAAGTTGTCCTTGAAGTTGCAGTTAGAAGAGCTTATATTGGAAGCTTTAGTTTTCTCTCCTTGATCTTGTCCAATTTGTCTTACTCTTTACATTCTGGCCGCTTATATGTACATTATGTTGCTGTAACAAAGTTTTTGCCTAGAAAAAAATTCCTAAATTGTTAATTTTGTATGGTAATCTATTTTAAGGTAAAAAGTGAATGATTGCTAAAATCCAAAGAGAATCTCATTACAGGCTTTCCTTTAGAAATACTACATGTACTGAAGTTTATACCCAAGTTGAGAAAAAATGTTTTGAGACAATTTAGATTGTTTTCAAAGAGCTTAATCTTGATCCTCATGAAAAAAAAAAAAGATGTTACAGCTTTCTGTGACATTTGAGGGGGTTAGGATTGGTGCTGAAGTTTTGTGTTTTTTTTTCAATCTAATGTCAAGTAATATCATGTTGATGGGGCTCAGAAACTATCCTAAAAGGAAGGCTTCAGAAGCAAAAATTCTTTAACCTTGCCTTGTCTGCCTGCCTCTTCTTCCAATTCTTCCCTGAAGCTACCCTTAGAAATCAGAATCCCTCTTCCACAAGGCAGATCATAAAGGCCAGGACCCCTTTTTCTGAAAGCTAGCCATAAAACCTAAAATTATTTCATATAAAAACTGGCCATGAAGTAATCATGTGACCTACTTTAACTATAAACGCTCTAACCCAGGAAGGGCCCTGCCCTACACCCAAAAGGAGGGAAGAAGGCACAGTCAGAAGGGGCCAGACAAAATCCAGACCCAAAGGCCTTGCTGGGTTCCCCACTCAGCCTGTTAGAATTAGCTCACACCCTTTCTGTCCAATCATATTTCGACATGGCTGTCCACGCTTTAAACATAAAAAGGAACAATTTCCCTGCATCGTTGAGTGTTCATCCTGAAGGCGTCCAGGTATAAGTTTTTAGTTTGGTCCTAATAATCTTAATGTCAGTAAAATTTCCAGCAAATCTTTATGGGAACAGTGGCGTTTGCTCCCTACAGTTTGACTAAACTTTGGTGCCAAGAACACTTTGATCACTATGATATCAATAAATTTTCTTTTCAGATGTGGTGTTTTGAATGTATCTAATTAACTAATACCTTTTGTACAGAATATATTCTAAAATGTCTACTGTGTTTATGAAATTTAGAAATGATATTGCATTGTTTAAAATAACAAGTGTTATTAAAATACTCATGTTTTTCTTGGTTAATATTTATGACTTTAAAAAAATTAAAACTATATCAATCCCTGTTCTGTATTATATATGTAATTTACAGGGTATAAAAATAGTTAACAAAAAATAACTTAAAGTAATAACTGGAATCTATGTGAACTACTAAAATAAATAAATAAATTAGATAAATATGAATGGGAAAGCACAAATGAAATTTTCATATACTTAAAAATCTTAAAGTCATGTTATGATAAGATGATCATTAAATCTCTGAGTTAATTGTAAAAAACATTTCAAATGTAAGTTTAAGTTTATATACCTTGATATCTTATTTTGAAATATATTTAAGAATGCTAATAAAATTGGTGAAGGATGACAGTTCAAAGTTACTTTAACTTCCTAAGTTTTTCCAAGAGTTTTCATATTATAATTAATATGTGTAATTGAAATTTATAGATGGAATGAAAATGATTGTATATCAAAATATTTTTTCAATAAAAATATTAATAGTTTTGTTAAAAAAGATAATTTTGTCTAATTTATTAGTTTTAAAACTGCTTTAAATTACATAAGTAAATAATAATTAAAATTAAATGGATATAAAATTTAAAGGTTATAAAAGGATATAAAAATCTTAATTTACAGTCAAACTGGTAAAAATTAGATAGATTTTTTAATAAGATTTTATTAAAATTAACTTTATCATTAATACACTAATACAATGAAAAATTTGGTTTTCTCTTTTGACCTAGATTTTCATATGATATTAATAGGAATAAGGAAGAATTTAGGAATAACAAATGATTTTTTTGTTCATCTTTTGAATAGACTGCACAAATGGGTGAAGGAGAGAAAGAGACAGATTCAGCCTGCCTCCTCATTAACTTGTGCTTCAGCCTGTCTATATTAGGTCAGATAGTTGTTTGAGAAACTGAGTCTCCTCTCTATCACAGAATATGATTTTAAAAATATTTGTATTATCAGTTTGGCTAAGTTAATGTCTATAATTTTATAGTAACCTGCAATCTTTTGTCATGACAAGTGTCTTCTAATGAATTCATGACTTCCTGCTCTTGAAGCTTTCACTAAAATTTAAAGTTACTAAAAATCAGAATTCTAGTCGATGCATGTGATTTTATATATACCGTACCAAAGAATAAGATATGTTTTTAATAAATTATAAAAGAAGCATAAAATGTGTTCTTATTAAAATATCTAATTTTGTCTAATTCAGAGGTTGAAGGAAAATATGGATTTCGAAAGAAAATAAAAGCAAAATAGGAAGTAACTTGTGAGTAAGAGAAAAATGTAAAAAGGCAATGAATATGGAAATCTATGTGTGATAAGAAAGGTTAAACAGAAAGTTTGTAGGCATGTTTTGTAGATAGTCTATGCAGGTGGGGATAGGGTTTATAAAGGCAACTTATTAAGGAGTTTTGTATGTGGTCCAGTTGGCTATAACTAAAAAAAAAGTAATTTTGTTTGAAACAGTTTCCTGTAGATATTAATTTGCTCTTAATGAAATGACATGTTGTACTCATTTCGATTCTATAACGTTTCCATTTTAATTAAAAAATAATCACACTACAGGAGGTTTCTCTTTATTTTTCGGTAACTATCCTAAAAAGAAACAAAAATTTTATGCTTTATCAAGGTAATCCCTGTGCTCTCTTTATTAGGTTTTGACTAATTAGAAAAACAAAACTTTCAAAGGGTTAAGATTATACCCATATAACTCACTGTATCACCTTCAGAATCTTTTGCTGACTATATCTTTTGGTTAAATAAATGACCCTTACTTTATAGTGGCTTGTGATTCTATTTGAATGAATGTTTTAAGCCTTGGATATTTGACAAACTTTCCAAACCCAAATTCTAAATCCAGGGTTTTGACCTTAAACTAGCTTTTTATATATTAGGGCCACTGAAAGTCTGAGACAGACATTAGGTTTATTTGGCACATTAAATTCATACAGGAAATGTTCTCAAATATGAAATGGCATTTACATCTGCTTGGGTTATATTTGTATAAGTATGTTATTAATATATGTTCCAATATTATAAAATAGTGCTATATCTTGGTGTTATTACCAACAATAATTATGGTTATTATGTTTAATTGCTGTGTACCATAAAAATAATCAACTTGATTTGTCAATTGTCTCTTTAACCATGACTAGTCTAAGAGTTTTTGTTTTCCTTTGATGCATCTAAGAAAGTTTTTAAATTGGCTAAGTCCAAAGTCTATTTCTTCAAGAAAAGTCATGGAAAGGACTGACAAGTTCTCTTAAATACAGGCTTCTGATAACTTTGGAGATATATACCACTGGACTAAAATAAAACAGCCTTCCAGGACTTTAATTAGAAAGCTGATATGGCCATGAGTATCCCTAACTCAACCTCAAACAGAAAAGAAATTAATTGCATGGGACCAAATTAAATTTTTTATGACTTTTTATTTAGAACATTACTGATTCTGTTGTTTAGTTTTCCAGAGTCCTGACAAGTTTTAAGTAAATAGCAAGTTTCCCTGATATCTCCAGAACCTAATACTACTGAATCTGCCAATGCCATGTTCAAACATCCTCCCTCTAGGCCCAGGGACTATCGTGGAGGAGGAGGCATGTGAGATTTAAGGGCTAGTTCGGAGACACCAAATTACTTTAAACCCTCCAGGTCAAGGAGGGGCACACAGAAGCCTAAACAAATACTACCTGAGAAACTTTGTCTTTTCAGGCCACATGGTACAGACATCCGTCCCAATCATAAAATTTGTTTTTCCTGCTTCCTGTAGACTTAGAACTTCCTGAGTATAATTGTTCTCAGTTACAGGTTTATTTAAAAGGAGATGTAACAAGTAATTTATCAGCCACCTTAGTATAAATTCCTAAAGAGACTTAAATATTGTGACACAATAAAAGTTTATAAATTCCCTTAGCTTAAATGTGAGCGATGCTTATATTTACTACAAGTCTCCCACTAAACCCAAGAATACAGTAGCTCAACACTTACAGATAAATTAGTTTTGTAGCCTTGCCTGTGACATTTTGGTTTTCACTCTTATGTTGTCTAGAAGGGTTTAAAGTGTTGATGAGCGCCTGTCTACCGCCAGTCCTGTTTGGCCTAAAGTATTTACTTGGCTGGAAGCCCTTTTGCCTATTCGGTCCTCTTGGCCACAAGGGTCCCACCGAGGGACTGGATGGACCCAGGGCAGGTAGTCACACCCCCCTGGCAATGGATGGGACAAAGTGAAGGTTTGACCATAGATGCAGCCTCTGGCACATCTTGGCACAAGGCGAGAATTGTGACCTGAAATTAAATCTCTAGGCTCCCCCCACCAGCTGACTGAATGGACCCCCTCCTGGCTAAGGCTACATCCTAAAACTCAATTGCCTGCCACAAGGAGGGATGTCAGACATGCCTCATCATCAGGGAAACTTGTTATTAACTTAAAGTTTGTCAGTACTCTCGAAAAGAAAACAGGAGAATCACCTATGTTTTAAATAAAGTATTTGTATAAAAATTGAGCTTTGTCTCATGAGGTTGAGTTAGCGATACTCATGGCCATATCAGCTTTCTAATTAGAGTCCTAGAAGGTAGTTTTAGTCCAGTGGTATATAATCTCTAAAGTTATTAGAAGCCTGCATTTAAGAGAACTTGTCGGTTCTTTCCATGGTTTTCTTGAAGGAAACTTTGGACTTAGCTAGTTTAAAAAAAAAAATCACTTTTTGAGATGAATTAAAGTAAAATAAAAGTCATAGCCTAGTTAAGGTTAAGGAGAAAATTGCCAAAGCTGGTTATTTTTGTGGCGTACTTATTTAACGTAACTATACTTATTACTGATAGCATACACTAAGATATCAATATTTTACAATACTGGAATTTATATTCATAATATACTTATACAAATATAACCCAAAGTTAAACACCATTTTATATTTGACAATGTGTTCTATATGATTTTAACATGGCAAATAAACTTAATATGTTTGTCTTAGACTTTCAGTGTTTCTAATATATAAAAGTTAGTTTGTGGTCAAAAGGCTCGATTTAGAATTTGGGTTTTGGAATGTTTGTCAAATATTAAAGGCTTAAAACATTTGTTTAAACACAATCACAAGCCACTGTAAAATAAGGGTCATTTATTTATCCAAGAGAGATAGTCATCAAACGATTCTAAAGGTGATTAAAATAAGTTCTGTGGGTGTAATTTAAACCACTTGAAAGTTTAGTTTTTGTAGCTAATCAAAACCTAATAAAGAGAGTACAGGAATTGATAAACTATACAATTTTTGTTTTTTCCTAGGTTAATTACCAAAAAATAAAGAATAACCTTCTGTAGTGTGATTTTTTTAAAAAACTAAAAGGAAACAGGTTATAGAATTAAAATGAGTACATTATGCCATTTTATTAAGAGCAAATTAATATTTACAGAAAACTTTGTGTCAACCAAAATTTCCTTTTATTTTAACTCATTGTACCACATAAAAAATTCCTTGAGAAACTTTAAACTTACTCCAACCTCCACGGACTATATGCTAGTTATCAAACATGCCTAAAAATGACTATTTAACCTTTCTTATCCAAAAAACTATATCTTTATATTGATTGCCGTTTTACATTTTTCTCTTATTTACAAGCTACCTTTTATGTTGTTTTCATTTTCTTTATAAATCCATATTTTTATTTAACCTTTAAACAACCTCTGACTTTGTCAAAATTATATATATTTTAATAGAAATACATTTTATGCTTTAAAATATTTCTTATTAAAAACATCTTATTCTTTGGTACACTTTATATAGAAACACGTGTATTGACTAGAATTTTTATTTTTAGTAACTTTAAATGTTAGTGAAAGTTTAAAGAGCAGGAAGTGATGTTTATCATAAGACACTTGTCATTAAAAAATATTGTAGATTATTACAAAATTATAGACATTTACTTAGCCAGACTGATAATTTAAATATTTTTAATGCAAAATTATATTCTTTGATAGAAAGCAGACTAAGTTTATCAAACAAGTTTAAGAACTTATAGACCAAAAACCACAAAAAAAAAAGACCTGATAGATAGACTGAAGTACAAGGTAATGAGGAGGCTGAGTCTGTCTCTTTTTCTCCTCCCTGTTTTTGAAGTTTATTCAAAAGATGAACAAAAAAAATTTGTTATTCCTAAAAGCTTTTGTTAATCCTATTAATATCATATGGAAATCTAGGTCAAAAGAGAAAACTAAATTTTTTATTGTATTAGTGTATTAATGATAAAGTTAATTTTAATAAAATCTTATAACCAGATCCATCTAATTTTAACCAGTTTGAATGTAAGTTAAGATTTTTATAAACCTTTTATAACATTTAAATGTTGTGTCCATTTAATTTTAATTATTATTTCCTTATTTAATTTAAAGCCATTTTAAAACCAATACATTAGACAAAATTATCTTTTTTAACAAAGCTATTAATATTTATGTCTTATAAGCTTTTTGTGGAAAAAATTTTTTTATATACAATTGTTTCCCTTCCATCTAGAAGTTTCCATTATATATTAATTATAATATCAACTCTTAGAAAAACTTAGGAAGTAAAAGAAACTTTAAACTGTTATCAGTAACTAATTTTATTAGCATTGCTAAATATATTTAAAAATAAGATATCAAGGTATATAAAATTAAACTTAGGTTTGAAATGTTTTAGTATTTTCTAAATCACTCAGACATTTCATGATCATCTTAACATACCATGACTTTAAGATTTTAAATTATATGAAGATTTCATTTGTGTTTACCTATTTACATTTATCTAATTTATCTAATTTATTTATTTATTTTAGTTGTTTAATTAAATTCCAGTTATTACTTTAAGTTATTTTTTGTTAACTATTTTATACCCTGTAAATTACATATATATAACGGAACAGGGATTGATATAGCTTTAATTTTTTTAACTCATAAATATTAACCAAGAAAAACATGAGTATTTTAATAACACTTGTTATTTTAAACAATGCAATATCACTTTTAAATTTTACAAACATAGACATTTTAAAATATATTCTGTTTAAAAGGTATTAGTTAATTAGATCCTTCCAAAACACCACATCTGAAAAGAAAATTTATTGATATCATAGGGATCAAAGTGTCCTTGGCCCCCAGAGTTTAGTCAAACTGTAGGGAGCAAACGCCACTGTTCCCATGAAGATTTGCTGAAAATTTTACTGACATTAAGATTATTAGGACAAAACTAAAAACTTATACATGGGCGCCCTCAGGATGAACACTCAACGATGCAGGGAAATTGTTCCTTTTTATGTTTAAAGTGTGGACAGCCACGTAGAAATATGATTGGACAGAAAGGGTGTGAGCTAATTCTAACAGGCTGAGTGGGGAACCCAGCAAGGCATTTGGGTCTGGATTTTGTTTGGCCTCTTCTGACTGTGCCTTCCTTCCTTCTGGGTGTAGGGCAGGGCCCTTCCTGGAATGGGAGTTTTATAGTTAAACAAAGTAGGTCAGATAATTACTTTATGGCCAGTTTTTATATGAAATAATTTTACGTTTTTGGCTAGCTTTCAGAAAAAGGGGTACTGGCCTTAATGATCTGCTTTGCGGAGGAAGGATTCTGATTTCAAGGGTAGCTTCAGGGAAGAATTAGAAGAAGAGGCAGGCAGATAAGGCAAGGTTAAAGAATTTTTGCTTCTGAAGCCTTCATTTCAGGATAGTGTCTGAGACCCATCAACATGATATTACTTGACATTAAACTGAAAAATAAACCACAGAACCAATCCTTAACACCTCAAATGACATCTTATTTTTCCATGAGGATCAAGATTAAGCTCTTTAAAAATAATCTAAATCGTCTCAAAACATTTTTTCTCAACTTGGGTATAAACTTGAGTACATGTAGTATTTTTAAAGGAAAGCCTGTTTTGAAATTCTCTTTGGATTTCAGCATTCACTTTTTACCTTAAAATAAATTACTATACAAAAATTAACAGTTTAGGAATTTTTTTTTCTAGGCAAAAACTTTCTTAGAGCAACATAATGTACACATAACCAGCTAGCTTGTAAAGACTAAGACAAAAATGGACAAGCTCAAGGGAAAACTAAACCTTCCAATTTAAGGTCTTCTAACTACAACTTTTAGGGCCACTTTGAATCCCTAACAGTGAAGTTAATATCAGAAGATAGTGAGTTAGAAACACATTTTGTGCACCTTTCTACAGACATTATATCAGTGGAAAGAAACAGTGTCTGCAGTTAGGATTAAAAGACCAAACTCAAAATATTTTTATAAACCTTTGACCATAAGTTTGTTTTTGTGCTCTATCTACTTGGTGTTTTATTTATTCTAATTTGCTGACACTTGTTTAGGCGTGTTTACATTTTTAAAGTTAATCACATAGGTATTTTTTGTTGGTAACTCAGATTTAGTGATTATGATTAGACCAAATATTAAATTTACTTTACTTAGCAAGAATCATACAAATGCAGATCATTTTGTCTTTGGCTGAGTTTATCATTTTATAACCTTTATATCAAATCTCCCCACCCCAAGAACAGTAAAAATGTCCAGTAAAACTCAGGCAAAAACAAATGTATGCTGGCCATTTGAAAACGTTTTTACTGTTACTTTACTAATACCTTTCTATTTTTTAATAGTAATGCATCTTATTTAGCAAAGATTACTAAATTCACGAGAACCATTTGGGTTTGTTTAATTAATCTGTGAGTTCTCCCTTATTTCTAAGAGAGTCCAAAACCATGTAAGCACAAACATGAAATACATGAACATACACAAAACATACCTAAACATATACACTAGCACACTCACATGCACACAAACTTCTAATAGATTTGACCCTAGAACTCCAGCCATGAGATGGTAACACAACTCACCAGTCTGTAAAAGACAGTCAGATCCAAATTTCTTCTCACGAAACGGGAACTTGTTCACATGGCAAATATAGTGCTTTGATTAATAACCTAATTAGGCCTGCAGATCAAAGTTTTAAGTAATGAAGTATCCAAGGCAGTTTAATTTTTAAAAAACCTCCTTACCCTTTTTATCTTCAGTTCAAAATGAGTTTTCAATGTTTGCATTTTAGCTACAACTGGGAACAGGATCTCCAGGTAGACTTTCTGTTGCAAATATCATAAAGAATAAGTTATCTTAACATGAATAGAAAAAATTAGCACGTTTTAGAGTAGCCAGAAAAGAAAAGAGAAATAGCAAGAGAGACATTTTGATTTTATACTGGGGGGTCTACCATTTCAGCTCTGAATTTTTCTTGATGTAATTTGCCCTTCTGTACAAACTCTGCATAAGAATTGGCTATAACCAGCTGGAGCCCTAGAAAACCTGGCATGCCTTTCAACCTTCTCATTTACAAAAATGTTTGCCAGTAGAGGAGCCACAGATCAACTGGGGTGCCTGGGGTGTCATTCTCCATGTCTTTCCTCATTTTTTTTAAAGGATTTTTTTCCATTTTTCTTTAAAGAAAGCAATCAAACCATACTGCAGTATTTGGTGTCATGTTTCGGAGTGTGCTGATTATGGATGGGGCTAATCAATGTTTCACCACTGAGTTGGTCCCACCTTCTTACCTGTGTCAGTTTCCCTCTTCGGAAGTCTAGCACCTAAGAAGGGCTCAAAATGCGGAGTGATCAGCTCTTCTATGTGTTTCCTGGATGAGCCTTCTTTCAATTAATTGATTTGAGGTTCCCTATAGGGCCACTCATGCCTCGGGGAATCACCCTAAGCCACTCCCACTCAGAACCCTGGTCACCCAGGGCTGCCTCTTGGCTGGGTGGAGTAAAATGTCTTCGGAGGTGAGAAATTCAATCTCTCATTTATCTACACAAATGACAGTTCAGATTCCTCTTTCACAAATGCACAGAAAAGCCAATTGAGATTAATTTTAGGATGAAAAGACAAAGGAGAAGACCCTTTAGAATGCAACTCCAAATCTTAAATTGGCATCCCAAACAACAATTCCTAGGAAAATAACCACTCAGAGTAAACCAAGACCATCAACCGAAAAACGGGAGGTCCGGAGCTAAGAAGGACTTACCAGTTCCACTTAAGGAGAATCCTAGCATTGGATGGCCCTAAAGGGCCAAGCCAGAACTTGGTGCCGAGTTCCGGCTACACTTTTGACTGTGCTGAGTCTTTTCTAAGCCCTATATCTAGGTGCTAATCTTGTGAACAAAAAAGAAGCCAAACTCTGTAAAATGATTTTAAAGAAATTTATTCTGAGCCAAATTTGAGGACCATGACCCAGAGCCACACCCAAGAGGCCTTGAGCAAGTGGACTCACTGTGGTTGGGTTACAGTTTGGTTTTATACACTTCAGGGAGACAGGGGTTACAGGTAAAGTCATAAATCAATACATGGAAGTCATACATTGGATTGGCCCAAAAACGTGGGCCATCTGAGTGGTGGGGGATGCCTACAGGTATGGGTAGGTTTAAAATTTTTTGACTTGTAAATGTAAAGACATGAAGCTTTGTCTAAATACTTGGACTCTTTTAAGATAAGGAAGTCTGTTAATCAGAGAGAGGCTACCAGACATATATTTTTGTGTAAATTGAGGACCTACAGGTATGTCTTGCATACCCTTAGGCCTGTTAATGGGTTACAGAGGATGTCTCCAGAAAGGGAGGGGCATGATGAAGCATGTCTGACTTCCCTCTCATGGCAGGCAATTTGGTTTTAGGATACTTCCTTGGCCAAGAGAGGGGGTCCATTGAGTCAGCCAGTGGGAAAGGAGCCTTAAGATTTTATTTGAGTTCACAGCAGTTTTGCAGCCATCACTGAATCTTTGGCCTCAAAAGATAGAGCATCTGTGTGCCTGTGGGACCAAGTGCACTTCCGTGGATGCAACTGTCTCCAATGTCAGGACATAGAGAGTGATTACTAAGGGAAGCAAGAAAAACTGCCAATTAAACCCTTGCTTCCTCACAGAGCCAATGTAAAAAAGAAAACAGAAGCCACCTAGAGAATGAGATGTGTCCAAAACAAAGCCATGGAGGGGTGGGAAAAAAACACTATAAAGTTGTCTCCTACACATTCCATCTGAATTTTATCACCATTTTTAATCAATTTCCAAGTCTTCATTGTACCCTTTAACTTTAGTTATTCAACCTATTAAACTAGTCACCTCATTGTTGCCCCATTGGAAGGAAGAGTGGAGACTCTTTGATGTTGATAAGAGAAAGAAAAAGGAGCCACCTCAGGAGAGGAAAGTGTTCTGAGTAAACACCTGGAGCCTAATGGTAAGAAGTGGTGATACTTTGTCACTTGCCTTAACCCTTTGAAAGACTCATCAAACCAGAACATAGAAATTTATGTAATTAATGAATACAACTTTTCTATTTTTAAAAAAACAAAAATTTTTCTTTATAAAAAAAAAGAACAGAAATCGATGATATCTTATCATTCACCCATTTAGGTCTGCCTCTTGGCCATTGTTCTCCAGTGGCTTCTGCTTTCTACAACATGAAAAAGGAAGTCATTATAATTTCCTCCCTGACATTATTCATAAGTACTGCACTACAGGACAAGTTTCAACTAAGAACGTTCTGGATTGCAGATGAGATATCTAAATTATTTTAATAGCTTCTTTCTCCTCTAAGGCTCATCTCCTTCTGCATTTTTCAGTAGATTCTTCTTCCCTACTTTTTTTCACTGCATGGTGTAAAGGGCTGTCTATGCAACCCCTGGCCCTAAAAGACTCCCCAGGACAAATCTGATCTGAAATGCATGAAAATACTTTTTAAAAAGCTATTTTGCTTTTATTTCTGTCCATAATACAAAAAGTATCACCACATTCCATTATTACATAAATTAGTTTTAGGAAATTAATGTTTTTTAAATGATCAAGATTTTCTTTCTGTTTCACAACTCAAGGTACAAAAATTAATGTTGATATATTGCTTTTCACTCTACAAAGCACTTGTAATCTCTATTGGCAGCCAAAAGCAAGTCTAAAGGTAAAAAGGAATACAGAAGCATTCTATTAATAATTTAAAAAGGAAAGAATTTGCACACTTTTACTTGGGCAATTTCCTGTTTCTTGCCAAAAACTATCACCTGACAATAAGTAGACCTAAAGTAGAGGAAAAAAAGCTGGCAGCAATCATCAGCGTTCCTTCAAGAGTTTGAAAGTATGAGTGTCTAAAAATATTATAATTTATTTAAAATATACATTATTAAATTTAATCCCACACTCAACACAGACCTGACATAAATATATTCCCAATTATCATTAGAATTTGTTTCATTGCTCTACTTCACAGATTTTCTGGGTAGCACAGTTGTTTTTCCATTTTGAATCAAAGTTTAACATTATCTATCAAGTATTAATAATTAGCTTTTCCCAATTTGTCACCCCCTACTCCAGTCCCTCAACACAACAAAAACACATGAACATTTCCTCCTCATATTCACCTTCTGGAGAATGTGTGTTTATACTTTTCAGGATAAAGAAAGCTTAGTCCATATAGTCCATGAGAATCTTTCCTAGGCTACAGCAACACAAAGTAACCTGAGCCAGGATAACTCGCTTTGCCTTTTACTTTAGTTATCTGGGTCAGCAGCCAGTGGGTACTTGGTACAGGGACACTACAATGACATGTTTTAAGTGTCTACATGCCAAATGAAACTTCGCTCTTTCTGTCTTCCATCTGCTTAGTAAAAAATAGATGGATATAGATGATAGTGGATAGACAGGATGATAATAGGTACAATAAGCCAAAGATTTCTCACCAATGACATCTTCGTAATGTGGCATTACTATGTAACAGGTCACATGAATTAACCCAAAGTCTATAAGGTTGCGATGTTAGCTCACATTTGTTGAGCATTGAAAAGAACCCAGGCGCTGGGCAGAGTCAGTCATGTGTTACTTTAATCCTCACTGCAGCCTTATAAAGTGTCTGGTTTTCAATGTGAACAACTATGTTTTACGTAGATTGCGTATATAACTCACTCAATGTCACACACCAGAATGAAGACCACAATGCCTATGTCAGAGGATTAAAGGAGCTAATATATATATATATATATATATATGTAAATTGGCTGACAAAAGCAATGGCATTTAGTAGGTGGTCCAATGTAATTTCTTCTCTCTCCACATATTTTAAAATGCTACCCTGAAAAAGAATACCTACCACTTCTGCAAGTTTCCGCAGTCACTTTCCAAGCATTAACTTACTTAGGTAGGGCAGCTATTACTTCCCCTGTTTCACAAACGGGACATGAAGCAACCTGCTCACATTCAAAGTTAGTACAACTGAGACCCAATCTGATTTCAAGGCAGTAAAGGGTCTGTTCTTCAGGGAGCTATTCCCATACAGAATAAAATTGCCATAGGAAAATTTAAAATTCAAAAGATAAGCACCTGGGGTGAAAATCAAGTTACTTAGAAGCAAAATATTGTCAATTTTTCTACAAACATGTGGATAAGAGCAGAGGTTGGGAACCAGGACAGTATTTCACTTCTGACTTCAGGGACAAATTTAGATGGCTACTAATTTTTTGCTATTATAACTATTCTCACTATGTTGTATATGTCTTGTGATTAATATTATTGATGACAGATAGAACCAGAACTCTCTTACTCCAAATCAATCATGCATCTGTAGAAAGTGAGCTAGAAAAATATTTGGATGTCATGGATCCTGTTTTGTTTTCATGTATTTTTTTTTAAAGACTCAGCCCTCCTGAACTTAGGAATCTATAGAGCCCAATATCCAAAGTCTGGAAAGTCACATTTTATTTATTTATTTCAGTTTCTCTTTTAAAAAAATATAAACAGAATAAATAAATGTGCACTGGCATCAAAATCAATAAGCCTAATCAATGAGACTAAGCCTTGAGGAAATTATCATTTTGCCTTTTTGATAATACTACTCTGTAGGTTTCCCTATTTTAAGTACAAAATCAACACTTTTAGTCTTGAAAATGTTACAATTTGCCATCACAATAATTTTTCAGCGGGAAACATAAGTAAATCCCATCATCCATTGTAGTTCTTTCTTATTTTACCCAAGGAAGCCCTATTGTCAACTTCTATGTCATTATTTTGCACATGCTTATCTTCACATACACAAACACTAAATTAAAACCAAAGGCAAAACAACAGAAAAAATATCATTTTCAAAATTTATGATTTTCTGCCTCCAAATCATCCCTTTGCCCCTTTTGCGATCAGAAAAATCGATAGCAATGATACAAGGCTTCACAGGGATTCCCTTCTAAACAAACTTGTTATTACCTCCAACAAAAGAGAATGCTCAAAATAATTCTCACTAAATCAAATAGAATATGCCCTTCACAATTGTTCAGTGTATTAAACAATATAAAATAAAGCAATAGACTAAAATACAGTCAGTTCTCCACTCACCTTTTCTCCTGGTTGGCACAACAAGGATTCACAACTAGAAACTTCAGAATCTAGGACAGTGCAATTCAGTTTCCACCTTGTGTCTTCTGCTCTGCAAACTGCAGAAACTCAACTAACAAGACAAGACAGGTTTGAATGATCCCTCAACATCCATCTATTCTCAAGAAAGAACTGAAAGACAATAGAATACCAATCAGGAATGTTCTATCTGCTTAACAAAATGATCTATTGAGACCTTGAGGTAAAAAAGAGCCAGGATCATAGGTCAGCCAAACATATGAGGAGCTTTCAAGTCGAGAAGAGCTCAGAAGGATGAAAGCTTCCAGAGAATTGGAACTATGGGTCCCTAGGAATTAAGTTACTTACAAAATAATTCAAATATATTTGAATCTCTGATATTTGAATTGTAATTTAACAAAAAGTAAAAAATGACAATTGCTGAAGGGATGAGAGCCAGGGATGGAGTTTAGGGCCAGTAGCACTGGGTGACCGCTCACTGGGCTGTTCAGCACCAAGAAAATCCACACTGGGGGGGAGAGGGGACCCAGTGGGAATGGAGGGGCCCTCTTGTCTCCAGGGCTTGGCCTTGCTGCAGCTCACTCTACTGTGGCTCGGATGCCTGAAGGCCGCGGGCTGCTTCTTGCCGGCTCCCACCCGGAGCTGTGAGTCCACGCCTGGCCGCCCTCCCACTCCGTGCTGTCAGGATCCGGGGTGCTCTGGGTCTTCTTGCTCTCCACTCTAAAGGCAAGGACACATTTGAAGGGGACTCTCAGGTATTTTGAAATGTGCAGGACATTCTCATTGACGCTTGTCACCCTGCTGTGCAACAGATGTCAGGGCTTCTTCCTCCTGTCTGTCTGAAACTCTGTGCCCTGTGACCAACTACCCATGCCCTCCCTCTGCCATCCCCCAGCCTCTCGTCATCGTCAAGCTACTCTACTTCTATGAGGTCAGCTTTGCAGATTCAACATGTGAGGGGCATCATGCTGCATTTGTCTTTCTTAGGTGATGGATATGATAATTAGCTTTATGTCACCATTCCACATAGTGCACATGTATAAAACTTCACACTGTACCCCATACATGTCTACAACTATGACTTTTCAATTAAAACTAATATCAGTAAAACCATAACAAATAAAATAGATGTAGGAAACATGGCTGGGCCACTCCACATACTTGCTCTTGCTGCTCAAGCTGTCCACGTGCCCTGGCACCACCTTGTTTAGCCTTCTGCGTCAGATCTTTTGGGATGGCAGATACAGCACATTCTTAACACAAACTTGGCAAATCAACTAAGCGAGCCCCTTCCAGCCCTGGCCTTCCTCAGAGGGAGAGGTCAAGGTCTTCTCATTTGGCTGCCCAGGCTGGAGACAGGTGGCTTCCCAGGATATTCCTGGGAAGAGTTATCTCCTCCTTGGTCTTCCCCATGGCTGCTGTTGCTGTGGGTGGAGGGGAGGCCATGGGGCCATGCTGGGGGCTGTGCTGGGATTGGGACTTATGTGCAGGCTGGGTAGAGGACTGGCAGTCACTGTGGCTTTCCTGGGCTCCTCTGGCATCTCCTGCTCATTGAAGCAAATGCCCCTCATAATTTGAGGGAAGGTGGGAATCTCTCTGGGGTTAAGGGTAAGAAACTGTTCAGAAATGCTTTCAGTTCCTCCTAGAAGAAAACAGGTGTCTCCACCTTGCATGTGGGATGTTGTTTTAAGGTCCCCCCAGTTCTCTCCACAAATGGAAGATTCTTGGCTGTCATGGTATGGAGGACAACCCCCAAGCTCCACACGTCCACCTCTGGTCACATATAGTCCTCATTCAGGAACTTCTGGGGCACAAAAACAGGGAGTTCCACAAAAGCTTTCCAGATTGATACCTTCACTAAATGTAACGGCAAAGCCAACGTGAGCTAGCTTGATGTTGTCATTGTCTTCAAGTAGGAGGTGAGGCTTCAGGTCCCCGTGGATAACCTGATCCTCATGGCATTACTGCATGGCAGCCAGGATCTGTCAGAATTTGGCCCAAGCCTGCTTGTCCTCCCAGTGGCCGTGTCTCAGTATATGCTGCAAAAGGTCTCAATCACTGGCATATTCTGTTATTAAATAGAGGGTGTCTTCGATCTCCATGACATCCAACAGCTTAAGGATGTTTGGATGATTCAGGTTCCTCATCGCTTTGACCTCCATATCGACACTTTCCATGCCATGGATTTTCCAATCCTGATTGGACAGGATTTTGATGGCTACCTGGGTCCCAGTAGGAAGGTGCGGGGCCAGCATCACCTTGGTGAAGCTGCACCAGTCAATTTTCTTCAGGAGCTTATAATTGTTAAACACCTCAGTGGACAAATTGGAGGCCACACCCTGCTGCTTGGTTACCTCTATGCTAACTCTACACTAGTTATGGTAAGTAACTAATGAACAATACCAACTACACTACCTAAGCTAGGGATACTAACAATACCAGCTATATCAGCCAGGCTAACAATACCATTAATACTAACTATGATCACAATACTAAGTATAGAGTGCTAACACTACTGACAGACAATACTAACTGTACTAACTACATGAACAATGCTAAGTATAAGGTCTCACAATGGTCAAACTCCACAAGTCACCAGCAGTTTCCTGGGTGATAAGAACTGGTTATGGAATTACTAAAACCTAGACTTAGCCTAGGCTTTAGTAATTCATAGGTTTTTGTAATTCCATAACCATGGCTCTTTCTGAGGTCAGAGCAAGAAATGGACTAATCAGGGCTGGGGAGAACCCAGAGTGGTTTTTTCCTTTTTTATTCATAAGAACATTTTCCTCTTTAAAGAAGTGTTTGCCGTTCACATGGTTGTAGACATTGACATTAAAGTCTACGGTCATACCACACTGAATGTGCCCAATCTATCTGATCTCAGAACCTGAGCAGGGTTAGGTCTTGTTAGTACTTGGATGGGAGATCTATATTTATTTTATAAGGAATTTAAACCTATGCAATGCTTCAAGGACCTTTCTATTTATACTAGGAGCTCAAGGTGCAGGTGGAGAAAGAGTTCTCATGCAGAAATTAAGATATAAATGTAAAAAATGTTTATTTTAACCTTTGGAGAGACAGAGAAGGAGGGAGAGAAATAGAAAGTGGTTAGAGAGCAGGGAGATGAAGTAGCAACCCAAAGAAAGAGAAGGGAGATGCCAGGACCAAGGCCAAGAGGCTTGCTCTTTTTATGGGAACAAAAAGAAAAATAGTAATTGTTGTGGAGTAATTAGCAGGCAGTGGAAAGATATCAAGTTGTCTGTCTTCCTTGTTTCTTCAGTTCCTGGAGACTTGGTTGTCTCTGAAATGATGTCAGGCTTATCATAGGGCATGTGATTTTTGCCCCTGAGATATTGTATGGGCCAGAAATGAAGGCCTGGAGTTTACCACTTGCCCTCTGGTCTGGGAGATGCTCAGGAAAACCTTTAGGCTACAGAGACAAATTCTAAAGCCTTTAACTATTGAATTTGAAGAGAAAGATGTATGTTTCCTTTCTTTTGGCTCTTTTCTGATGTTTGTGAAAACAGAGTCCCAGCAGGTTGCCTGCCATCAGAGAGAGCTCGTAGGATTGATCTTTAGCTGTCATAAGAAAATTAGGGAATTGGATATTTTCCTGTTACTTCAGCAAGGCCGTCCTTACAGTTTGAAAATCGGTAATAACTTTAGGCTTTTAAAGACCTCATAATATCTCTACTTGTAATATACCATTTTTTTTTTACTTTAAATTGTGATTGATGTCAGAGTGATGCTAAAACGTAGCTGACATCATGATACTATCAAAATGTGTTCTGTGGTGTGCGATACACAATAAGTTCCATTATTAACATCTATAGAGCCGCCAGGAAGATAACTGTCATCATAATTTCCCCACATGATCATCGTTAGATTTGTCATCAAAAACGTCAGAGGCCAGGGAGAGAGACAATATGGTGGATGAGAAACGACCGAAGCCAGAGTGTCCACACAAGAGGGAAGATTTTAGATGAATGTGAAAAAAAAACAAACAGGCAGACAATCATAGATCAGATGCAGATCAGAAGCAAGTGTGCCTGAAACTACCAGACACTCCACTGGAAGAGATTGCAGAGCAAAACTGGAAGGAGAAAGATATCAGCAGGGTCTAAACCCCAAGAGACTTGGAGACCAGCGGCAAGGGTAGGTAGAGTGGTTAAATTTCCCCTCCCTTGCATCTCAGACTGCTGGTCGTTCCTGAGCTGTTGGAGAAACCTGCTAACACCAGCCCAGAGAAGACTGCAGCCAGTGAGTTGTGAGCCTCTTGAAGACAGGGTACTGGGCTCGCAGCTCACTCGAGGCATATCCCACCATATAGACCCGCACCAATCGGCAGGCACCATATTGCTTCAATCTCCCCTTTTCCTCGTCTACCTGTGGCTGCTGACAGACAAAATTTAGCCACCACCCAGAGGCATCCACAGAGAAAAGGACCTTTCATTTTGGGCCCCTACAGCAGACTGGGGGGTACAAAGACTGTGAACTCCCTATCAGCCGTCCCTGCCTTATACTACTTCCCTGGTGACTCCAGTAGAATGGGGCAAAACCTGAGACAGACAGATACTGATCCATTTTGGGTATCCTATGGGTTACTTGAGACCAGCATTCTTCTCCTTGACAGGGTCAGTGATTATCTACAGGGCCCAGAGGACAGGCCTGCAGTCCAGATCCCGAACAAGCTGGTCTGGATTGAATTGCCCAGGGGCACAGAAGGGGTATTTGTGAAGTAATCTACTGAGGTAATTGTGTCTTCAAGGGCAGATTGGAGTGGGTCCTAGCTGCAGCATGCTCAACAGGTAACCCTCCTGCCACAAAAGGACCATGCTCCTAGCTGAGGCCATGATCCTGGGGAGGGAACCTCCTGGCTCATATCATAGTCACAGGAGCTCTGCTAGCTTGAGGTCCTACCTGCCAGCAGAGGCCCGGAAGAAACCGAAGAATAGGGGAGGCTGGAAAGTAGCAAGGCCTGCTCCAGACTGCAGGTGTCTGACAGCCCCACGCCACCATACACTTTTTGACTTAGTTGGGGCTATTTCAGCCCCTCCTGGCAGCTTTGCCCAGAAGCAGAGAACAGACCTTTGACCCCTGCTAACATCATTTGTGGAGCTTGACCACAGGTTCTTCCAACCCAGCTCCACCAAGCCTCACTGCCTCATCTCCACCTGCTGAGCTGGAAAATAAGGACAAACCTGGAAGTCCAAGGACCCCATACACCACCTGGGGCACTAGAGTGCCTCCTCAGAGGAAACAGAGCTGTTTACGGGACCCAAAAACATTGCAGCTTGCTCCTCCCAGCAAGCACCACCTACTGACAGGGAGGTCAATTTGCATGCCCTTTTACTGCATTTACTGACTCTTCAAACAGGGTGTGGCTAATTCTCACCCATAAACACCAACTATTGGCTCAGAGACTAAATGGGGTGTGTCATCTCCAAAGGTAATAAGCAACAGCTGGTTCAGATGTGAAGAAATCAGCAAAAGAACTCTGGAAGTATGAAGAATCAAACTGAAAGGACACCCCAAAAGAGGAACACCAGCTCTCTAGCAATGGATATCAACCAAATTCAGAACACTAAAATGACAAAGAAGAATCTCAAACATGGATTGTAAGAAAACTCAATGATATGCTAGAGAAAATGGACCCCAACACAAAGAAACCACACACACACAAAAAAAAATTCCAGGACTTGGAAGAAAATTCACTAACAAAATTGAAATATTAATGAAAAGTCAAACAGAACTTCTGGAAATAAAAAAATTATTCAAAGAATTACAAAACAGTGGGAAGCCTCAAGAATAGGATAGATCAAACAAAACAAAGAATCTCAGGGTTTGAAGATAACACCTTTCAATTAAACAAGTCATTTGCTGAGAAAGAGCAGAGAAATAAGAAAAAAGAGCAAAACCTACAAGAAATGTGGGATTATGTGAAGAGGCCTAACATGAGAATTGTAGGCATCACTGAGGGTGAAGAAGAAAATACGCAAGGGCTCGATAAACTATTTTAGGATATAATGGAGGCGGTTTCCCTTGCCTTGCTAGAAATCTAGGTATCCATTTATAAGAAGCTCAAAGGGCCCTGGGAGATTCATTGCAAACAGGAAGACACCATGACACAAAGTCTTCATACACTTGTGAAAATAACCATGGAAGAGGCTCTCCTATGTGCTTTAAGGTAAAAGCAGCAGGTAACCTACAAAGGAAAACCCATCAGACTAACCGCAGACTTCTCAACTGAGAGCTTATAAGCCAGAAGAGACTGGGGCTCCATTCTCACTCTTCTCAAACAGAATACTGTCTAGCCTAGAATCTTATATCCTGTGAAATAAAGTTTCTTATATGAAGAGAAATAAAGACTTTTTCAGTCAAGCAAAGTCTGAGGGAATTGATCAAGATGACCTGCACTCCAGGAAGTACTCAGAACAGTGTTACATACGGATTAGCACAATAAAGACCAGTGTAAAATCATCCAAAAGCTAAACATCAAGGGCCAGATTCTACAATGGCTCAAGAGAGAAAAGAAAGCAAAAAAGTTCAACTCAAAGGATGAACATAAATGGGCTCCACTTTTCAATTCTTTCAATAAATGTGAATGGCTTGAACTACTGACTAAAGAGACATGGACTAGCCAAATGCATAAATATATACAGCCAAGTATCTGCAGTCTTCAGAAAACACATCTAACCCACCAGGATGCATTTAAACTCAAGAAAAAGAGATGGAAAACAATATTCCATGCAAATGGAAGCCAAAAGAAACTTGACATAGCCATTCTCATTTCAGATGACTTAGTCTTCAAATCAGCAAAAATAAATTAACACAGAGATGGTCACTACATAATAGTGAAGGGTACAATTCAACAGGAAGACATGACGATTCTAAAGATAGATGCATCTAACTCAGGTTCACCCAGATTCATATATTCTACTTGATCTAAACAAAATGATAAACAACAGCACTGTAATAATCAAGACTTCAACACCCCTCTGACAGAGCAGGACAGATCCTCTAAACAGAAAATAAGCAAAGAAACAATGGACTTAAACAGAACTCTAGAACAAATGGGCCTTACTGACATTTACAGAACCTTCTACCACAAAACCACTGAATATATGTTTTTCTCATCAGCTCATGGGACACTCTCTAAGATTGACCATATCCTAGGTCACAAAGCATGTCTCAACAAATTTAAAAACATAGAAATTATACCATGCATCTTCTCAGACCACACTGGAATAAAATTAGAAATAAACTCCAACAGAAACTCCAATCTTTATACAAAGTCATGGAAACTAAAAACCCTTCTGCTGAATGATTATTTGCTTAAGGAAGAAATTAAGATGGAAAGCAAAAGAGTCTTTGAACTAAATCACAAAGGGGACACAAGTTATCAAAAATCTGTGGGACACAGCCAAAGCAGTCCTGAGAGGAAAATTTATATCCACAAATACAAAAGACAGAAAGATCACAACTCAACAATAGAATAAATTGTCTAGAAGAACTAGAAAAGGATGAGCAAACAAAGCTTAAACCCAGCAGAAGAAACGAAATAACAAAGATAAGAGCAGAACTAAATGAAATTAATAACAAAAAAAGCGATATGGAAGATTAATAAAACAAAAAGATTGTTCATTGAAAAAATAAACAAAATTGACACTCCTCTTGCTATATTAATGAGAAGGAGAAAAGAAGGACTCTATTAAGCTCAATCAGGAATGTAAAAGGAGAAATTACAAATGATACCATGGATACAAAATATCATCTATGAGTACAATAAAAATCTCTATGTGCATAAATGTGAAAATGTGGAGGACATGGACAAACTGTTAGAAACACACAGCCTCCCTAGGCTCAATCAGGAAGAAATAGAATTTCTGAACAAATTAATATCAAGTACTGAAATCGAAGCAGCAATGCAAAAGCTTCCTAAAAAGGAAATCTTGGACCAGATGGTTTCACACCCAAATTTTGACACCAGGTGTGGTGGCTGCTGCCTGTAATCCTAGTACTCTGGGAGGCCGAGGTGGGAGAATCTCTTGAGGTGAGAATTTTGAGACCATCTTGAGCAAGAACAAGATCCTGCCTCCTCTATTAAAAATCAAAAAACAGTTATCCAGGCAATTACAAATTAAAAGAAACAAACAAAATTAGCCAGGCATGATGACAAGTGCCTATAGTCTCAGCTACTTGGAAGAGTGAGGCAGGAGGATCGCTTAAGCCCAGGAGTTTGATGTTGCTGTGAGCTAGCTGACTTCAGGGCACTCCTCTAGCCCAGGCAAAAGAATGTGACTCTGTCTCAAAAAAAAAAAAAAAGAACAATAAGTGTTGGTGAAGATGTAGAGAAACTGGAACTCTCATGCATTGGAACAGTGATGTCACTGCTATTGAAAATATTATGGTGGTTCATCAGAAAATTAAACAGAGTTACTATGTGGTCCAGCAATCCCACCTCTGGTGTATACCCGAAGGTATTGAAAGCACAATCTCAAAGAGGTATTTGTCCACTCATGGTCATAGCAGCGTTATTCACAAGAGCCAAAAGGTGGAAGTAACCCAAGTGTTCACCAGTGATGAATGGATACACCTAATGTGGTCTAGCCACACAGTGGACTGTTATTAAGCCTAAAAAATGAAGGAGATTCTGTTGCATGCTACCACAGGGATGAACCTGGAGGATATTGTGCTGAGTGAATAAGCCACTCACAAAAGGTAAATACTGTCAGATTCCACTTATATGGGCTACCCAGAGTAGTCAAATTCATAGACACAGGAAGTAGAAGGGTGGTTGGTGGGGGGGCATGGGAATTAGAGAGTTAATGCTTATTGGGTACAGAGTTTCAGTTTCGGGGATGAGTTGTGTAGGTAATTGGTGGAGAGGCTTGCACAACAGTGTGAGTGTCCTTCACACCACTGAACTGTGCATGTAAAAGTGCAAGACTGGAGCCAAGCGTGGTGGCTCACGCCTGTAATCCTAGCACTCTGGGAGGCCGAGGTGGGCGGATTGCTCAAGGTCAAGAGTTCGAAACCAGCCTGAGCAAGAGCGAGACCCCGTCTCTACTAAAAATAGAAAGAAATTAATTGGCCAACTAAAAATATATAGAAAAAACTAAGCGGCTTGGTGGCACATGCCCGGCTACTCGGAAGGCTAAGGCAGTAGGATCGCTTGAGCCCAGGAGTTTGAGGTTGCTGTGAGCTAGGCTGACGCCACAGCACTCTATACTGAGCAACAAAGTGAGACTCTGTCTCAAAAAAAGAAAAAATGTCCTGGGAGGTTTTCATTATGTGTATTTTATCATAATCAAAATAAATACAGTTTTAAAAATTTAATGAAAACATTGATGGAAAATAAAGGCAAGGATGTAGGGCAACTGTTATTAGCAGTTTCAATCGATGGAACCACTTTGAGAAAGATATTTGGCAGTAACAATGCACACTGCATGACCTAGGAATCTCACCTTTCATGACACACCTAAGAGATGTGCCTAAGTGTGTCCCTAAGAAGGAAAGCACACAGATGTTCTTAGCAGCCCTGTGGATCAGAGCCCCAAACTGGGAGGAACCGAAGTGTGCACAGTAGCCTGGATAAATCTATTGCTCTGTATTCACACAAGAGCATTATATAGAAAAGTGGATAAAGGATGTACAATGTGCAACAAATGAGGAATCTCATGAACAATATTGAGCTGAGGAAGCCAATACAGAAGAGTTTATGCTCAGCAATTTCCTTTATAGAAACTAGAGCAATAAGCAAAACTGAGCTGCGCTGGGAGAAGCCAGGGTGGTGGTTTCCTTGAGGCAGGGGCTAGATATCACATGGGTCTCCAGGAGAGTTTGTGGTGCTGATCATCTGTTTCTTGATCTAGGTACAGGATATAGTTTAATATGTGGAAAAAAATATTATAGATTATATATCTATAATATATATCTATATATATCTACAATCATATATCTATGTGAATTATACTGAAATTAAAACTTTTTAATTTAAAAACATCAGATTGCATATCGAGCCCAGGATGAAAGAGGGACCCTCAGACTGTCGTGCCTTCCCCAGCAAAAGCAAGTCCACGGTGACCACGTGGTCCTGTGTGAGGAGAGGCTGCCACTGGGCTCTCAGCAGTGCACCCGCATCAGGGTGAGAGCCAAGGCCCAGGGCTCCTCCACGCTCCTGGTGAGCTACAAACACAGCCACGGCCACCTGAGTGCCAGGACCACCATCGCTGCCTGCCTGCCCCTCAAGGTGAGCCAGGGGCCCTGCCCTTCACCACCCACCCCGCCCCCTCTGTCCGCGATGTGAATTACTCCCTTGCTCTGACACATCTGTGTGAAACCCACTTGTTCAGAATGGCTTTTGGCATAACTGTGTCTCCCTGTGATTTTCTGGCTGAAAGCAGGAATCGCTGCAGAAGGAGCAGAGCGTCCCCCACGGGGACAGAGGTGCTGACATCCATGTGATCACATGAGACAGTGCTCGGCAGTCTTGGCAGGGCGCTGACCTGCAGGCTCTCCAGGGGAAGGCAGGAGTGTGGGCTCCAAAGGCTGCAAAATGTTTCCAGTGGGGGTCAGAACATAAGGGCGCTTCTGGTCCACTCCAGAGTTACCCTTCAGGGTCCCCACGGATCCCGGAATTGGGACAGTGGCCTCTAGTGTGTTAGATTCCGGGGCCTCCCAAGACCTGGGTCCAGGGTGGATTCTGCCACTTGCTGACGTCTGTGAACCCTTCTCCCCCCTGAGGAGGGAGGCGGTCGTGGTGTGCACATGCGAAGCGCACAGCCTCAGCCTCCACTCCGGCCTCCCGAGGCTGAGTCTAGGTCTGACACGAGCAGCTCTGTGCTCTGCTCATTTAATTTCTCTGGCCTCACGTTCCCGGCCTGTAAAATGGGTCGACAGCACCTGCCCCGTAGGGTTGTGCTGAGGATGAGCTGAGCTAATAAATGGAATGGGCTGGAAAGCAGCCTGGGAGGGAGCGAGCGCTCAGCAAGGGCTTGGTGGTCGAACGTGAATAAAGAGCAGTGGCCTTCCTCCGAGGGTGGCTGCGCAGGCTCCGCACAAGGGCTGCGGCACAAGGGCTGTGGCTGCACCTGCTACTGCTGTGCGCGAGCCCCGCCTCGTCCACAGAGGCCCCGAGAGGGCGAGCTGGTGGGGTCTCCTGCTCCTGGAGGAGCCCCGTCCTCCAGCCTGGGCCAGGCAGCCTTGCACTTCCCTGCCACCAACAGCCGACCTCGCGGCCGGCGCTGGGCCCATGGTCTATAATGTTTCTCTCCCTCTCTCCCGTTAGAGCAAGCTCATGACCTCAGGATCTCCACGTCTGCCCCTCCAGTCGGGGGCGTAGTGCCTGGTACAGAGCAGACACCAACCAACGGGGGTTTCGTTTAGACGAATGAGTGAGGAAATGTGTCCACGGTCCCCCACCCAGGGCGGACACCAAGGCGTCCTGACCTCCAGAGCAAACACAGCAACCCTCGCAGGCGTGTGCTGGTGACCAGAGGCCCAGCCCTGCCCTCCTGCTCACCCATCCAGTTACGCAGCTCATGTCCGTGAACCAGGGAGCCCTGGGCAGGAGCTGGGGCCTCCTGGCCTCCTGGCTGGGCCTCAACACCCCGACAGGATCCCTCCAGGGCCTCTGCACTCCCACTCTGCACCCTGCGGGCTCTGTCACTGGTGTTGCTCAGGAGTTCCTCAGCTTGAGGTCTCTGCTCCCTGAGAGCTGCTCTCCCTCTCAAACCCCCCTTGCCCGTGGTGCCCACACTGCTCCCGGCACCTCTCTATCCTTCACTCACTGTCCCCTGAGGGCGGTCACTGCACCCCCAGTGCCCTGCACGTGCCTGGTGTATAATAGGTGCTCAAATACTCCGCTGCGGGTGGCCATATCTGGGTCAGGTCTGCCAGTCTCCCTCGAATGACACATGGCAGGAAGTAGAGCTACACAGTAGGCCACCCAAGGCAATGGGTGGGAGCCGGCAACTCACTCTGCCTTGGTTGAGGGAGGCCTCCCAGGGAATGTGGCCATTCCCTGGAGAACCCTGATTTTATCGGGGTTTGTGTCCCAGACATAATGAGTGGCCAGGACCTGGGACTTCTAGGCCTGCTCTTCCCAGGGGCGGCCTGTGGGCAGGCGTGGTGTTGGCCTGCAGTTGGCCATGGCCTCCTGGATCTGATGGTGTTGGCCTCACCCCTTCAGCACGACCCTCCTGTGCCCGTGATTGTTTTTATGCAATCATTTATACTTTAGCCAATCCCTTTTTGTACAACATGTGGGTTGTTTAAAGCATTTTGTTTTTTTAAAATATAGACAAAAGCATAGAATAAGAAGAGTAAAAACAAACAAACACCAATATCCTACATGTCTGCATATCTACATGATGGATTACTAGGCAATCATGAAAACGGAACTTTCTTTTAAAGGAAGTTCTTACCACTGAATGTGTAGTAAAACCACGCCTGTTAAGTCATAAATACCAAGGCTCAGCACTGACCTCTCCCCGTATGATTTCAGCATAAAGTTAGAGATGGGCCCAGGCTGAAAGACAATCGGAGGGAAAGATTTTATACCGTACAGCAACCTGCACAAAGGTGCTTGATCAATTTCATGTATGAAAACACCACGTGTAACCACAATCCAGATCAAAATATTGAACATTTTCAGCACCCCAGAAGAGTCTACGGCAGCCTCCCAGCCACAACCTCCCGGCACCTTAAAGTAATAATGATTCTGATTTCTAACCTCAGAGATTAGCTGTGCCTGTTCCTAAACTCTGTGTAAGTGTAACAATACAACATGTACCTTCTTGTATCTTTCCTGTGTGTGAGACTCACCTATGTTGTTACATACAGCTGCAGTTTGTTCTATTTCATTGCTGTGCAGTGTTCCATTCCTTGCGAATGTTTCTACTGATGTTTGCATTCCTTTGCTTTGGTCATTACAAAAGTATGTGGTTTTGTAGGTATGTGCACTTTTTTTAAACAAATAGAGTGTATTTATTTGTAGCAGTTATAGGTTCACAGCAAAATTGAGCTGCATTGAGTGCTAATAAAAATATATATCTTAACTCCAACAGAAACACTTATCTCTACACAAAGTCATGGAAACTAAACTACTGTTGAAGGATTATTGGGTTAAGGAGGAATTATGATGGAAATCAAAACATTCTTTCAACTAAATGAAAAAGGGGACACAGTTATCAAAATCTGTGGGACACAGCTAGAGCAGTCCCGAGAGGAAAACTTATAGCCGTAAAAGCCTACATCCAAAAGACACGAAGGTCCCAATGTAATGAATTGTCTCAAAGAACCTGAATAGGATGAGCAAAGCAATCCCAAACCCAGCAGAAGAAAAGAAATAACCAAGATCAGAGCAGAACTAAATGAAATTGATAACAGAAAAGCTATATGGAAGATTAATAAAACAAAAAGTTGATTCTTTGAAAAGATAAACAAAATTGACACACCTCTCGCTAGATTAACCAGAAGCAGAAAAGAAAGGACTCTGATAAGCTCAATCAGGAATGAAAAAGGAGAAACTACAACTGATATCATGGAAATACAAAATATCATCTATGATTACTATATTAATCTTTATATACATAAAGGTGAAGACATGGAGGAAATGGACAAATTCTTAGAAACACACAGCCTTTCCAGGCACAATCAGGAAGATATAGAATTCCTGAACAGACCAATATCAAGTACCAAAATTGAAGTAGCAATAAAAAACCTTCCTAGAAAAAAAGTCCTCAACCATATGGTTTCACACCTGAATTCTAGCAGACTTGCAAAAAGAACTGGTGCCTTATCCTGCAGAAGTTATTCCACAACATGGAGAAGGAAGGAATCCTCCCCAACACGTTTTACGATGCCAGTATCACCCTGATACCAAAGCCAGGAAAGCACTCAACAAAAAAAGTAAACTACAGAGAGCAATATCTGTTATGAATATAGTTGCAAAAATGCTCAATAAAATCCTGGCAAACCAAATTCAGTTGCTTATTAAAAAAATCATCACGACCAAGTGGGCTTCGTTCCAGAGACACAAGGCTGGTTCAACACACACAAACCTATTAATGTAATTCACCTCATAAATAAAAGCAAGAACAAAGACCGAGCCGCTTCTGTGCTCTGCGGGCCTGCCTTCTGCACTGGCACCGAGACTCCTGCTCCAAGCCCCCACCTGGCCTGAGGCCCCAGGGTCCCATATGGAGCTGCTGCCCCTCTCACAAGCCTCCAGGGGCTCACGCACTCAGAAGGCCTCCAGTCTATCCACATTAACTCATGACTTTTGACATTGACTCTATTTGCCGAAGTTCACACCCAAGCAGTGTAAGTGATGCTGCCATCTCCCCCAGAAGGTGCAAGAGGATCCAGGCAGGTGTGGAGGAGCCTGCAAGGCTAGCCTGTCAGCGCCCTCCCTGCCATGAGCAGGACCACAGAGCCTATGCACACTCACAGGACAGGGAGCCAGAGTGGAGGGTGGCGGCCAGGCCTGAGGCGCTCCTGGACCTCATCAGTTCTGCTGTGTCCCCCCGGCCCCCGAGCATGGGCACTTTAAACACAGCCCCTGACATAAACACACCTGCTTACAAACATATTGTTTGAACCATGACTGCCTCTGCCCTGTCCCAGCCACTCTGGACATCGATGGTTCTGCTCTTGGAGCCCCTGGAGACCCAGGCTCTCGACTGTCACCCTGCTAGACCCAGTCCCGCCTCTCCTAGTCATCTTGTCCCCAGGCACAGGATACTGAGCAGAGGTGCTCGGTGATCTGGACATGAACACTTAAAGGGGAGAAACAGAGGCAGGAACTCAAGATGTCTCACCAAGAGGGTGCAGGAATTCATTCATTCATTCATTCAAAACCATCTAACACTTTGCTCCCTTTGCACAGCACTGCCAGCTCACGGTGTCTGCAAGGAAGAGGGAGGGGGGTTCCAAGTAGTGGCCTGGGGGTGTGATCTGAGCTGGAGAATACCCTGGTATTGTTCCTGTGCAGACTAAGATTTGATCTAAGGCTCCCAGGTCAGCAGGGAGGGGGAGGAGGTCCATGCCCCTCCCCAGTTCCCACCACCTGCCGCAGTGTACCAAGGCCCCAGCTTTCAGAAATGGCCTTCTCCCAGCAGCGGACCAGGGCCCAGCCCAGTGTCCAGAAAGGATGACAGTGAGTGTCCAGGCTGTCAGGGTCAGTGAGCCCTGACTCTGCTCCAAGGAGAGTGCCTTCTGGGTTGGAAGGCTGAGATGAGCATAAGGAGGAAAATGCCAAAGCCCTGCCCCAGGGGGAAGAGGAGAAACAAACCTGCCCTGCCCTTGCTGGACAAGAGGCAGGGATGTAACTCCATATTTATGTGGATAAACACGTTTCCAGAGTGGGTGGGTCTCGGTGAGAGCTGCGAGTGTTGCAAACAGGTCCTGGAATTGTTTCTGTCAAGCTCATCCAGATGAGAGACCCACATTGGCCTACGGCCCCCTCTGCCACAGGCATGCCTAGCGTCCTCCCACATGAACCGCAGCATCTCAGCCTCAAAACACCCGCCGTGACCCGTGACTGCCCACAGCTGGTCAGCGCCCCGGGCCAAAAGCTCCCAGGACTTCTTCTGATCCAGATTCTCTTCCTTGTACCCTCCCCACTTTGTAAATCCTTTCCCAGTCTGCCTTGAAGTTGAGAATAGGTGGGAGGAGCACAGAGAGAGGTTGAAGGAAAAGAAAAAGTCAAAAGCAAGAAGCTAAGAGGGCTTCCCAACTGCAGGTGATTCATGAGCGCAGGCGGCCCTCCCATGTCCTCGGGTTCCACATTGACGGGTTCAACCAAGTGGAAGTCGAAAATATTTAAAGAGTAAACAATAAAAAATAACACAACAATAAAAATAACACTCATTTTTAAAATAACAACTATTTATATAGCATGTATATTGTATTAGGTATTGCAAGTAATCTAGCGATGATACCACGTGTCCGGGAGGATTGTGGAGGTTATGTGCAAATGCTACACCATTTTATCTCAGGGACCTAAGCACCCCAAGCTCTGGGTATCCACAGGAGGTCCCAGAACCAATCCCCCTGGGACTGAGGGACAACTGTAATGTCGTGTTAAAACTGGTGGGGGAAGAGGGGCGACCACCACAGCGTGGGCCAGCTGAGAAGGAGCCGAACCTAAGGGCAGTAGCTGTGGGCAGCTGAGCTGGAGAGGAGGAAGGAGGTGGCTTTGTTCCAACAGTCACAGAAATGCAGCTCCTTCCTCATCCCCCTGCCTCCCTTCCCTTTTCCTCCCCCCTTGGCTCCATTCCTTCCTCCCCTCCTCCCTGCCAAGGGTGCGGCCTTCCTCTTGGGAGCTAGCCAGGGACATGGGTCAGTTCCCGGCTGAGAGGAAGACCCACGTGGTCATCAGTGCCCTGGCCTTGTGATGCGGACACCCAGAGTCCGGTGACCTTCCTGGGGTGCTGTCTGCTCCAACACTCGCCCCATAGCTTGTCCCGCCTTCCTCCTCCTCAAGCCTTTCCTGCAGGGAGTGGGGCCACAGGGAAGCCCCTCAGGGAGGAAAACAGTGGCTCGAGGTCTGCCTGGGGCCCTTCCAGCCTGTCTCCTGGGCACACGCGGACCACATCAGCTTTGATTTCCAACGGGTGGATAGCTTTGGACAGTGGGCTGTCTGCGAGGACATAAAGACCATGGAGCAGGGACACAGGAATCCCGGTGACGTCCCAGGACAGCCACGTCCTTCTCTGTGTCTCTCCTCCCCAGCATGAGCACAGAGGCCCAATGGAGCAGGATTTTCAAATGTTGGAGCTGCAAGGAGAGACCGCAGCCCCTCTCTGCCATGTGCGGGCACTGGAGGTGAAAGGCGTGTTCCAGGCCACAGGTAGGTAGACGGCAGAGCCAGACTGAAATTCTCTCCTCTGGATACGGAGTCCTGAGCTCTTCTTTGGTTACATTTTGATGGATGAGACCATGAGTTCCGCGTCTTTCGAAATTTCTTGTGGAGCCTAGTGCTGTTCTCTGAACTTGGAGCCAGAATCAACTGACCTTTGTCCTTGGGCCGAGACCTAGTCCGTGGGCCCAGTCCAGGCCCTCAAAGGGAGAGCGGGTCTGAGCCCTCACTCTCTGAAGTGGACAAGCTCATCTCCCACCACAGGCCTGCCAGGGCCGGGGAGCTCGACCCACCCAGATGCACCGCAGCAGCGGAGATGGCTCCGGACGCTGAGGTGTGGACACAGGTGTTCCAGGAACTAATCCAGGAGGTGAAGCCGTGGCACAGATGGACCCTGACACCAGACAAGGGCCTTCTTCCCAATGTCCTGAAGCCAGGGTGGATGCAATACCAGCAGTGCGCCTTCGCCAGGTGAGAGGGGAATGCGATAGTACACATTCCAGAAAATTCTTGCTGATTTCTTCCTATGTATAGTGGTTAGTTTTCTGGTTCCAGTCCATGCTTGCAAATGGAACACTATAGGAAGTAAGATGCCCATCATCCAAGAAGTTTTAACTTTATTAAATTACTCCCAAACAATAGCAGACCTGGACACCAACCCACGCGGGCTAATGCCTGGATACAGAAAGCAGGCTGCGGGAAGAAACTGCAGCGGTGGAGGCACGGGACAGTGAGGAAGGGGAAGGGGAGGAAGGGCAGCTATTTCACTCAGGGGCGGAACATGTGCTCCCAGCCTTGGGAGACTCACAGGTCCACCACGGAGCCCCTGGGGGGAGAGGCCCACTATCCAGAGGAGACTCCCCAGGGAGAGGCCAGAAGAGCAGGGGGGCTGAGCAACGCGCAGCAATCTCGTCCCTCTCTGCCCTGAGCTGATAGAATCTTTTCTAAATAGGACTCTTGGAGATCATCCAAAGTCTTGCTCTCCCTGTCCCCCCCCCCCCGGGAAAGTGGAGCCCCAGGGCCCGCGGGCAGGGGTGTGGGGATTGCCCTCGGGGCCCCATGCTGCCTGCTGCCCTCTCTCTGGAGTCTGGGCAGAGGAGTCAGAGCTGTCCTCACAGCCTGCGGCTTCCCCAGGCCAGGAGCTGGCATCAGGAGCATCGGAGCAAAGTCTCAGCCATTTATTTGTGAGAACTTTGGGCTCTGAGCCAGCACGGGAGCGGAGCACCAGGACCCAGGGGAGGGCGGTGGACTTTGGCTCAGAACACAGCCCAGGCCCCTCTGACGCCAGTGAGTCCCAGCAGGGTCTCTCACAGTGGGCGAAGCTTCTTGGCCTCTTCCCCTTGTCTCATCCTCACGTTCAGCCTGTGCGGTGAGGCCAGAACCCAGATCCAGGAGGGAGACCTGGACCGACTCATTCTTCCCAGCCCCTCCAAGTCACATCCCAACTTCGGGTGTCCTGCATCACGCCAGGCAAGGCTCAGCTCAGCTGCAGGAACAAGTACACCTGGAAATACCAGGGATTTAACCCACCATGTGGCTCCCGAGGTCATTAGGGCAGAGGAGGAGAGAGCCGGAATGTCTTACAGGGGCTCCTGTGGCCAGATCTGGAAGGAGCACATATCACTGCTGGCCTCATGTCATGCCAGCTGGCCCTGTAGACCCAACCTGACAGCCTGGGTGCTGGGGAGTGGGAGGGAGTAGTGGGTAATGTGGTGACCATTTAATGTCTCTGCCACACGGCAGCCCTCTGCCTCACCCAGGATTTCTATCCTGGGTGCAGCCGTGTGCTTCCTGCCGCCTTCTCTCTTTACCTGTCCTAACGTGGATTTGTCCAAATATCTTAGCTCAGAAAGTTGCTCTCCTCCCTGCCGAGACAAGGTGTCATTCTCTTGCACCCTGTCTGAGGCCAGTGGCACTGAGAATATGAAGCTTTCCAGGCTACCTTGAGCAAAAGAGTTGGGATGGAGGGGGAGCGAGGGAAGAGAGAGCTGGACACTGGCTCTCCCTGGGACACTTCAGACCAGGGCCCTGGGCAGCCAAGGGTGAGGCCAGCTTCACTCTAGGACCCTGGCCTGAGGGTCTGTGACTTAACACCCACTTGTGTCCATCTTTGGATTGCAGTTTCGGGTTCTGAGCTGATCTGGCTGCTGTTGCAGCTGTAGCCTTTGACCCATTTAAATTTACATCAGAGGCAACCTTGCTTTGGGATCCTGCCTGTTACCCGCACTGGGTCTCTGGGCACGGCGAGTTTTCAGAGTGGCCTCATCTCTCGAGTGAGCACGTTGGACTTAGTAGACGCCCAAGGTCCCTCCCAGCTCTGACGGCTTATGATTTGTTAGTTTCACGGCAGACACCGGTGGGGCACAGACGTGTCTGCGACACAGTGGAGATGGGACATGAAGGCTCAGGAAGTTTTTCTACAACTAACCCACAAGCCCGGCGTGCTGTTGGCAGCTCCTTCCCCCCTCCAGCCACAGCCCGTGACTTGGCCACATGGCGCCACGCTGAGGCTCTTGTCCTCTGTCCCCGCAGGTTCCAGTGTTCCTCCTGCTCTCGCAGCTGGGCCTCCGCCCAAGTCCAGGTCCTCTTCCACATGCACTGGAGCGAGGAGAAGTCCCGGGGCCAGGTGAAGATGAGGGTGTTTGCTCAGAGGTGTAGGAAGTGCTCCCAGCCTCCATTTGAGGTTCCTGAGTTCACACAAGAGAACATCTCAAGGATCCTGAACAACTTGGTGCTCCAGATCCTGAAAAAATGCTACAGAGAAAGATTTAAATCGATGGAGGAGATTCTCATGATCAAGGAAGTCTCTCTTGAAGGGCCACACGACAGTGACAACTGCGAGGCGTGTCTGCAGGGATGTTGTGCTCAGAGTGGGCTGGGCCCTGCCGTGCAGTCGCCAGTGCCCCCATCACTGCCCCTCCCCTCTGCGGACGCCTGGCTGGAGACAGGAAGGGCATGGCTCTCGGTGCCCTCCCTGTTTGCTGGGCCCACGCAGGCGATGAGCCTCCCCACTTCCTGGATCCCAAGAGCAAACGCCACCTGCCCGGGGGAGAGGGAAGTCGAGATCTGCCCCTCCGGTGAGCACGCCTATTCCTACACACCCCGGAGCCACACGCGCAGGAACATAGGCACCTGCTGCTGCCTCCTCCTTCTCATCGTGATAGTGGTGGTGATCGTCGTGAAAACCGTATGAGCCTGGAAAACTTGATGCTGAGTAAAAAAAAAATCAGACACAAAAAGCCACATGTGGTATGACTCCATCTATATGAAATGTCCAGAATAGGTAAATCTATAGAAACAGGAGGTGGCTACCAGGGGCTGGGGGTGGGGATGGGAGGCAACTACTCGATCAGCGTGGGTTGGGGAGGTGGGGGATGATGAAGGGCACAGCATAGAGGTGGTGGCTGCACAACACTGCCAGTGCACGAAGTGCCATCGAATTCTTCACTTTAAAAAGGTTAATTTTGTTATATGACCTTCATTTTAGAAAAAAAAAAAAAAAGACGTTTACAATTTCGCTGAAATGTCTATGACTCACAAATCTTCTGGAAATCTTTTGAAGCCTGTGTGCCCTTTCTCCAGAAAACCCGGCACAGACCCTCTGAGGTCAGACTGCGGAGACATTTGGGCTGCAAACCTGGGTTCTCAAACAGTGGTCTCTACAGGGAGCACACGCCCAGGGGAGCTGAGGAAGGACAATCCACCGTGTCTTTCTGTTTAAAGATGATTAGTACAAGTTGTCGGTTTATTAACACTGCATGCACGGCCAACAGCGCTGTAACTCAGGCCTGCACAGAGCTTACCTAACGCTTGCATGTTCTACATAAAGTGAATCTAGGGAGCTCACAGGGTCGGGACTCACTCAATACCCCCACAGGGAGGGAATTCATCTGTTTCCGAAGGATCCAGCCCCAAGATACAAACACCCCCCCACTAGGCCCCACCTCCACCACTGGGGATCAGATTTCAACACGAGGTTTGGAGGGAGCGGGCATCACACTACAGCACATGCCTGGCATCTTTCCACGGAAACGGCAGCATTGCATCCTCCAAAAGCCTGAAGTGGGCCGGGCGCGGTGGCTCATGCCTGTAATCTTAGCACTCTGGGAGGCCGAAGCGGGCGGATCGTTTGAGCTCTCAGGAGTTCGAGATCAGCCTGAGCAAGAGCGAGACCCCGTCTCTACTAAAAATAGAAAGAAATTAGCTGGACAACTAAAAATATATAGAGAAAAAATTAGCTGGGCACAGTGGCGCATGCCTGTAGTCCCAGCTACTCGAGAGGCTGAGGCAGGAGGATCACTTGAGCCCAGGAGTTTGAGGTTGTTGTGAGCTAGGCTGATGCCATGGCACTCTAGCCCAGGCAACAGAGTGAGACAAAAAAAGCCTAAAGTGGTCAGAGCCCCAGGCCCGAAGCTTCCAGGACTTCCAGTCCACAGTCCCTTTCCCATACCCTCCCTACTTTGTAAATCCTTCCTTACTTTGCCTGGAAGTCGGAAGTCATGGAGGAACATGGAGAGGTTGAAGGAATAGAAAAAGTCAAAAGGGAGGAATTAAGAGGGCTCCTCAAATCTCGGTGATTCTTGAGCTGAGCAAAGCAATGCTGAGAGACGAAGCTGGAGGGGCGCGTGGGGGGTCTGCCACAGCCTGAGCCGGCCCAGGAAGGAGATGGATGCAAGGGCAGTGGCTTATTTGGGCCCAAAACCTGGGCTCTCAGTCAGTGGTTTCCACCGGGGTAGGTGCAGCTGAGGGGTGGGGCGGGATGCGTCACTGAGGAGGGGGAGATATCCTTAAAACTCCATTTAATTTCTCCTTAAAATTTACTATTTCTTGTGGCATGTTTTATCATGTATGTTAACATATCAAAAGAATGGTGTGCATAAATATGTATATGATGTGCGAATAACAAATATACACACATTTGCAGTGCATGCTCAGTGGTTTCTTTTGTGACCTCATGGTGCCACCAAAAATGTTGGGGAACCCCTGTTTTAAAGGACCAAGCGTGGAAGTCTGGATGGATCCTCACTAGGACTCTGAAACTAAAATGGCCTTTTGAAAGTGTTCTGTTCTGAGTAATGGGAATAAATTTCTGGACTCCTCACATTTTTGTCTCTAGAAATGTGAATCCTTCAGTTTATTTAGAGGAAATGAAAGCAATAACTTCTTTTATTCCCCCCCCACCTCATCCTCCCCCGTCTGCCCCTCCCCATTGGCTGAGTTGCTGGTTGCCAGCACCCTGGCGTTCCCTCCTTCCGGAATGCTGTCCCGGCTGGTCCCTGAAACCACATGTGACCATGCCATTTCCTTCCCACTCCTAGGCTTTTCCCACGGATTCCCTCTGCCTCTGCTTGGCTACATCGTGCTCATCTTTCAAGCCCCACCGAGGGCCAATATCCCTGTGGTGTCTCCTTTCACACCCTGGTAAGAATGTCATTGCTCTAGTGCCATTGTCGTGTGGGTAGCACCTGTTATAGTCCGCCCAGTTCTAGTGCTGACTGGCTTCCCCGGTGAACCAGGAGTGTCTGGGGTAGGACCCGGCCCCCCGCACCTCTCCCTGCTTCCTAACCAGGCGGGGAGCCATCGAACAGCCCCTGCGAGCTGTGAGGACGAGGGCCGTGTGGCTGGGTGCACCTGCCACGTCTGGACTGAAAGCTGGCTCCCTGCACACCGTTTGGGTGTGAACAGCCTCCAAGTGAACAATGGTGTTTCCCACTTCACCCATTTGCCACTTCTCTCCTCATTCGTATTAACGTGTGATCCTAACTCGCTCTACAGCAAAGAACACGCTGCCTCTGAAACTGAAAAAAATGTGTGTTTCCTAAGTGACCAAGACTTGATCAACAAGTCATGAACAAATGACCCCGGGTGAGCCTGACCTCAGCAGACGTCACCGCTGCTGCGACTGTCACACACGGCCCTGGCGAGGGACAGGCAGCTCTGCAGAGCTAGGAACTCACTCAATACCCCCACAGGGAGGGAATTCATCTGTTTCCGAAGGATCCAGCCCCAAGACACAAACACCTCCCACTAGGCCCCAGGACCCGCTGGCGCAGGGCTGAGAGGCGCCCTCAGGACAGAGTCCCTTGGCTTGCAGAGGGGTGAGGGCAGCAGGCTGGGCAGTTTGTGGGTCAAGAAGGATCCTGTCAAGGCTTGGGTTTAGACACAGTGAGGACCTACCTGAAGGTGGGCCCTAATTCACATTTGCCCTCACTCCTAGGTTGTGTAGTCCGTGCTCTGGGGACCATTCACCCCCAGTCGCACTGGGCTTTCACTCCAACTTCTGACTTCCCAGCACTGCGCGGCTGCTGAAATTCCTGAGCAGGCCTTTAGCCTCCCAGCTGCTGGGTTGTTTTTTGGTTTTTCCTTTGGAGCAGCACCCTGTGCATGCACATCTTGGGAATCAGCCAATTGGCTTGAGGAAAAATTGAATGCAGAATTTTAGGCCTCTTCTATTTCATTCTCTTCTTTCTTTCTGGGATTTTTTCCTTCAAATTCCAGGTGCTTACACAGCCTCAAGTTCTGACTTCTGTCTCCTCAGTCAGGTGAAATGGTCACGTTCTGCATTGCTTTATTTCCTGGGCTGCAATTTAGGCACTGTCCTCTAGTAAAACTGGGGTACTTGGGACTCACCCCACGGCGTCCTTCCTCCCAAGGACCAGCTCCTTGTGGCCTGGCCATGTTGGTTGCTCTCCAGTGCTTTCTAGCATTTGTCTTCTGGTTTTTGCCCAGTTTTTATAGCTATTTGGGGGGATAGGATTAGTCCAATCCTAGCTACTCTGCAATGGCCAGAACCAGAAAGACTTTTTACAAGTTGTTACTACAAACTCACAATAGAGTTGTCAGATTTCTCACCTATGGTCAAGGCTCCTGTCTTGTAACACAAGAGTAAAAGGGAACACTGAGTCAGCCAACGTAGAACATTTCCCCCCTACACCCTACTTTCATGCTGGGCAGTGCTTTCTAACAGAGATATAGACTGTCAGTCACATATGTAAGTTCAATGTTTTCAGTGGCCACATTTTAAAAGTAAGTGAAAGCAGGTGAAACTAATTTTTATGACCCATTTTATTTACCCAAATGTGTGTAAAATATTATCATATTCACATGTAATCAGCATCAAAATTCTGAGTGATTTTCTTCTCCTCATGCTAAGTCTTTGAAATAGAGTATGCATTCTTATGCTTACAACACAATTTGGACGTTACATTTTTGTGCGAAATACTTGATCTGTGTTTAGAATTCATAAAATTTACAATTGAAAAATTAGGTTCACAGGTGCAAGTTGTTCATACATAATTAAAGTTGTCCAATAGCTGAGTAGGGAATCCATTTTAGAATTTAAACTTAAAGGAATTTAAATAAGATTAAGTATCAGTTTCTCGGTCACCCTAGCCACATTTCAAGTGCTTATTAGCCACGAGTGGCTAGAGGCTACCACAGATCTGGGTCACCTGAATGAAAGAGGACTCTGCATCTGTGGGCTCCCAGGAAGTCCCCAGGCCACTCACATCTGACTGCCTGTGACTGTCTTCTCTGGCCCTGTGGTTGCCAAATCCCCAGCCAGATTTTCCTCATCATTCATTGTGGTTAACTTCTAAACACTTTACTATAGATACTGGTGTGTGTGCGTGTGCGTGCACGTGCGTGTGTGCGTGTGCATGTGTTTGCTAACGTTTCTTCTATACCCCGTGGGCAGTCGCACACATCCCAGAGGCGGACAGTTAGCATTCGTTAGCATCTAATGGGAATCCTTACTCAAGGCAGCTGGGGTAAGTTTCAAATAAGTATTTCTGCAAGGCGGTGATTGTTAACTAGATAAAAGATATGAGAAATGACTGTTTACTGGTGAAATAAGTGATGTTCACCATCTGTGATTGTTCAGGTATCTCCCCCTCACCATGAACGGAGTATAAGAATCTGAAGTGCCCAGTGGCCCTACACTTTGAGAAGAGTGCCCTAGGTTTATCCCCGTGTTCCCCACTAAACAGAGCATACGGTGGCCTGATACAGTGTTCCCACCGTCAGAACACAGTCCTGTCTGCCTGGGGGGCATATGCAGGAGCATGTCTGGGCCACCTGAGCACCTGAAGGCTCACAGACCAGGTGGCAGGACCAGGGCCTGCTTGCTAATGACTGATTACTGCCTTGGCAGAATCCAGTCTTTGTCCCTGGGTAGCAAGGTCTGGGGGGAGGCAGCCAACACTTGCTGATGAGCACAGGGAGACCTGGTTGGTGGCGATGGCTGGACTGGCTTTGGGTGAGTCCAGATGCTGTTTACTGGATTATGCTTTCTTGTTTTCTTGAACTTGTGGAGGCAACAAAATATGTTAATAACAACACAGCGCTAGAAACTGTTCAAGTTTAACATAGGAAATGATCTTTCCTTAAAAATAATCTGGCCATTAGTCCTCAAGGAATTCCCCAAGGAGTTTCTCCCTAAAAATCTTTTATCCTTAAGTCACTCACATCTCCTTTAGTGCAAGATTTTCCTTCTTCCTACAGGCTCAGATATCACTTCCCAAATTCACGTTATATAGCTATCTGTATTAATCACAGTTCTCAGGGAAACAAAAGCAATAGGGTATACAGATGCTCCTCAACCTACAATGGGATTACATCCCAATAAACTCAACATACATTAAAAATATCATAAGTCAAAAATGCATTTAATACATCCAACCTACTGAACGCCATAGGTTAACTTAGCCTAGCCTACCTTAAACGTGCTAAGAACGGCATGGGGAGGAGTATCATACCACAAATGCCCAGGAAAATATCAAAATTCAAATTTTGAAGTATGGTTTCTACTGAATGCATATCACTTTTGCATTATTGAAAGGTCAAAAATTTGAAAGTAGAACCATCATAAGTCAGGGACCATCTGTATATAGACTTGTAAGAAGGGATTTACTATGGAAATGAGTTCACATGATTATAGAGGCCGAGAAGTCCCACAGCCTGCCACCTGCAAGCCGGAGAACCAGGAAAGCCAGTGATGTGATTCAGTCTGAGTCTGAAGGCCTGAGAACTGAGGTGGGGTGGGAAACAGTGCAATTGTGAGTCCCAGAGTCCAAAGGCAGGAGGGCAGGAGAAGATAGATGTCCCAGCTCCAGAAGAGAGCAAATTCACTCTTCTTCCACCATTTCGTTCTATCTGAGCATCTACGTGATGTCTGCCCCCATTGGTGAGGGTTATCTTCTTGACTCAATCTCATTCGAATGCGAATCTGCCAGGAAACACTCACAGATACATTCAGAAGTAATGTTTTACCAGCCATCTGAGCACCCTGCAGGCCAGTTGACACCTGAAATTGACCGTCACACCTTCCTAGACTTACCTTCCCAGATTGAGCTTAACTAGGTCCTGAGCTTATCTTTCATCTCCTCAAACTCACTAATAGAGAAAGAACTGGCAGGTACTTTCACAATTTTTACTGTTCTTCTCAGAGTTTTCTAGGCTATTATGCTTGTTTATTCTCTGACATATATTTTAGAATCAACTTGTCTAGTTCTAGATTTAAAAAAAGAAAGAAATTTAAAGAAAAAGAAAGCCTACTGGTATGTTATTGAGATCACATTAAATTTATAGATTAATGTAGGGAAAATTGGAATTTTTATTATGCTGAATCTTCCTGTTCAAGAATATGGTATATCATTCCATTTGTAAAAGGCTTTTGTGTCCCTCATATGTGTTTTAACATGTTTGATCTATGGGTTTTTGTATATATATTATCAGGAATTTTTATATATTATAAATTGGTTTCTCTCATTATATCTTCTAGCTATTTTTACTATGTGTGAGGGCTTTTGGTTTTTATATATTTTATATCCCACTATCTTCCTGATGTCTATTATTTTTTGTCATAATGTTTCAGCTGATTCTCTTGGGTTTCCCAGGTGGGCAATCACATCATCTGCAAAATGTGTTTGTTTTACCTCCTTTCTAACTTCAATACCTCTATTTTCTTTCCTTTCTCTAATTGTGTAGTAGTAGTGGGGATCTTAGAGGTGATGTCTCCAGTTTTTCCTCATTAAGTACAATGTTGACTTTGAAGGTGCTCATCAATTTCTATTTCATTAAGTATTTTAAAATCAAGAGTGGGCATTCAAGACCATGGGAACAAAATGCAAAGTCCATAAATAGATTCATATGCAAATTTAATATACAATGAAGGCATCATCTCACATCGGTGTGGAAAGGGTAGACTTTTTAGTAAGTGTTTTTAGTATAACCTGATAGCCATATGGTAAAATATAGAATCAGAACTATTCCTCAGCTATATACCAGGATAGATTCCAAATGAACTAGGGATTTAAATGTAAATAATGAAACCTTACAAATATTAGGAAAAAAAGGGGTGAATTCCCTTGTGGTATGGTGGCCCCAATAATGCCCATGTCCTAATCCCTAGAACCTGTGAAGAATGTGTTACCTTACATGGCACAAAGGACTTTGCAGATGTGATTAAGGTTAAGGACCATGAGATATATTAACCTGGCTTATCCAGCAGGACCCAATATAATCACATGAGTCCTTAAAAGTGGAGACTCTTTCCTGGCTCTATTGGGAGAGATGTGACCACAGAAGAAGGGTCAGAGAGATGCAGTGTTTCTGGCCTTGGACATGGAAGGGGGAGGCCAGCCACCCAAAAGCATGGGGATTGCCTCCCGAAGCTGGAAAAGCCAAGAAAACAGATTTTCTCCCGGAGCCTCTAGAAAGGAATGCAGCCCTACTGACACCTTGACTTTAGCCCAGTGAGACCTGTGCTGGACTTCCAACCTACAGAACTGTAAGAATAAATTTGCGTTGTTGTAAGCCACTACATCGTGGTTATTTGTTATGGCAGCAACTGGAAATTAATATATCTATTTCTCTGCCTGTAAAGCAGAGGGACCGTCTCTTGGCCCTACCCTGAGTCACAGTCTGAGCTTCTGGCTGCCCTTTCCTAAATTCTTATTCAGTAGGGATGTTGGAAATAGTGGCACAAGTGAGGGAGTCACAGAGGGTGCACCCCCAAAACGCAGGTGGGGAGGACAGAGAGCTGGATTGAAGAACTTTGGTCCAGCAAATTGCATTTGAACAAATGAATATCTGGTTCCTAGAAACTTCAGAGATAGAAGTGGGAATTTTAGAAGATTAACATAATCTCCTGGGAAGGAGTGTTATTTTAATTTGTCAGAATAAATTACTAAATATGTAGCCTGCCACGTGCCCCCTCTCAGCCCCAGGGAATTTGGCTTCTGCAAGATTCTAATGACCTAAATTGTGATGCCACCATAATTATAGTGTTATTAATATTTAATGACCATATTGTCCTCTGTTCTATAATGAGAGTATTTTAAAAGCAAAATTGGCAAAGGTAAAGATGAGAAATTAGCCCTAAAGTATTATCACGTGGCTCCCCAGAGAACTGAAACTTAACACAAGGTCTCAAAGAGCTTTTGTTCACATGGAATGCATTTGTAAATCAGGCTCGACATTTGATTTCACAAAACTAAGAAAATGCAATTTCTTAAAACAGTGGTAAAAAAATACATAATATAAACCATTTAACCATTTTTAGGTGTTCGGTTCAGCCATGTAAGTACATTCACATTGTTGTGAAATAGATCTTCAGAACTTTTGTTTTGTTTTGTTTTGTTTTGTTTTTTTTGAGACAGAGTCTCACTCTGTTCCCTGGGCTAGAGTACCGTGGCGTCAGCCTAGCTCACAGCAACCTCAAACTCCTGGGCTGGAGTAATCCTTCTGCCTCAGCCTCCCGAGTAGCTGGGACTACAGGCATGCGCCACCATGCCCGGCTAATTTTTTTTCTATATATTTTTAGTTGGCCGATTAATTTCTTTCTATTTTTTAGTAGAGATGGGGTCTCGCTCTGGTTTCGAACTCCTGACCTTGAGCTATCCGCCCACCTCGGCCTCCCAGAGTGCTAGGATTACAGGCGTGAGCCACCACGCCCGGCCCGATCTTCAGAACTTTTTAATCTTGCAGAACTAAAACTCTATACCCATTAAAAACCAACTCCCTATTCCCTCCTCCACCCAGCCCCTGGTAAACACCATTCTACTTTCTGTATCTATGAATTTGACTACATTAGATACCTCAAATAAGTAGAATCATATAGTATTTGTCTTTCTGTGGCCAGCTTATTTCACTTAGCCTAATGTCCTTAAGGTTCATTCATGTTGTAACATGTGTCAGAATTTCTCTTCTTCGGGGCTAAATAGTATTCTATTGTATGTATTATTATACATCGCATTTTGTTTATCCACTTATCCATTGATGGACATTTTGGTTGCTTCCACTTCTTGGCTAATGTGAATAGTGCTGCTATGAACATGATTGTACAAATATCTCTTTGAGACCCTCCTTTCAATTCTTTTGTACATATACCCAGAAGTGGAATTACTAGATCCTATGGTGGTTCTATTTTTAATTTTTTGAGGAACTATCATACTGTTTTCCATAGTGATGAAACCATTTTACAATCCCACAAACAATGCACAAGTGTTCCAATTTCTCCACATACTCACCAATGCTTATTTTGGGTTTTTGTTTGTTTTATCATAGCCCTACTGGTGGGTATGAAGTGATATCTTGTAGTGATTTTCATTTGCATTTCTAGAAAATGTCATTTTTATGAGGCAAGTTCATATTTTCAAGGCAATGTCACAAATCATATTTCTATATCTCAGCACAGAGATAACTATTGGGAACACAGCAGAAATTTGTGGATAAATTCTGCATAGACTTGCTGTTCATTTTCAAACATTTGAGCACAGTCTGTATCTGTATTAGGCAAACTCTAGGAAATTAAAATCTAATAGTGGGGACAAGACAGATACAAACACATGCCAGTTAGTAAGAGAGACAAGCATTTTCCACTCATATTACTTTAATGTCTATATATATATTCTGTTTCCCAAATTACATATCAGTCCATATGCATTATGTAAACTTTTCAAATCTCTATAATATTTCCATTAAAATGCATATTTATTCAACTTTAGAATCTTTCTGCATTTTTACATTTATATGAATAAATTAAATGGTATCTCTACAAACACTCAAATAATATATTTGTTTGGGGTTATCACATAACACGAAATAATTACATAATCAATGCAGTATTCTTTCCATTTATTTATGTGGCACTGAGACAAGGTTTTTACACAAAAGACTGTTTTTATTTTAATAAAATGTACATAAATTATGGACAGTCTACTTGTGTGGAAGCCCCCACTTACCCCTTTTTCAGATATATTTTCCATTTAGCTATATATAACATATGCCTTGGCATGAAATAAAATTTCAAAATCATTCAGATAGTACAGTTAATGAATTTGAATTATAAAAAAGATAATTTTTTAAGGTTCAATTAAAGTGATTTCTTATTTTCCTATGCTTCATCTTTTAACCTACTTCTCAGAGTTTGATTTTAAGTTGAAGCAATTCTCTACGAAGCATTGCCATGTGGTATTATTCTACCTATTTTACATCTCTTGAGGATAAAATGTTTAGACGTACCATTAAGCTCAAAACAAAATGTTGGGGTGTCAATAATAACCCTTTTAAAATGCATGCCCCTGACAACAGACTGGTTCTTCAGACGAGAGATAATAAAAGTCACCCTTCATTTCTACCCCAGAATAACTTCCAAAAGCCCGAACTGTGCTGTCCGGTATGGTAACCACATATGCGTGGGACCCCAGCTTCCCCTGCTTTCTCTCTGTGCTGGTCAAGAAACACACAGGGCCTTGACTGCTCTGTGACCCGGCCAGCTACATGTTTCCCCTGCAGGCTTGAACCCAAGCCCAGGCCTTGGGCATTCTCAGGCACCGATAAGGGTGTTTAGGCTGTTGCTGGAAACACTGGAAGATGAACCATGTTGCTAAACACGTAGAAGCCAGCCCCGCCCCCAGCCAAATTCCTTAAACCATCCTGTGAACTCCTGACCCAACCCCTTCCCTGGGGACGTGCCTTGGTAGAACTTCCCTGTCTCACTCTCCGTCACACGGAGCTGCAGCCCACCCCATAGGTAAGTCCCCCTAATAAAGGTCTGGACTGGTCACCCTGGCATTTAGTGCTGCTTTTTTCTGGAAATCCCCGACAGGGTGCCATCTCGGGATGGTTTGGGACACTCCCTCGTGGGAATTACCCGCTGTCACTTGGGGGCTACTCCAGCCTCGAGTGTGGCCTGACAAATCAATGTGGCTATTTAAATTTAATTTAAAATTTAGTTCTGCAGTCACAGCAGACACTGTTCAGGCACTCAGAACCGCGTGTCGCAGGTCGCTGCACTGGACAGCACAGAGGTAGAGCATTCCCGCCACCACAGGAAGCTCTATGGGGCGGCCTGGCACCGGGGCACAGAGGTGCCGATTCCTATGTGAATATGGAACTGCGTGCACATTTCCCTTCTGACTCACAAAGGCTACTTTTTTAAGCTTATCTTGAAGACCACCCATCACAATCCTGTTTATTTTAGCCCAAGACAGTGGTATAAAAATAAGAGACTGTGTACAATCTCTCCAAATCACGTAATGTGATCTAAGAGCCCAAAGCCCCATAATGAATCCCATCCTTGTCAATGACCAACGCCATCCCATGGGCTCCCTCTGGACCGAGGCATCTTTGTGAAGGCGCAGTTCTCCTTTGGTAGCCACAAGGAAGGCTTGCTAGGGACTCCTCATCAGTGTAAACTAGTCTTCTCCGTTACCCTAGCTGGCCACCTTTAGGAAGGGGCCCTGAGGGCATTGGTTTTGCTCTTTACTCTGAGGTCAGTCCCAGGACCCCCGAGGTGGCCACTCAGGGCAGGATAGCCACCCACACAGGCCATTCAAGGTTTCCCACGAACAGCCAGGCCCACACGTCCTCAGCCAGGGCTACCCACGTGCCATCTGAGCGTCTCGTGCCCAAAGCACGGGCGGACATTCCAACCTTTCCACGTTCAGGGCCCAGATTGTACCTAAAGTCTCTCCTGAGAGCCAACACTTGCCAAAATATAATTTAAAACATATGGAAATAGCAATTGATATAAGCCCAAGGAAAATTATTCTTAGTAAAATTAAAACTCTTTCAAAATAATAAACTCTCATCTGACTAGTCCAATACAAATGCTCTTTTCACAATCTCTTTATCCCTTAATTCCTGAAAACAATGCACTCGACCTCAGAAATTTGTCTTTAAGCTATAATTTAAAAAAATAATACATTTTAAAAAATATTAAATGTGCATTATTTGGAAATGAGTGTATGCAAATGAACCTGTAAATATCAATATTTAAACCAATTTATCAATTCTCCAGTCCATGGAGGGAGGTATTCATATATTTGAAATTTGAAAATCATTTTTCTTAACAACTATGACAGTGGTTTCTGGACTGTGTCCTTAAGCACAAGCCATTATTCCTATATGACGTGACACATAAACACAAAGATTTAAAGCTCCACGGGACAGGGAGATTTGGCAGTCTTCTGATGGAAGATATCAAAGTTGAAGGCTAAAAGATACTTTGGTGGTATAGCTGGGAACAGATTCTGTAACAAAAAGAAAAAAATATGCTCAACCATTCACCATTTTATTATGAAATATAACTACAAGGCATGGCCTATGAAAATACACAAATTATTGCCACTTCATGCTTTCAGTATAGAGATAATGTATAGGTGCTAAATAACACATTTATCACCATTTAAGTCAGCCATCACAAACATGTAATCAAGCTTTAGAAATGTTTAGATCGAATTAATTCTCATTCTTTTGCAATCTTTCCAACCAACTCACACAACTACATCAAGATCTTGGAAACTGCATGACCCTATAGAAATAAAAGTCAACAGAACAGAAACAGATGGACTTGGGATTGTGGATCCCAGGTGGAAGGGAGAAGTTAGGACTATTCCTACACCAAGCCTGATCTTACTAGGGAAACCTTCTCCCAAACTTGTTCTTCCTGCTAGTCAGCGGCCCTCTCTCTCCCTTCCCAGGTAATCTTTTCAAAGGATGTCTATAAAGCAACAGTTCTCAGGCACAAGGCATCAACGCCACCTGGAAGCTTGTTAGAAATGTACCTTCTCAGCCCTCCCCAGACCTGATGGGCAAAACCCTGATTCTTAAGTTCACTGAAGTGTGAGGACCAGTGGCGGCTTCACATCCCCATCATTCCTTAGTTGCATGCGGGTGCAGGCGCAGGGAGACTAAACCTACTTTTTTTCCTGATACCCACTGACTCTATGACTGACTCAGACAGTGCTTGAATGAGGAAGGAGAGAAAAGATGGAAGACACCACAATTAAGAAAGGAAAACAAATAAATTCTTAAAAATTCAAAGCACATGCTTGACCATATATAGGTTGAACCATAAGAAACTAGCATTTTTATAGGTCAAAACCAGCTGAATATTAGCAATACCAATATGAGTATATGAAAGATAATTATTATAATTATTTATAAATATTAAATTCTGCATCATCTTGACATTGAGTATTAGCAACAGGATTATCCATTATGGAGAAATAATTAAAATTATTATAATTATTTAGAAATAAGTGAATGGATTCAAAATCTATCACTAATTTTTAAAAGCAAATTATTTTTAAATGACAGATTATTTTATTTAAATAATGAATTTATTTATTAATAAATATTTTATAACGAATTTGTTCATTAATAAATATTTATTTTATAATAAATTTATTTATTTTATTTAAATTAATTAACTTTATTTATTTATTTATTTTTTGACACAGAGTCTCACTCTGTTGCCCGGGCTAGAGTACATCAGCCTAGCTCACAGCAACCTCCAACTCCTGGGCTCAAGCAATCCTTCTGCCTCAGCTTCCCAAATAGCTGGGACTACAGGCATGTGCCACCATGCCCGGCTAATTTTTTCTATATATTTTTAGTTGGCCAATTAATTTCTTTCTATTTTTAGTAGAAACGAGGTCTTGCTCTTGCTCAGGCTGGTTTCGAACTCCAGACCTTAAGCAATCCGCCTGCTTTGGCCTCTCAGAGTGCTAGGATTACAGGCGTGAGCCATCGTGCCCGGCCTAAATTAATTAACTTTAAAAGCAAATTATTTTTGCTGGCCACATAGAGCCAAAATTTAAGACCTATTCTCTCTAATCCATTTTTATATTTTTATATAATAGCTCTAAAATATAATTATGAACAATTAAATGAGTAAAACAGAACGATAAAGGTTTTCACAAGAGAAAAATCATACATCAGTGAGTACTAATTAAAAAAAGAACCAAAAAAGATTAGGGATAGCTAAATAGATTAAAAGTAACTTTATAGAAATGTTCTTAATTTAGTTGAAAAGGTTTTTAATTTATCAAATAAATGGAATTTTTCACTAGTGCCATTGAATCTCTGAATCTCTGAATGTGACTAAGCATCTTCACACATCTCCTGATGAGGGAGGAGCATGCTCTTGTGCATGGTATTTCCTGAGGGTGACAGAGGGAACCTGCCCACAGATCTCGTCGTCACGGGCGCAGGGGCCAGCTCTACCGTCTCCCTACACCCACAGGAATCTCTCTTACTGTCAGCTCCACGCACAGCTCACCAAGGAAAAGAACCGAAAAATTAAGTGATAACTCCAAGGCATTCAGATCCAGAAAGGAGGAGGTGATTAGAAGACCAAACAGCCATTTACGCCTTTTTCCTGTGGATGTCTGCATGTGACAGGCGGAGGGGACTCTACGCCTTCCCGCACATCAGTAGGATCTCACGACTCCTTCCAAAACAGCCACCAGAATCTGGCTCTGGGAAACACCCGTCCCACCCTTTCCTGAGGGACCTGACCACCCGTGCTCCTCTATATTGTCACCGTCCTGTGGAAAAGCAAAACTAAATGGATCTAGTCACTAATCTGCCATCTTGTGTTTTTCCTCTTGGGATATTTTTTATATAAGTGTCCCTTGATTTTATGTGACATAACTTTTTCAAAAGCTGAAAATAAATGGATTTTGAAATGGAATCATATATTCCCATTAATGTCTAATACTATTTCGTCAATACTATTTAAAGCTCGTGTATGGTTAATAATGCAATCCTCACATTCTAAGGGTGTGTTTCTCAGCCTCCCTGTCAAACAGTCGATGATATATCAAGCAATCAAATGCACTAGGAAAATTTGATATTTTAAGGGAATATGTCATTTTGGTTTGGATTTTTGGGAGGGTAAATGGAAAAATAATTTGCAAAGTAACCTGCTCCCTAACCAATTAACTTTTTGTCAATTTGACTTAATAAATGTGTGGCATAAGGGAGTGGAATTCTGGACATTCATTTTAAATAATTTTAAATATGAGTAACCCACCTCTTTCTTTAAGATCTTCAATATAGGCTTTCATAAATTCTTTATCAAAATGTCGGCGATCCCGTTCACTTTCCATTATTTCGTCACCGTCTTGACATTGTGTATTATCAATAGGGTTGTCCATAAGGCTTACAAATCTATTCAAGAAAGTACGGAAAATAAGACATTATCACCTGTGCATTTTTAACTGCAAATTTTCTCATGTCAGAAGACAACTCTGTGGTAGGAAACCCCAACATCTGGCTTATCCTTGAAAGTCACAGTTGATCACATACTATGAGTCTCACAGTGGAAACCCAAATCCAACAGGAGTGTGGAGTCAGTTTTAAGGCGGAGACTGTCCAGAGCCCTGATGAGGAACCAAGAGGACCTTAGTCACAGAGAAGACAGGGCAGGAGATGCGAAGTAGACAAAACGCACCCTCTCGGTCAGATCCTTACAATTGCATGTCATCTTGCAGTGTTTGATTTTATTCTCAATTAGTGACATCGAAGTTTAAAATGATGTCACTAAATTACAAAGGACTCAGAGAAAATCCCTACAAAAGAGGTATTCAGAAAACACACTATTGCTATGAAAAAAGCAGCATTTGATCTTTTGTCTTCAAGATTTTTAAAGATGTTTTGGTGTGAAAGACAATATAATTGTTTCAATCCAAAATTGGAAATCTCTCAAATAGTCTCTGGTTGCAATTGTAGGCCCTGCAGTCTTGAGGTGTTAGCTGCTCTCCCTGGTTTGTAGGAGAGTGCTCTGTGTATGGGAGATAGAGCCACACACGTGTCATGCTTTAGTGTATTTCCCTCTTCATTTTTCTTTTAATTTTATTTAATGTCTGAATATGGAGAAAATAAAAGAGCTTTCATTTTTAATGTATATAGAATCATTCCTTTACAATTTTTCATTGAATTCATTTTTATCATTCTTCCCTATTCCAAAATAGGAAACATATCTATATTTTATTCTTCAAAGTTTTTATCAAAGTAATCGCTGTACATACTTTACATTTTGCAGAGTATAAGGTACTTTTGTGAAGCAGTATTCTCTCACCCTCCCCTACATTACTCTTGGATCGCAGAGGCAATCTCTCCTTCATTGGTCAATTGCTAATTTTACTTAATCTATTTAAAATATCTTCTACCTTAGGACAAATATTTTAATGTCAGTCAATCAAATGATGGTATTCCTCCCTTTCTCTTTAATTTTCCAACCTTCACACCTCCCAATTTTTATCTATTCTTTTAACATTTTATTATAAAAATTTTCAAATATTCAGAAAAATAGAAAAATTTTATAATGAACACCCATGTACACACCTCCCAGCCTCTACTTTTAACAACTGACTGCCGGGCATGGTAGCTCATAGCTGTAATCCGAGCACTCTGGGAAGCTGAGGCGGGAGAACTGCTTGAGTTCAGGAGTTCGAGACCAGCCTAAGCAAGAGTGAGACGCCGTCTCTACTAAAAATTGAAAAAATTAGCCAGGAGTAGTGGTGCATGCCTGTAGTCCCAGCTACTTGGGAGGCTGAGGCTGAGGAGGATCTCTTGAGCCCAGGAGTTTGAGGTTCCAGTGAGCTATAATGACGCCACTGCACTCTATCTAAGGCAACAGAGTGAGACTCTGTCTCCATAAAAAAATTACAAATAAAAAATAAAAAACATCTGACTATACTTGCTTTATCACATATCCACACATCCATCCACACATCAGCCATCTTTTTTATTTTTTTTATTTTTATTTTTTTTTAGAGATTGGGTCTCACTCTGTCACCCAGGCCAGAGTGCAGTGGCACTATCATAGCTCACAGCAACCTCAAACTCCAGGGCTCAGGTGGTCCTTCTGCCTCAGCCTCCCAAATAGGTGGAACTACAGGCTACAACACACCCAACTAACCATCTTATCTTTTTGATGCCTCTCAAAGCATATCACAGACATTGTATCCTTTTACATTGTTAAGGTCAATACTATACTCATTCTGATGTGTAACCACATCTAAACTTTCTTTTGCCTGCAGTTTGATTCCAGAATAGAAAATGAATAAACAATATTTACATTTTTGTGACAATTATGTGGTAAGGCTTGGTGATGCCTTCATACTTGAGAATGAGCCACAGAAATGCTGGTTGGGCACCCTGGGTATTCGGGCGCTGGCCACGGGGCGGGCCTCACTGTGGGTGGTCACCCAGGCAGGGTGTTCACAGGTGCTCTGGGGACTCTCCAAACACCAATCTCCAGGGTCCTTTCTCCAGGGCCACCCTCGGGGAAACCTCGGGCCTTGGGCAGAGTGCTCTGCCCACTGGAATCGAGGAGGACGTTGGGGAAGGCTGCCTGTTACTATGGAAATTTTCCCTTTTTCCTTCTGTTTCTAGCACCATGTTTCTGCCTGTTCCTCCCTGTACCTGGAATTTCTGACCACCGAGCTTCTTCAGAGTTCTTCAGGGCAGACCGGCCGACTCTCCGGCCTGCTCTCTGGGCTTGGGCCTGTTTCATCCCATTGTCACCAGTCACCGCTGTCCTGTCTGTTTTATGTCTCGCATAGACGTGTTGAGATCGCTCGCTCTGTGAAGGCCTCCCCTTGCTCTCTCTATCACTGCAAAGTTTCCGTATTTTACATTTTTTCCTTCCATGTTAATGGGCTCTCAGGAGGGACAAGTGTGAAACATATGGTCAAGCCACCACCATTAACACGGTATTTCTTATTCTTTCTATGACTTCCTTTTTATATTGAACTTGTGGCTTGATCTAGATTGCTTTCTATATGCTTATATACCATGTATTTATGATATCCACTATATACGGCATACATAGCTATGTGTTACAAAGCTTTCTTATGCTATAAAATGAGGAATAGGTTTTATCTTTTTTTTTTATTTCAGCATATTATGGGTTTTATCTTTTTTTCTAACTAGCCAATTTCCTCAATATTGTATGAAGTCATCCATACTTTCCTCGCTGGCTTATGAGAATTCCTGTATCACATATTAGAGCTGATTTCAAGACTACCTAATCTCTTCTAGTAATTTATCTATAAATCATTGCCCTGCATCACATCATTTGCCAAGAATTACAATGTTCTGTCACATTACTCTTGTTTTCTAAAATTATCATTACTGTTCTTAGCTTTTTCCCTTTTACATATATTTTCAAATTCATTTTTCAAGTTCCAAAAAAGAAATTCCATTGGAGTTATGATTGAAATTATATCACACCTAGTTATAATTTTTGGAAGAAATCACATCTTTAACATCTTTTTACTCAGAAAAGATATAGTGGCTCACACCTGTAATCCTAGCACTCTGGAAGGCCGAGGCAGGTGGATCGCTCAAGGTCAGGAGTTCGAAACCAGCCTGAGCAAGAGCAAGACCCCAGCTCTACTAAAAATAGAAAGAAATTAATTGTCCAACTAAAAATACATAGAAAAAAAATTAGCTGGGCATGGTGGTGCATGCCTATAGTCCCGGCTACTCGGGAGGCTGAGGCAGAAGGATTGCTTGAGCCCAGGAATTTGAGGTTGCTGCGAGCTAGGCTGACGCCACGGCACTCTAGCCTGGGCAACAGAGTGAGACTCTGTCTCAAAAAAAAAGAAAAGAAAAGATATAGTATGTCTCTTCCAAATATTCACAGCTTCTTTGATAGCCTTTGGGAAAACATTTTAGTCCCCTTCAAATAAAAGAACTATTTTTCACTAGGATTTTTCCTGGATATTTTGTATTTTTGGTTACTGCTATTAATGTCATCATTTCTTCCCTCATTTTTCTATAGGTTATTCCTGAGAAATCAGTAACCTATTAAATTTTTTTATGCAAGCTTGTTTCTAGTCTTTTGATTGAACTTTCAATAATTCAAAGAGCTTTCATCTGATTCTCTTAGATTTCTGAGTCATTCAAATTATGTCATTTGAAATGACTTTAGTTAGATGACAGTTTTACCCTGACTACTCTTGGATGCAAAGCTGCCGCATGTGGAAGGGACGGATCCTGCTGCCCTCTCACCAGTGGGCCTCTTCTTATCCAAACAACATTCCTAACCCAGCCAAGGACAGTGGGAGACTCATTCCGGTGGATGGGATGGGGTGGGCCGAGGGAGATGTCTTACACCCTGTTAACCTTGTACTTACACAGGTGTGAAGTTGGTCTCTCTGTGTCCAATAGTCAAGCCTCTTTGTTTGCCATGCATTTTGTTGCAAGGACAGGAAGATAGGATTGGACTCTATGCTGACAGTGAGCATTCACCACAGAAAGAGCTTGGGGTCCCAGGGAAATATTCCCTCCAGGGGTGGGGTGGGGTTTAACAAGCACCTGGTATTCAAGGCATATTGGTCTCTGGACACAGAGACAAGGTCGCTCACACTAGAACCATCTCCCGTGAAGGCTCCAAGCTGCTAGGATAGAGGTGATGGGGGAACCCCAAGGCTCCAAATTCTGGCAGGATGTGCTACAAGGCATCCGTCATCAGATGCCTTGGAGTCATTTTAGGTGAGGGTGGAGCTGGGGATTTTCAATTCCATTTCCTTCTCACCCCAGATTGGAGTCTGTTTATATCACATTTGCATGCATGGCTTTTCTTAGTTATGGGTGGTTTAGTTTAAGGAAACGGAAAGAGGGTGAGGCCACCAGGGAGAATTTGTTCAATAGCTGCTGCCTCCTCCAGGCCAGCAGGGACACGAGTGCTGAGCGCCAGGCTGGGGGCCCGGGCATTCACCCTACTGCACCTTCAACCAGCACATAGCATCTGTCCAGAAATCCTCTGGGCCATACACCAAAAACTTCGAAATCCTGTAAAGTCATCAGAACTTCTGTGAACTGGGCTCAGATGCTCAGGGTACGAGAACAATCTAATCCGGTTCCTGAGACAGCTGCCCCAGCTCCAAAGTTCCTAACTCCTTACCTGTGTCCGAACGTGTCTCTTTGGGGATCTCTGGGCTACTCACTTTAACGGTGTGGATGAGTCGCAAAGGGCAGTTGGGAGCTCCACCAGATGGTCCCCACTGACGACCAACAGGGTGAGCTTCTTTAGGTTAAGCATGGACTGAGGAAGATAGGTCAGCCTGTTTTTGTACAAGAGAAAGCTCTGCAGTTCTTCCAGCCTAAGAAGTGAACAGAAGCAGAGAACACCAGGACTCAGCTTCGCAGCTAAGAAAACCAGTGTGAATTACAAATTCCAGTAGGAAATCCCACTTCATTGATTTTATATATACGACCTTTATGAAAACAAACTCACTTTAAATTTTAAATTAATAAGATCATACCAGGTGACACAATTTCTTTTTAAGTTTTTATTGACTTATTCACCAATTGAAGACACATAATAGCAGCAGGATAAGCACTCGGACCATGATGGGGCCTCAAAAATCGGCATATCCCCTCTTCAAGTGTCTCCTGCACTTACAAGACTCAACAGGACACAGGAAAGAAATCTTACTAGAGCTGGAATGAGAGTAAACAGATTTGGGCAATGTATTTCCTTTTGTACATCTTAAAAGCACAGTTATTCTTCTCCCATCATATTTTCCAACTTTAAGATGGGAAGAAAACTACAGAGCGAAAAGAAAATATGTTTTACTCTGTTTTCTATTTTATTCCAACTCAGTGAAAGATTTTTCTTTCATTCATTTGCAAAATTGTGGCTAATTCCACAAATATTTCATAAATTCCCCCTTGTGTTTCAAATCAAAACAATTTCCACTTATCCTCAAAAACCCAGAAAGCATCGATGCACATCACATGTACCAGGAGTAGACACAGGTCATGCAAGACGGCATTCAGGCCTAAGCTGTTGCTGGCTTCTGTGCCATGATAGCCGGCTCATGCTTCTTTATAAAAAAAAGCTTGTAGATTCCAGAAGGCCAGAGACTGTGTTTCATTCACCACTTACCACCCATCCTACTCTCTGGGCCTGCCATACAGGAGCCAAATAATATTATAAATGAATGAATGAATGAATCTTAATTGATTCAGTATAATAATTATTTTTTAAACATGAAATAGCTACAAGAATATAATTTGAAAACCTTGCTAAGCATATCAATTTTGTTTGATAGATTATGTATAGTAAATCAGTAAATGAAATAAAAATAGTTCTCACTGATATTCTAAACATAGAGAGATATGTTTCTATTCTATACATAATAAATTTACTTTTCTACCTCTGTGTTGTAAAGGAAAGTTAATGATGCCGGTCTATGGAAGAATGAAACAAATTAAAGTTGGCCAAGACAATGAAGGTGTGTTCAAATGCACACACATACATGTATAGATGTGATGCAGACTGGAAATTGTCTTATTCTATAATATCCTGGAAAACTAATTTCCTAGAAATAATAAACTCTGGAAAATTAGTTGATTTCAAAGAACACTCATCTGCTACACGTTTAAAATGTTAACTGTGTTGAAGGAGTTAGTAACTAATTCATATACCTCACCTGCAGAATGCAAGTAGCTACCTGTCTATATCTTGTGGCAGGTCATTCAGGTTATTGTTGCTGATATCCAACCATTGCAAATTAGACATCCGCAGGACACATATCGGGATGCTTGAAAACTTGTTTGCTGAGATATCTACAAATGTAACTTGCTTCAAATTACTTAACTAGAAAAGAACAACAAAATATTCTACTTAGTTTTATGAGAATGACAATTAAGTTCAATTAATAATTTTTAGATTGATATTTCTTCCCCAAAGGCATTTCTATGAATATATGCAAAACAGATCAATATAGTCTGTATTTTGGAGAGCCTACTATGTGTCATTCACTGTGTACATGCTGGGAAAAGTAAGAAAAACAGTATACTGTGGCTGCCCTCCAGGAGTTTACACTTTCATAAATAGGCGATGCAATTTTACGTAGTAAGAACTAATGTAAAGAAGCTTTCAACTTGCAGTGTTTTGTTACATGGGTAAATATCTAATCTGCCCAACAACACAGTGGGGTAAGGGCCAGGAATCAACAAAAAGCCCACAGAGAATGGAATATTAGAATCAGGTCCTGAGGTTCCTTGACAGGTGGAAAGGTAGGGAAGGAAACCCATATGGGGGAACAGCATATGCAAAGTCACAGAAGACAGAAAGTGCAAGTCTGAAAGAGTAGAATGACTTGGGGGAGACTGCATTAACAAGTTTTGGCAACTCTTAAGCTGATCCACGTTTGGGTTGGTAAAGTGACATGGCAAATAATCAGAAATCTCTACCATTTATGTTTCATGTCCATAATTTTTATTTTTAACATGGTAATTGAAATATGTGTGGAAATATATTTTTATTTCAAATGCAATGGGAAGAGTGTCTCATGTTTGGATTTGGTCTTATAAGTTTACTAGTACTAGGAAACATAGGAGCTACCTTTCATTGACTTATTTGGAGAATTCATGAATAAAATCTGAGCTGCCTCTTGAGATACATTTTCAAAATTGTTATGAAATATGGAGCCAGTTGGACCAATAGGAGGTATTACTGAAATGTACAGAAAAAAGTAGTAGATTTATGCCTCTATTTAGCTTAATATAAATCCCAATTCCATAGTGCTGAATTTGCTTTAGTAAGATACAGGCCACTAAGCATCCTTTGGAATGGGGACATTCTAATTTTGCTCCTGTTTGGATTTCGAAAATGAATGTGAAGACAGTAAAGTGATGCTGAATAATCAGTCGAGAGAGAGACTTTGGGTGCCTATAACTCAGTCTAAACTCTCTGTGTTGGCAGGGTTATCAGATCAGCAGAAAAATCAAGACTAAATTACTATCACTCACTCTCCTTTCTTCTTTCTATAATAAATGTATAAAATGTATTTTTAGACTATAAAATAATTTATTGAGGTATTTAAAGGAAATAATTTTAAACTTTTGTGAAAATCAGAGTAAGAAAAATCACAGTGCCATTGAACTAGCAAGGAGAAAAATCACTTGGATACAAATTCATTTCCCCACTAGCTACTTTCATCAAGGGCAAAGGAAAACATTCATAAACTCTTTTGGAAAGTATTTATATCTATCTGAAAATTCCAACGTTGTACAGATCAAAATCTGACCCTCAGTCAGAGTAAACAAAACACTTCTTTAATACAAAAATGTACATGTAGCTAGGAAGTTTTATAAGCTTTACCTTTGTCTCAGAATTTCTGATTGCTCCTTCACTTACCTATCTATTCATTCTACCTGCTGTTTATTTGAATTTTAAATCAGAATTGTGTCAATTATTTGTGTAAGTAACATCCTGTGAAGGCAGACAAATTTTAGCAAATGCAGAGGCACATAAAGATGCTGAGAGTGCTGGGGAGGCCCTACCTGCTGGAACACCCTAACTAAACCGGAGGACTCGTAATGGACAGACGTGCTGGAGCTGGCAGAAGTGAGTTTGAGATCACTAAGTATGGTGCTGGATCTTAAAGGCTGTATTAGAAATGCTACGTAATAAGGAATCAAGGCACACTTGTGAATGGGAAGAAGATATGATAAAAGTTGTTTGAATCATTTAAAATTCATCTGATGTTCATCCATTTATTCTATTCACTAATTCAACAGATATTTAGTAAGTGCCTACTATGTGCCACACACTGTCCTGAGCACTGGAGATGTGAGTAGATGAGGCAAAATCCTGCTCTTGTATAGGACTGGTGGAGGGGACAGCAACAAATCAACGTGAGTATAGGAAAATATCTGTGCGATGACGAAACCCAAAGTGGGACAAAGGTTAAATGACTCAACAAATGGAGATTCTCAATAAGCACACAGGAATTATAAACAAACAAATGGAAATTCTGGAGTTAAAGAGCATATTAATGGAAATTTTAAAAATCACTAGGGAGCTCCACAGCACATTCAAAGTGGCAGAGGAAAGAATTGGTGAACTTAAAGATAGATCAATAGAAATTATTCAGTCTAAAGAACAGAGAGAAAGAAAACTGAAGAAAAATGAACAAAGCCTCAGAGACCTGTGGGACAACATCAAGTGTCCCACACACATGTCTCGGGAGTACCACAGGTGAGAAGAGAAAGGATCAGGAGAACATTTTTGAAGCAATAATGGCTGAGACTTCCAAAATATGATGAGAAACTTTACACATCCCAGCTGCTCAATGAACCGTAGCATGATAGAGAAAGAGATCCACACCTGGACCCATCGTATGTGCCGGAGAGCACCTATGCAATTAGAAACACTGGAGGACAGAGGAAGTAGAATGACATAGTTAAAATGCTGAAAGAATTCTACATCCAGAAACACCACCCTTCAAAAACAGAGGTGAAATAAAGAGATGCTCAGATCATCAAAGACTAATAGATTCTGTTGCCAGCAGACCTGCCTTACAAGAAATGCGAAAGGACGTCCTTCAGGCTGAAAGGCAATGACACTAGAGGGTAACTACAGGACACAGAAAAAATAAAGAGCATGGGAAATGATAAATATGTGGATTAACATAAAAGATTCTATAAGGATTCTTTTTTCTTTTTTATTTCTTCTTCTAACTTCTTTAAAAGGTAGAAGATTGTATTAAGCAATAAGTATAGCACTGTAATTTTGGTTTATGACATATATAGATGTAAATATATGATAATAATACAAAGGATGGAAGGAATGGAGCTATATTGGAGCATAGCTTTTATATTTCACCAGAATTAAGTTAGTACTAATCTGAAGTAGATTATGATAAATTAAGAAGTATCTTGTGATCTCTAGAACAAGTAGACACAAAAATAAAAACAAAAATAGCAAAAAAATCAATAGAAGAAATAAAATGGTATTTTTCTAACCCAGTCAAAAGGCAGAGATTGTTAGTCTGGCCAGTAATAATAATAATAACAACTATATGCTGGCTGCAAGAGATACAATTTACGGTTAAAGACACATATAGATTGAAAGCCAAGAGATAGAAAATACGTATCATGTACATCATCATAGGACAGCTAGAATGACTATATTAATATCAGACAAAATTTTATTTAAGAAAAGAAATATTATTAGGGACAAAAAGGGACATTTCATGATATTAATAATAAAAGGGTCAATACATTAGAAAGATAAAACAATGATAAACCGAACAACCCAAAATACATGAAGCAAAAGCTGATTAAATTAAGAGGGCAAAAAGACAAATCAACAATTATAATTGGACATTTCAATGCCCTATTCTTAGTAGTTGATAAAATAACTAAACAGAAAATGAGCAAAAATATAGAAGATTTGAACAACCAACTTGATCTAATTGACAAACAATTGATTCTTGTTATTCACAGTAATTATGTTCTATGAAATCACCATAAACACTGAATCATTGCTCTTAGGGGAAACAGAGAGATAGGAACCTGAGAGCCTCTATTCACATTTATGTCAACCAATCAATACATACCCTTGCTTTATGTGTGTTTCTATTTAAAGACACCTTATTTAATATATTTATGGCCAACAGCACTATAACTCATGCCAGAACAAAGCTTATCTAACATATATTAGATAACATTTGGGTACCATGCTTGTGGACCATTTTTAACCAGTAGGATCAACAACAAAAATGCAAAAAAAAAAAGAAAAGCCATGGCATTAACTAGACAAAAAGGATGATTCTTTGCAGTATAAGAGCTGAAACAAGATGGCAGAACATTGCTTTGCTTGACCTCAGCACATCAAGTGACTCAAACGTTGCACCACTCTGCATACGTCCAAAAATGACCATGAAAGCACCACAACTTTCGATTTGGGGATTGCAAATAAATTTCAACATGTAGGCAAATTTGCAAATATGAAATTTATGAATAATGAGGAACAGTTGTACACAGAACACTCTACCCAACAACAGTAGATACAAATTATTTTCAAGAGCATATGGCATATTTTCTAGACTATATGCTAGACCATAAAATAAGTCTTGATAAATTTGAAGACCTGAAATCACACAAAGCATGTTCTCAAACCACAGTGGAATTAAATTAGAAATCAACAATAAAAATAAATAGGGGAAATCTCCAAATATTTCAAAAATTAAACAACACACTTCTAAATAACTTACTGGCAAAAGAAGAAATCATATGGAAAGCTAGAAAATATTTTGAATCGAATGAAAATTTTAAAACAACATATCAAAGTGCATGAGATGCAGCTAAAGCCATGCTTAAAGGAAAATTCATAAATCTAAATGCCCATATGACAAAAGAAGAAAAGCCCAAATCAATATCCTAGGCTTCCTGGTTATGAAACAAGGAAAAAAAGCCACTTAAATCCAAAGAAAACAGCAAAAAGGAAATAATAAAGGATTACAGTAGAAATCAATAAAAATACAAAACAGAAAATTAATAGAGAAAACCAATGAAACCAAAAGTTGTCTCTATATAAAGATCAATAAAATAGAAAAGCCTTTAGTTAGCGCAACAAGGGAAAAAACAAAAGAAAGAAGATACAAATTACCAAAATCAAGAAGGAGAGCCAGGCATGGTGGCATGCACCTGTGGTCCCAGCTACTCAGGAGGCTGAGGCGGGAAGATCGCTTGAGCCCAGGAGTTTGCGACCAGACTGGGCAACATAATGAGACCCCATAAAGAATAAAAGAGGGATACATCACCACTGACACTTTCTGACAACACAGAAATAAATCAATTAAATCAAAGTAAATCACAGTGCAGAAATGTTTCTTTCTTACTTCAAAGGGCAGCTCAGTTAATTCTAGATTCCCAGAACAATCCAGTCTCTCTAGATTTTCACAGTCTCCCAGTTCTGGGGGAATGCTCGTCAGATGGTTGAAACTCACATTGAGTTCTCTAAGGTTCTTCAAACAACCTGTCATCAGAAAAAGTTAACAGCCGTTGAGTAGGTCTTTTAAGAACAAGAACAAAAACTAAGATGTAAAACATATTAATAACGATGGGGAAGTCACTAAATATATTTTGTGTTTGTTTTTTAAGCATTCTTTATTAAATGTCTACTCATCTTTTATCCTAAGCATTTTGGTCCTTGATCATAAGTATCTATCTATCTACCTACCTATCCACTCATTTATTTATTGCTTACTCTTCTATTGTTTAGTCCTTTGTGAAACTATAGGCAAGGTGAGTATAGGGGATTTGCCCACCATGTACCTTGGGTCAGGCCCAGCACCCGTAAGACTGCAAACTCCTTTGAAATTACATGATGAATTAAATAACAGGCAGTCACTTTGAAGAGTGGCACAGCTTCTAGGAAACACAGTAACCAGCGATAGCCTAACGGTGGGCTCTAATGAGAAGTGAGCTATGTACTGAAATATACATAAAGCTCTACATATGTGCTAAATGATTAAAAGAAGCAAATTGTGTATAGATTACATGTAATTCACCATGTATCTTTGGCTTCATATTTGCATTGATTTAATTATGTTATATCGTGCTTCTTGAAAAATACACTATGAGTCCCTTTCATAGGCAGAACCACGTGTAGAACCATGTGTTCTACAGAGCCACAGCCCCATCCCTTAGGAGCCTCTGCCTTCCAGATGAAGCCAGGGGAGGGGCAGTGGGGACACGTGGCATTCCTCACGGTACTTTCTTAAACCAAGCCACCTCCAAGGCAGGGGGTCATAACCTCAGGGATCCAGTGTGATTGGCCAGGCACAGAACAGAAGGCAGGCCTGGCAGGGCAGGGTACATGTCTGGGGACACAAACGTTCTGGGGAAGATGACAAGAGAGGAGTCTTGGATCACCAAGCTGTGAAACAAGGATGTAGAACTATGTCTATGGCTCCTTCTTCCCCAGCAGGTTGCCCCACCCAGCTGGG
>VBSM01002035.1:7711055-7740606 GCA_008086735.1 Cheirogaleus medius
CGCCTCGGCCTCCCAGAGTGCTAGGATTACAGGCGTGAGCCACCACACTTGGCCAAATTTGCTTATCTTTCAAGTGCCTTTGAATAGAAACAGAGAGGAGCCCCAGCTTATAAATCGCCTGACTTTGGAATGTCACCCATCAGCCACCTTCGGAAATTTCACACCTTTAAATGAACCAAGGTCGAGCCAGACACTGGAGCTGGCTCAGGACTCAGTCTCCCACAAACCTTAAGTATCCTTTGTCACCAATTTCCTGACCTATCATGTTATGGCTTTTCCTTGCGGCTTATCCTCCCAGCTTGACCCTAAGCTCCAAGATGACAATGGGCATGTCTGGCTGCCCTGAGATGTCCACAGAGCTGTTAGAACAGCACTCTGCACCTGGTGGGCTTTTCTCTACTTAGGGATTTGTTTTCTCTTTGAGGCCTTTAACATATTCTATGGTGCAAAACCAAGATTCTTTGGGTTTTTCTTCAAAACCATCAACACAGATGTTTTCCGCCTCAAAATAAGGTAGCCCACATTTGATAGGGACTTCAACGCATTCCACATGCTGGAAAGCATTCCAGACCCTACTGAGCAGCATTGGAACTGGGTGGCAGCAGGATCCAGGGGTTCTGGGGGCTATTTTTAGAAACAGGCCACAGATGCCAACCTGCTCTCTACATGGCTTAAGGCAGTACTAGATAAGTGTGAAATAAACACTGTGGTCCAGGGTCAGTCCTGGAATGGAAACCCCTAGCTGTTACCTGAAGGAAGGGTGGACCAGGTCTCAGTCAGGCATTGGTGTTCAGGCCAGTGGGGTGCCAATGGCTGAGGAGGGATCTGAAAGTTTTTTGCATCTGGGACAAGAAAAGTTTTGAGGACTGAGCAGATGGCTCCTGTTCCAGGAACCTCAGGAGGTTCCATCAGCTACAAATACTTCCTTAAGCCTCCCCACCCCAGGGCTCGGGTCCCCACGCAGCAAGCTTGCTCTATGCCAGAGTGACCCCAGATGGCAGGAGTCGGGAGGAAGCTGAGGCACAGCTGAGAGCCACTTTGGGCTCCTGGGGCTCTGGGACCTTGTGTGATTATGCGAGTGTCAGTCTCTCAGATCCACTGCCGTGGGGGTTGTCAGGTTTGACAGTTTTAATTCTTAAATTCAAGATTCATATCATACTGGATAATCTCGGATTAGTGCCAAGTGAAAAGATGTTTCAACTATCTGTGATTATAGCATTCCATACAGGAAAGAGCTTGGTGAACTTGGGAAAGTTGCGTGGGTCCTAACTTCCTCATTTGCAAATTAGGAATGGTGATAACCAACTAGAACCACTGTTATACAAACAGTAGCAGCTTAATATCAAGCATGATCAGAATAGGCATTCATTCAATCCAAAATCTCATAAAAGTGGAGAACCAAGAATATAGGTACATTCACACTGTATGCATTTTGTTTTTAACTTAAAGCATACAAATACACCACCATTTGCCAACTTGACATAGTGTCAGGGACTTCCATTGAGAATGGGTCTTCCGATCAAAATCGCATTGTACCTTTCTTGTAAAAGCAATGCCCATAATGCATCATCCAAGAGGTCCAGTTTTGGATCTTTCCGAAGGAATAAAAATAAAAATAAAATTAACAGACACATGCAAAGCCACCTGAATGTGCAACTTTTCTAGCTTGTCATGCTTTTATCAGCCTTATACAGTGCTAACGCAATCGTATGGCTGTCATAAATGTGTTTATCATAAATGTAGTTTTTCCAAAGCACTCAATTTGGTTTCCATGATAACTCTCTTTTGCTCATGTTTCATGAGTTTATATGTTAGTCACATTACATCATGTTAATCCAAGTAAAAATGACACCAACACAATGAATCTTATCTAGTCTAGAATTCAGCTCAATGCGGGAGGGCTGAAGTACATGAGAGGGTAGTCCCAGCTGCTGGGGCTGCCACCAGACGGCTTACGTGGGTGTGACATGCATCAGGCAGCCTAGTGAGTTCAGGGAAAACCAGCAGAGCACTTTCCTACAGCATTTAGTGTAGAGGAATTTATTGTGTCATCGCCGTCTTCCCTGTGCCTAGCACAGTGCCTGGATCGTTCGTAGGTCCCTGTAATTATGGGTATTACTATTACAGGAATCCAGTGTTCATCTTGGGCAACAGTGCGAGGTTCTGAAGTCCAAAGAGGAAAATGTCACCAACATTGAGAAATCTCGGAAGAAAAGCATCCTCGTCCACAACACTGCTGTTGCCTGCCCAGAGCCCTGTTCGCTAAATGAGCCACAAGACCAGGGACAGGAAGCACGTACTTTTCCAATGCACTCTTCTCGAGCCTTTCTTCCTCCTTCTTCTGCCGAGCTTTCTGCTTCTTGACACGGGTTTCCCACAAGGCTCTGATGACAGAAATGTCAAACACGACCACTTTATGTCCCATTTTGGGAGCATGGAATTACCTGTTTAAAAAAATACATATATGTCAGCTTCATAGACATACAAAAGAGAACAGTTTTAACACGCATTTTGAACTGAAATATGAATGTATCACCTAGCTTAAGGAATGATATTCTGCCTTCCTACCTCCAGGATGGCGATTTGCTAATGTTCTTAGGGTTTCATAGTGCTCTGTGTAAGTCAGTCAGTCTTACTTCAACACTCGCCCTGGCGTCGTCCCTAGAACATCATGCCTGTCTCCCCATCCCTCAGCTGAACTCTGGGTTCCCAAAGTCCCCGGCATCCCCCAAGCCTCATGGGTCCACATGCCATTGAATTCACCAGTGTGTGCATCTCATCTTCCCAGTAGGCTGTAACTGACTCACGGTTAAATGAATTAATCACAGCGCAAACACACATACACGTGTGCATGCCCACACTCTCTTTCCTTCTCTCTCAAGTAGAATAGAACTTCTTAGTTGTATTTAAACCTCAATAAAAACAAAAGCTGACATAGACAGTATCGTAATTACTTTTCTACTTAATTTGAGAATGATCAAGAAAAGTCCCCTTTCATTCGATACAATTTCTTCTAAATATATTTGAGTGTTCTTTCTTTCCTTTAAGTACAGGACATGAGCAACGCAACCGGGATTTCCTTCAGTAACTCATCAGCTCAATTTTTCCCCTCAGGGAAGCCTTGTCCATCCTCCTCCCAACATCTTCCCTCTGTGAAGCTGACACAGCTCACTCCTCTGCTTCAGGTCGTCTTTGTGACCTCCAGCCCCTCCCTCCGCTCCCCACCTTTCCCACCCTCTACTATCTGAGGCTAGGAGCCAGCTACCATTAAGCAATAAAACCAAACATCATCACACTGCGCCCAGTCAGCACCTGCCCACGTAGGACTGACCACACTGCCTGGGGAGTGTGGTCCTCTGAGCTTCCCGCAGCATGAGTCCTCACAAGCTTTTTACTTGATTATCCAAGTAGAGAGAAAGTCAGACTCAGACACATCTTGGCCATCGCATCTTAGTGGGACTTCAGAGATGATTTAGTCTCTACTCTCATTTTCACCAAATGAAACCTGGGAGTCCCAGAAAAATTGTATGCCTGCATCCCTGGCACCTAGCACAGTGCCTGGCACATGGCATAAATAAATATTTATTGAATAAATATTTGTTGAATAAATGAGTGAATGAATCAATGAGTAAATAATAGATTTGCATCCATATTGCTTCACTCTCAGGCCACTAAATGAGCTTTCTCTCTTCTTTTTATTTTCCTACTTTATGTTTACTATTTAAGTGATTATTTGTTCATTGCAAAAAAAAAAAGGAAAAAAACATCATCAGGACATGAAAGTTCATTTCGATTTAATTCCGCTAAGCTTATGTCCCTTATCTAAGTAAAATAACTTTCTAAATATTGCTTTGAACTTTATTGTTTTGAACTTGCCCTACCAGCAGCATCAAAATCTGGCTAAATCCATTTCCTGATTTGGACAAACACACAGAGTGTCAGTTAGTAAACAGTAGGGATGGTGAATATATGTTTTTTCTCCAATTTCAGACACTTCTAAATAGCAGTCAGTAGGGATATGAAACCAAATATTTAATTTTCTGACTCAAGTGTGTGCTCCCTATAAATGGCTTGCCATTATACAATGGGAGAACTGGCTTATGTTTGCACGGCTGAACATTCAAAGCCCATAATTGTAGTCTGAAGAGCTAATAATGCTGACACCAGTTTATTCCCTTCTTTCCTTTAATTTCTGCCTGGGGCTGCCTTTTGTCTCTTAAAACTCCTTTACCTAAAGGAGATTTTTGACAAAGGTGCAAATGGTACACAAGTTTAGTGTGGACACTCGTTTTCAATGATCTTGGGTAAATACAGAGCAGTAGAATTGCTGGGTTATGTGATAACTCTATGCTTAACCTCTTTAGGAACTTCTAGACTATTTCCAAAGCAGCTGCATCATTTTACATTCCCCCCACCAGAGTATGAGGGTTCTAGTTTCTCCTCTACAGCACTTGTTATTACTTTTTTTATTATAGCCATCCTAGTGGATGTGAAGTGGTATATCACTGTTTTGATTTGCATTTTCCTGATGGCTAATGATGTTGAGCATCTTTTATATGCTTATTGGACATTTATATATCTTCTTTGGAGAAATATCTATTCAGATCCTTTGTCCATTTTTAATTGGGTTAATTTATCTCGTTATTTATTGTTGAGTTGTAATAGTACTTTATATATTCTAGATACAGCTCTCTTACCAGATCTATGATTCGCAAAAAAATTCTTTAATTTTGTGAGTTGTCTTTTCTCTTTCTTGATTCTATCCTTCTAATTTTAACCTAAATACATGCTTATACTTAATGTGAAATTTTATAGACAGAATATTCTTGGATCATTTATTTAACCTATTCTATCTCTGTATTTTAACTGGTATGGTAAGGCCATTTATATTTAATATAATTACTCACGTGTTTGGATTTAGGTTTGCCATTTTATTGTTTTCCATTTGATCCTTCTTTTGTTTTCCTCTTTTATACTTTACTGTCTTTTCTCTGAACATTTTTTAGTTCCATTTTATTTTCTCTGGTATGTGTTTTACTATGTCTCTTTGGGTAGTTATTTTTTGTTATTGTTGTTGTTGTTATGGTTGCCCTAGGAATTACAAGATACGTACTTACCTTTTCATGGTCTACTTAGAAACAATATTTCACCACTTCAGGCAAAATGTAGAAACGTTACCACCAATAGGTCCCCCGTGCTTCCACCTTTATGTTGTAATTGTCTTATGTATTATTTTAGTCAATGTTATGTTTTGGCTTCCAATCATCAAACGTATTTTAAAGAATTCATGAGGAGAAAACTAGCCCATCGTATTTAGCCTGATATTTACCGTATCTGTTGCTTTTCCTTCTTTCCTACTGTTCAAGTTTTTCTCTGGTATCATTTACCTTCTGCCTAAAAAAACTCCCCTTAACAATTATTTTAGAGGAAGTATGTTGACAAATTCTATTTTCCTTTATCTGAGGATGTCTTTTTCTTTTTTTTTTTTTTTTTTGAGACAGAGTCTCACTTTGTTGTCCAGGCTAGAGTGAGTGCCGTGGTATCAGCCTAGCTCACAGCAACCTCAATCTCCTGGGCTCAAGCAATCCTACTGTCTCAGCCTCCCGAGTAGCTGGGACTACAGGCATGCGCCACCATGCCCGGCTAATTTTTTGTATATATATATTTTTTTAGTTGCTCAATTAATTTATTTCTATTTTTAGTAGAGACGGGGTCTCGCTCTTGGTCAGGCTGGTTTTGAACTCCTGACCTTACGCGATCCGCCTGCCTTGGCCTCCCAGAGTGCTAGGATTACAGGCGTGAGCCACCGCGCCCAGACTGAGGATGTCTTTTTCTTACCTCCATTCCTGAAGATGATTTTTGCTGGATATAAAATTCTGAATTGACCATTTTTTTTTTTCCAGCACTTTAAAAATGTTGTGCCACTTTCTTCTGGCTTCTGTGGTTTCTGATGAGAAATCTGCAGTGACTCGAATCATATTCTCCTACAGGGGAATGCATCATTTTTTCCTTGCTACTTTCAAGATGATCTTCTTTGTCTTTGGTTTTCTTCAGGTTAATTATGATGTGTCTGGGTACTGATTTCTTTGGGTTTATCCTGTTTTGGATTCACTTAGGTTGTTTAACAGTTGGTTTACATCTTTTGCCAAATTTGGGGATTTTTCAGCCATTATTTCTTCACATTTTTTTGTGTACTACACTCTTTCTCACCTCCTCCTGGAACTCTGATGACACAAATATCTTAGACCTTTCTGTATTGTCCCATAGGTTCTTGAGGGCTTCTTCATTTTTTATAAATCTTTTCTTCTGTTTTTCAGGTTGGTAATATCCAGGAATCTACCTTCAAGTTTCCTAACTCTTCCTTATGTCATCTCCATTATGTTTACAAGCCTATCCAGTGAGCATTTTATTCCAAATATTGCTTATTTTATTTCTAAAATTTCCCTCTGGTTCTTTATAGCTTCTATTTCTTTGCCGATACTTTCTACCTTTCCATTCACATCCTAGGGCTGAGTGAGAGTACCCAAGAAAAGACAGACTTGGAATGGGTTCAGACCTCATTTCAGAAGTTGTGATTGAGCCCACCAGAGACCAGGTAAGTCCTCTGGTTTGGTTAGGCTGCTCTGGAGTTGCTGGACAACCAATAGATCGCTCCCCAGAATGCAGGTGGGGGAACAGCTGATAGGCAACTGCTGGCGTGGGTCCAGGTGCCGGACTTCAGAGTATGTGGACCACACAGGGACTTGCAGAAGGAGTGGCAGCTTGGAGTGTGACCCTCAGGACCACAGACAACTGTGTACAGGTCACGTGGAGGCTTGCAGAGAGAGACTGAATACAGGCAGGGGCCGGAGGTCTTCAGAGTACATGGGCTGTACAAGCGCTCCGTTTTCTGGGTCGAGAGAGAGAGCTGTAGAAAGGTTATTGCCAGGCTAAGGCTGCAGTGTCGCAAAGGCACTGTATTCTGAGCCGACAGCTGGGGCAGGTTCTAACAGATGTTTTCATACACACACTGCTGATCCCCCGCCCACAACAGAAAAGTCAGGAAGCCGCTTACGACCTTGTCTCTCCAGGGCCCTCTCCTAGGAAAGCTTAACATCAGTGTGCACTTCAAAAGATGAATATTTAAAGGAATTCCATCGCATATCACAGAACACACATATTGGATGGTGCATTCAGAACTGTGAGGCAATAAGTTGACAGCTGACACCATAGATAATCAGTTTGATTAAGTTCAGACTTCAAATTCCAACCTGCCTTGTGTGGCTTGTGATTCCCACATCAGTTCAGTTTTCAGTCTTTGTGGTGCTATGCACCTGCGTTCCAGGTGCCACACCCACTCGTGTGGGACAAGAGGGATGGCCTGTCCTTGCAGCGTTAAGTTCTAACAGTCTCCGGCATGCTGGTCAGGGTCAGATCCACACATGCGCAGCTCAGAGAGTTCCTAAAGAAACTTCTGGCGTTATTTTCCTGAGCTCCTCCCTCTCTGTGATCTCCCTACTGCTTTCCAGATCCCTGGGCTCTCTTTTCAGTCCTCTGGCCAGAAACCTGGGTCTGTAGCTACCCTGCTCTGCCATGCACTGCCTGCAACTGCACCCGCGTTCGGGGCCAAGCAGCAGGAGGACCGTGAGAGGAAAAAAAGCCATGAGGGTTTGCTCCCCTCTTTGGGGGACTACAGCTCTCTGGTCAGAAAGGAAGGTTCTCTGCACATGCTCACTTAGATGTGGAATTTTAAAAATTTGAACTCACAGAAGAGAGAATAGAAAGTGGTGGGGCAAGGAGGGGTCAAAGGGTACAAAGTTTCCGGTAGACAGGAGGAATAAGTTTGGGGATCTATAAACATCAGGGTGACTATAGTCAATAATAATGTATTGCATATTTCAAAATAACTAAGAGCGTAAATTTTGAATGTCTCACCATAAAAATGATAAGTCAATGAGGTGATGGATATGTTAATTGGCTTGATTTAATTATTTCACATTGTATACATATATCACATTGCACCCCATAAATGTGATGACAGTTATGATCTGTCAATTAAAAATAATAATAATAAATAAACATAAATTAATATTTAAATTTTTTTAATTAAAAAAGAAAGGAAACTTCCCTTCTTTCCAAGTTTTAGGTGTCTGATCTCCCCCCCCACCACCACCATCACTGCTACTGTCACAATGCTCTGAGGCTGGAGCATGAGAAAACAGAGAAAAGAAAAAGAAAAAAAGAAAAACAGGGATTTACCCCATTCCCTGAGCATTAGGAGGCCCACTTCCTACTCCTTGAGCAAAACTAGAGGGCTTCTCCCAGAGTTCCCTCTGTAGGAGCCCTTGTGCCCAGTTCTGGGTGTCAAACCACCTTGCGTCCGTCCAGGCTTGGGAATCACACAGGGGAAAAATGGGCAACACTACCGGCTGTGTGACACTGAATTCTGGTGTCCTTTCCTTATCCTCTTGCAAGCGCTTACTTTTCCATATTCACATCACCGTTCCACGTAGTGTGTGCAGGTTTTATAGTGGGAGAGACAGGGTGGCGTGTGCCTACGCCATCCAACCCAGAACCAGAAATCTCTGCATTTAATTTTTCTTTTACCACTTTTCCTACTCTGTTATTTTCATCGCAGGAGCACCTAACCTGCAAAGGTCTTAAGGCTTTGGCTTTTGACATAAAAGCCTCCATAAAGAAATGCCTAACATCAGCCTGGAAACATAAGATCAAAGTCCATAGCCAACAATGGAGAAAAATTAAAAAGAAGGATTGTCAGCATAATTTCTCGGAGGAAATCTCTGCAAAGAAACCCAAGTCTCCACATGAAAGTGAACCAAAAAGCCAAAGTAAAGTTAAATGCATTTGGGCCGTGTGGACAGCCCGGACAGCCAGAGCGACTGAAGCTGGAGGAACTGCTAGCCATCCACAGGGCGTATGCTCTCTAGATCAGCCAAACACAACTCAGATTCCTTCATTTCCTCGTTGAGGTTCTTTCACCGAGGTTCTTTCATTTCCTTAGGCCAGTCAGCCCTTGAGAAGTAACCAGATCTATACGTTAACTGCTCCTGCATTAAAAAATATCATTGCTTATTAAATTCTATGCATTAATTTAGAGAAATGTAATTCAAGTTTCTATCTTAGGGAATGGCCTCTTCTTGATTGATGCCTTTGTGCTCTAAATATTGGATCATGTCACCAAAAATGACTTAATCATCTTTGATAAATTCCAGGAATATATGCAATTTAATTACCAAAGGCCTTGATATATTTTTAAATAGTTATACACCATTACTACTCTCAGCATTTTGGTGGGAAAGAGCGTATCCTGTGTCTGTCATCTAACCACATTCTCCATTTTCCCTGTGTTGTACAAAGCAGAGAAGGGAGTTCTGTTCTAAAACCTCCTTTGAATTAAGGGGGCTTTGAACGTGTCAGGATTAAATCTTGCCTGCAAGATGAAATTCTGTTTGCAAACGCGAGTAATGAAAACTGGAGACTCTAAGAACAGTAGGTGATGACCACGTCTACTAGAGACATATCAACACACGTAACGTCCAGAGGTTCTGGGAAGCTAAGAAATACAAGCTCCCAAGTGCCAGGTCCTCCTGGCATCCTGTGCAGAAAGGGGCTGAGTCCAGACACATCTCTAAACAGCTGAACAAGTTCTACCTTAACCCAGGAGGGTGGGTGCTTAGGAAAGAGGTTTTCCAATGAGAGTCCAAGAGTCAGTCCAGGGCAGGTAGAGACCCTCTAACCAGGGCTGAGGCCACACTGGGGAGCAGAGAAGAGGCAGATGTCAGGGACAGACACAAGCACCAGCCCCTCAGCAGCTTGGGACAGAGAAAGTCGCCTGGCAAATTTACAAAGTTAATCTCTTCTTTATAGAATGAATTCCAGTCAACACAATCTTTTAGGCAAAGACAGAAAATGTAATGTCTTAAGAACTTTCTCCAGGGCTATAGAAATGTCCCCATAATATACTACACCAAAACAGAAAAGGGAAAAATTAATCTATAGGACCCAGTGTGGGAAACCCTCAATACAAATGAAGCAATAGCATCTTAGAGGAAAATTTACAACCAAGTAGACTCTCCCCAGGCAGCAAAAAGCTTCAGCCTGGGCCCTTACTGAATCTGACAGCAAAGAGTCATGATTCCAAGATGGCATCTAGTTCCAGTTCCCTGCTGTGGATCTGGGTTTGTGTGGTTGTAGCAGAATCGTGAGAACAAGCCTCCCTAGACTTGAGCTACACTATCCACAGTCATAGAGCATCTTCCAGAGAAGAAGACACCTGGGACCACGAGACAGAAGGAAGACAATGGCATCCCTTGCTGGAAAGGAAAGGACCCTGGGCACAGAGTGTAGTCAGGCACATCCTCTCTGGTCCAGGGACTGCCAGGGACTTACAGTGTTGCAGCTACTGTGTCAAAATGTTAACCATCGCAGATTCTCAAAAGTTAGGTTCACAATGGAAAGGAAAATACCTCTAGAAAAACCTTTTGCATATCAGTGCAGGAGTCAGCAAATGTTTTTGGTAAAGGACAAGACAGTAAATATTCTAGGCTAATTGGCAATAGGCAATTTGCCTAATTGCTAATAGGCAAAATCAAAGATATTATGTAGGAATTTACATAAGAAAAGAGAAAACTCCTGGCCTGCCCTACTCTACTTGCCTCGAATGGGCCATCCCAAATAGTGAGCAGGTTTCACGCCCAGTTGCTACCTCCTGGACAGGTTTTCAGGACAAGAGCGACTAGCCCAAGAGGGAAGAAGCCGACAGGCCTGGTGAGCAGAGAGGTGGGATTGGGGATGGCAGGGGAAGCCTGCTGCAGTCAGTTTCACCCTCTGCCCCAGTGACACGCAGATAGATGCCTGTGTGTCCTCTCTCCTCTCGGCATCTCAAGTTGGCTGGCAGGAGGCAAGGTGACCTGCTAAGCCACCACCTCCTGAGCTGAGATTCCACTGCTTGGTGTCTGGCAACTGCCAATGATGGAAACTCCAATGTGTAGATGGCAACCAGTGTGGGCCTTGGCCTACAGCAAGATACAGCTCGCCAGGCAGCCCAGCACTGAGAGTAGAGACAGAAGGGGACACCCCAGCTTGGTCCCCAGCTGTCCCAGCAGTGCCCACGTGCCATACAAAACAGGAGCCAGGCCTTTGCAGTATAGTTTGCTGATCCTAGCTTTAGCAGACAATAAAACATAAAATATTTTGCTTTGGTGGATATGATGGGATAAACTATACCCACAAATTCTTTCACATTCTTCCTTTTAAAAAGGTGGAGCTTAATTCCTCTCCCCTTGAGGTGGGCTGGACTTAGTGACTCACTTGTAATGGATACAATGTGATGAAAGTGATGGTGTGTGACTTCCCAGACTAGGTCCTAGAAGATACTGCTCCCACTCTCTCTAGGATCACTCCCTCTGGGGGAAGTCAGCCACCAGGTCACACGGATGCTCAAGCAGCCCTTGTGGAGAAGCTTCATGAGGAGAGGAACTAAGGCCTCCTGCCCACAGCCACGTGAGTGGGCTGTCTTACAAGCAGACCCTCGAGCCCCAGTCAAGCCTTCAGATGAGTGCGGCCCCAGCCAACATCCTGACTGCAACTTCATGAGACACCCTCAGCCAGAAACACTCAGCTACACTGCCTCAGATTTCTGGCTCTCAGCAACTGTGAGATAATATATGTATGTTATTTTAAGCTGAAATGTTTAGAGGTCATTTGTTATACAGCAATAAATAACTAAGACAGTGGACAGTAAAATACGAGGCACTTATAAAAGTCAGTCTTAACTTCCAGTGACATGTGGTGTCTATATCCAGCCGCTTCTGTGACATAAGCACTTGGATGTCTCGCACATATCTCAAAGAAACAGAATGACCCCCAAACTTATTCCTGTAGAATCTATCCTTCCCCAGGCCTGCCTAATGCCCCGTGTCAGGAATGACTACATCATTAACTGCAGGTCACTCCTTTTGCTTTCTGTTCCCTCACTCTGCCCACCCGCCATGCAGACACGCGTGTGCACACACACGTGCATCCACCCATCCACTTATCTGTCACCTAGGTCTTTGAGGACATGCATTTCTCACCACCAGTGTCACATCTTGCCTCGGTTGTGCAAAAGTCTCCTGGCTTCCCACTTACCCATATCCAATACACTTTCCACTCAATAGTGGCAGTCATTTCCCAAGAAAAACTAGATCAAGCTGCCACTGGGCTCAAATCCTCCTGAGACTTCCCTGTGGAATGAGAGTGGGATCCCAGCTCTCCACAGGGGCAGTGAGCCCCTGGCATGATCTGTCCTCCGCCCCGCCCCGCCCCCCCCGCCTCACCCCTACCGCTCCCCTCCTCAGTGCGTGTCCACCCTGCACTTCTCTCCCCTCAGAGCTCAGCACACACTGCCCCCTGGGCCTAGACCACTCTCCCCATTCCCATGGCCTCCTCCCCACACCCCCTGAACTCAGCTTACATGTTTTCTCCTCAGTCTGGCCTTCCAGCCCCCTCCTCTAAGACCCTCCCGTTATATTCTCTGTGCATCTATGGCTTATTCACATTACAGCACTTAATGCAAGTTAAATACGTGATTGTGCAATTATTAATATATTTCATGGATGAAGCCTCGGCTTACAGATATGAGCAGCTACCGGGAAGTCCCCAGAAGGCTGGTGCCCATCAACTCAGCCACCCAACACTGAGCAGGCCACGCAGTGGCAGATGTAGTCTCTCTCACCTCGTAGGAGCCCCTGCCCAGAGAGGTGTGCCACAGACATTGAATGAGGAGTTCGTGGCCTGCAAGGGCTACAGATGCCAGGCTCCTGTTTCGGAACCTCAGTACAGAAACCATGTGTGCTGTGCCATTTTACTTGGTGTGTATTTCTGTTTTTCAATTCCTAGGAATCCTAAATAACTGACGTTTGTGGGCAGCCAAATGCAGAAAAACTGAGGTCTTGTCCATGCCTCCAAATTCCCAGTCTCCAGGGGAGAACATCTGCATAAAGGGATATATCTCAGTGCAGCATGTTGATTGGGAGCCAAGAGGAGGGACGCCCGGGAAGGGGCAGGGGAGAGTCCCACAGGGACTAGAGGAAGTGAAAGGGCCATTAGTGAGGGTTTGGCTGGTTAACTTCTTTGCCCGCCTCCCCAACGCGGTTATATCAGAATCACTTTACAAAAAGATCCACTCGCCCGAGCCAGAGGGCATGACTGGAAAAACATATCCCCTGGCACCAGAGCACTAGTCTCCACTCAGAAGTCATTTGCAGGGGGAGAGGGGGACTTTCTGGTGACCTAGTCCTCTCCCTTCTTGTCAAGTGACAGACTGGGCTGGGAGGCGGGAGGTGCAGAGTGGGTGCAGGGCAAACATCTCAGAGTATCCTGAACCATCTGGAGGAGTCTGGGAGGAGGTGCTCCCTCCAGAGGTGGGGAGGGGTGAGGGGAGGGAGATGAGATGGTGCCAGGGGTCACCTGAACCCTTGGGAGAGAGGCCTGGCTCCCTCCTCCCTCCTGTCCCTTGGGGACCCCAAGACCTCTCTTTCCCTTGGGCTGTCCAGTTCCAGGCCACAACACACTTCCAGGTGTGTCCTCACCATGAAGACCCATATCAGCAGCCTTGCCAGATTCAAGATAACTGTAACCAAAGGAATTTCTCGAGCCACCAAGTACAACGGGGGCAATAATATGGCAGCCAAGGAACTTTGGAGACTCAAATTCCATTCTATCCTCACCTAAGGCCACTGCCTGGACCCCAAAGTTGGAGCACAGAGTGAGCTTTCTGATACAAACTGTGGGGTAAGGGCCAGGCACAGTGGCTCATGCCTGTAATCCTAGCACTTTGGGAGGCCAAGGAAGGAGGATTACTTGAGGCCAAGAGTTTGAGACCTGCCTGAGTAAAAGTGAGACCCCTCATAGAGAGGTGTGCCATGGCCAACTGTTTTATCTACAAAAAGAAAAATTAGCTGGGACTGGTGGCACACGCCTGTAGTCCCAGCTACTTAGGAGTTTGAGGCAGGAGGATCACTTTTAGCCCAGGAGTTTGAGGCTGCAGTGGGCTGTGATAACACCACTGCACTCTTGCCCAGGCAACAGAGAAAGACCCTGTTTCAAAATAAAAAGAGAGGCAGTGGGGTAAGTATGGGCCACATATTCAAGTAGAGTTAGTACAGTCAGCCAAATCATTTATGCCACATGATCAGTTTCCCTGGGGACGCTTGATTATTTTTATGGAAATTTGTTAAGCTAGAAAATCCAGCCCAGGAGAGAGAAGGTCCAGACAGGATTAAAAGGACCTCACCAGAGCCAGATTGCTGGGCTGGAGCTCTGCCTACCGGCTTACTGGCGGCATGGCCCTGAGAACGGGGCCTAACCTCTCTGAGCCCCAGAGATCTCCCGTGGACACGACAACAGCAGCACCAAGTTCGCCAGGCTGGTAAGAGGGTTACATGTGAGCATTTGTGCCAAGTGCTTAGACAGTACCTGGCACCTAGTAAGGCTCAAAAAAGGTCAATTATTTAAAGGAAAAAAGAAAAGAAATTAAGACAGGGTCATTGTCACCAGTTAAATGTAACATAAAAACAAGAGGTACTTGAGGCTTTCTCTACCCTGCACGGTTAGCAGAGGTTCTTTGGAAGAATAATGGTGAACCCTCTCCCATCCCTGAGTTCTGGGGGGGCTTGGTCCAGCAGAAGAGCCAGCAGCAGCGCTGGGCCGCTGAAAGCCAGACAAATCTCTGGGTCTCCAATCACTTTCCACCCTGGACCCCGCCTCGCCCCACCCCGCGCCACTAACCTCAGACGCTTTTCTCGCTCAGGGTCAGGTGTTACTCATACCTTTCAGGGCGCCAGAGGATACAAACAAAGTTGATTTATCTCCCCGGGACAGCGCTTTGGACCATATCGCTTTGCGCTCAGCCGTGGCCCAGGGCGGGTCGCAGGACAAGCCCGCTAAGCAGGCTCCGGAGTCACCCGCGCGCCCCAGCGTCCCCCCTTTCCTCCCGGTTCAGTTGTCGCCCTTGACCTAAGACACAGGTCAATACCTAGTCCTCGGCCCCTGTCCCATTAGGGACACTTACCCCTGGGCTGGGTCGAGGTCACCGCGGCCCCAGGGGAGGACGTAAACTAGCAGAGCGCACGGAGACGCAGCCCCCGCCCCGCGCTCCCCGCAGGTGGCGCGCCCCGCCCCCTCCAGGAAGGCCACCGCGACCACCGCCCTCACCTCCGCCTCCCCGGAGTCGGCGCGAAATCCGCTGTTTACACCCGCAGAGCAGCACCGCCGAGCCGGAAGAGCTCGCGCTGCCCGGAGCCTGCCGTGCCGGTGCGCTAACAGGCTATATTTGTAAGCGGATAACATGATCTGGAGGACATGTGCTGATAAACTATCTATCTATTCTGTGTGACTCAGCCCGGCCTGAGACAAAACAGATTTCTTCGGGGAGGGCTTGGCACGCAGCGGCCCGCGGCCCGGCCAGCGTGAGCCCTGGAACCGGGACTCGCTGCGCGTCTGCTCCGCACGGCTGCACCCTGTCACTCGCAGATCCTAAGGTGTGGGACTAAAACGGGGCCAGAGCAGGGACCGGTTCCGTGTTCTTAGCACTCTAAGCTAGGAACCAAAGAAGCAGGATTACGACGCCACATGACCAAGGGAATGTTAAGTTTTTCCCATGTTGGAAGCAATGGACGTGGAAGGTCTCAATTTCATCCTTATATTTCTTTCTTTTCTATTTCCTAAAATGTATGTGAGTTTAAGCTCTCTCTAGAGAGTTAACTAATTGGGCAACTATGTTTTGCTGATAGCCAACATGGTGAAATGTGACAATAACCAGTAATCAAGCCCCTGGCTGCGCCCCGGGAGTCCTCACAACCCCTTCCTGCCCTTTAGTAGCACCGACTTCTCACATACTTTAGCCCTAAAACTGAGAAATACCTTTTGTCTGACATATACAAATAATGCTAATGACAAAAATTACTTTAGTTTAAAAGGATTATTTTCTATATGGAACATTTTGTATTTGTTTACATTTATAATTAAATTATTTAAATGTATATACTAAGTTGTTAATGAAGCACAACAAATCTTTGAGACTATATTAAATCATACTTCTAAAGCACTGGATGTGCTTTTTTATTACTTAGGATAGAGCTTCAAAATTATTTTTCTTTTTGGATAAATAATGTAAGTTACCTACTTATTAGATAGTGTTTAGTTTGCTTTTTGTTTTGTTTTGTTTTGTTTTATTTTTTCCTGGCATTCTCAACCAAAAGAACCAAAAGAAAATAAATTGAAAAGGCAGTTTCAGTTTAGATACTACTTAAATATTATTTCAATTTATGAGAGAACTAAATATTCAAAAGCTTAATCATATTTAAATGGGGGGAAAATTGCCATAAATGCATTCAAAATGCAACGAGACGTCTTTATGATGCTAGTGTCAGAGAAGAGGGCCATTGCAGAGCTCAGGCCCCACAGACTAGAATGTGCACCCAAATAGGGTGAGAAATTCCACAAATAAAAATATAGGACACAATTAGATTTGAATTTCAGATAAACAAATAAGTTTTTAATATAAGTATGTCTCAAATACTACAAGGGACATACTTATACTAAAAACTTATTTGTTGTTTATCTGAAATTTAAATCTAACTGGAGGCCGGCGCGGTAGCTCACGCCTGTAATCCTAGCACTCTGGGAGGCCGAGGCGGGTGGATCGCTCAAGGTCACGAGTTCGAAACCAGCCTGAGCAAGAGCGAGACCCCGTCTCTACTATCAATAGAAAGTAATTAATTGGCCAACTAAAAATATATAGAAAAAACGAGCCGGGCATGGTGGTGCATGCCTGTAGTCCCAGCTACTCGGGAGGCTGAGGCAGGAGGATTGCTCGAGCCCAGGAGTTTGAGGTTGCTGTGAGCGAGGCTGACGCCACGGCACTCACTCTAGCCCGGGCAACAGAGTGAGACTCTGTCTCAAAAATAAATAAATAAATAAATAAATAAATAAATAAATCTAACTGGATGTCCTGTATTTTATCTGGTAACCCTACACCCGGATCACCCAGCATCTTAACTAAAATGCAGAGTGAGTCTCGCAGGAAACCAGAGACAGGCTGAGAGTCTGTACCTCTAACCATCACACAGTGAGTGGTAAGGGCCTGGAATTAGCACAGTTTGGTACCCTGGTACCCAGGACTGGTTGGTTCCTCACTAGCATGGCTTGGAGGGCCCCTCTCCCGCTAGGAGGCTCTCACTCAGTACGCCTGGGGTGCAGTTCAGGGGTCAGTATTTTCAGCATGCTCCCAAGTTGCTTCTGATTCATAGTCAAGGATGTGAACCAGGAAGTATTTAAAATACAAAATGTACTCATGTTCATGTAAGGAATTGTTACTATCATTTTAAATTCACTGTGCAGAGATTTCTGTGTCTCTGGGCTGGGGTGTATCCAGAAAGACCTTCCAGTTTCTCAGCAGCCAGGGGGCAGCAGGTAGGACTGCGCCCTGTGGTCTTCCCTTCCCAGCGCTCCCGCACAGCTGGAATCCGCCCAGCTCATACACAGCCTTATTATTACCGACCTCAGCTGGTGTCCAAGAGCTCCAGACTTTTTTATTCAACTCAGCTCCAGCTGGGCTCAAGGCCTCTACTGAAATGCAGTGCAAAGACCCTGCTTCAGCTTCTCCGTGGGGATGTGTACATATTTGCCCCACATCCAAAGGGGTTCTACATACATGCTCAGCCAGACATCGTAGGGGGACCAAATGCTTTCCTCGCAGCCATTCTGAGTCTGGTGCTCCTGTCAGAATGTGAGTGAGTCACAGGCACAGTGAAGCATTCTTCCAAGAAAATCCTGGTCTCACCAACCCCTCACCACCCCGCTCATTTTATGACATAGTTATAGAAGAATGAAAAACTCGAAAGTTTATAAACATTGCATTCCACTCCAATGAGCATTACTAAATGCCTCCCCCTGCTGTCGGAGCAGGTGGCCGGGGCTCCTGGCTCGCTACTACACACTTGCAGCCTAAAAACCCGCAGTACAGCACCCTGGGCTGAGGAAGGCTGCACTGGCCCTCGTGGGTCACATGCCACACTCCTAAACAGCAGAGCTACAGTGTCTAACACAGCGGCCACAGCCACGTGGAGTTACTAAGCACTTGAAACGTGGCTAGTCCAAACAGATGAACTGTAAGTACGAAATACACATCTATTTCAAAGACTTACTATTTTTTTAAATAAAATATCTCATTTATTTTTTATTTTAACAAAGTAATTAAGTGATAATATTGGGATATATTGGGTTAAATACAATATATTGTTAAAGTTATTTCACCTGTTTCTCTGTACTTTGTTAATGTGGCTCCTAGAGAATTTAAACGTACACACCAGGCTGGCATGCCATTTCAGTCGGGCCGCACTGCTCCGGGTCAGAGAATCTAGACTTGGACAAGCCCAGTGGGAAATTCTCAGACAGGGGCTCCCGTTATCACAACGACTGGCCACGGGGAGCACTATGAATCCTGATTGAGGGCAGAACGCTGTGCCCTTCTCTCCAAGATTCATATTTACTTAGTTTTTCTCTGGGAGGAATTCAAACCTCTCCAAAAATATAATTGTAGTCAACTGGAAGAGGCCAGAACTCAGAACTGAGCCAGTTCCACCCCTTGAGCAACGTCACCTGCACCCTGAAAGCTGCACACATCCACCTGGTGCAGCGCAGTCTTGACATAGTGCTGACCATCGCCCCCTGGAGGATGACTTTGCCAACGCATTGGATCTATTGGGAAACCCAGGGACAGTTTGATCGTTGCCACTCAGCCAAACTAATTACCAAGAACGCCAATCCTAAAACTCCTGTTGGAGACACTTCAGGTTATAGTGGTGGAATCATGGTTGGAAGGCTATTTGGGTTTAATTTTATCTTTTTTTTCCTTCAAATTTTGGTATGACTATTATAGGGTTAAAATGAAACACGCACACAAAGCCAATAAATAAAAAATTACAAATGACACTCAAAAGTAATAGCTAAAATTTTTTAGTGCCTACTTTATGCCTGGCACAGTTCTAGGTGCATAACAACATTATATCAAAACTTGGAAAATATCAGAAGCAAGTAGAAGGAGATAAAATACACTACTCTCCTTACATAGCAGAGTGTCTCCAGAACTTTCTACATGTTATCTAATGCCAGAAACAACACTGAAAGGGAGCCAATACTCAAGTCATTTTACTGTCCAGGAAATGAGGCCCAAGGAGTTAAGTTCCTTGCCCAAGGATTACCTGCCCTCAGGTGGACACGGTCACTGGCCCCTGGCCTCTGAGGCACAAAGCCAGTGATCTTTCTGAGATTATGCACCGCATCCAGAAGCCTGTTTACCCTTATACACAAATCTCTGGTTTCTAAGCTCCTAGGAGACTAGAAACTGCACATTTCCTTCAAAACCAGCCTCCCTACCTCTCCCACACCATGGAACCATCACAGACCCTGCAGATTCTGCCCTCTCCCCATCCACCTGCCCCTCCCCCCCACACTCAAGTGTCACTCAAGGCCTGTGCATTTCCTGCTACTCTGGTGCAACAGTCTCCCCCAGCTTCTCTCACCGGACTGCTGTCCCTTTGACACCAAAGAGATCTTTCCAAACACACAGACTTGCTCAGGACACTCTCCTGCTTAAGCTCTCAGCAGAACTACAGTAAAAAGACAAACTCCTTGTATGCAAGGTCTCCGTGGCCTGTCTCTGCTGGCCCCCAGGCCTCACCTGTCACCAGCATCACCACTGCTTGCCCCATCACACTGGGTCAGCCCAGCCACGCCCCTTCCTGTGCCCTCCTTCAGCCAGGCCCCTGCGTGCTGCCCTGCCTTTGCCCTGCAAATACCTATTCCCCTCTCTGACTCCTAGAAAAGTGACCCATTAGTTCTTTCGGCCACCACAGCATACTCAGCACAGGCCCTCTAACAGTAAGTAAACTCACCAAATTACACATCCATTTCCTCTTGACTGTGAGGTCTTGAGAACAGGACATGTTCATTGTTCATTTGTCCAACTCTTGGTAGTCAAAGCACTCAGCCTATTTCCTGGCACGCGGTAGAAATAACGAATGAATAAGTGAATGAGTGCATGCTGCTTGACCCTGCCCCAGGAGGAAGAGGTATGTAGAAAGACAGTAACATTCTCAAATTCCTACCATGTGCCAGAGCTATAGTAGATGTTTATCTCAGGGTATCTCTGTGGGGTCGGTGTGCGTATCCCCATTTTACAGATAATGAAACTGAGGTTAAGTAACCTAAAGCAGGTTAAATGTGCCCAGGAGTATGCACTCACCTGACTCCCTGACACTAAACACGGTTGTTGAGAAAGTCCAAGAAGCACGGCCTTAGGTGCTGTTATCAGTCTGGCTTAGCAGTGACCCTGGAACACTGGCACGCTGAACATCTGAAAGTAAAGCTTCATAAACCAAGCTCAGGCTGATGGCAACTCTTGGATCAGACCTCACCTGGGGCCTGAATAGAGTCTGAGGAAAACCTTCTCAGGAAAACCCAGATGGCTTATCCAGAAACTGAATCATAAAATAGATTACAGATCTTGCATGGGTGGATAAGGAGAAAGGAAAATGGAAAGATACATATTCAGAAATCAAGATAGAAAAAATGCCATTTTTCCCCTTATTAAAACCTTAAATTCACTATGGTCTTGTCCCAGCTAGAAGGATCCAGTTTTAGACAAGCTAGTCCATTTTGTGTCATGTGCTATCTTTCCGATTAATTTCCCTCCCAGCCTTCTGCTGGTACTTGATGCTCTCAGAGCTGTCGTCAGCGTGCGCCTCTTCACATACGGAATGAGGAGCTTACTGACGTACGCAAAGTGCCAGGGTATCCCCAACACGGCCAGGGCAGACCAGGTGGCGAGCTGCTCTCAAGGATGAGGAGGGGGCAGAGAGATCCTAGCCGGGACAAGTCCCGTCACAGGGGCCCTGGCCGCAGGGCTGTTGGTGAATCATCAAGATAGGAGAACAGACAACACAGATTGGACAAGAATCAAATAGGAAACAGGTGGAACCAAAGAAGTGAGCAGCAACTAACTAAGGGAGGGCAGAAAACTCAACTTAATTGACTTATATGGGCTGAACAGCTCTGGTACAGCCTGCATGAATATCATTCTTGGGAGAATTATCTAGGAAAAAGGGAATAGGGAGCAACTGCTTAATGGGTATGGAGTTTTAATTTGGGGTGATGAAAATGTTTTGGGATTAGATAGAGGTAGTGGTTGCACAACACTGTGAATGGACTAAATGCTACTGAATTGTTCACTTTAGAATGGTTGGGTTTATGCTGTGTAAATTTCATCTCAATTTCAAAATAAAAGGTTAAAAATATATATATTATATGTAACAAATATTATTATTCATCAATAACATGATTCTATGTGTAGATAACCCAAAAGAATCTACAGGTTAATTTTGGGACTTGATAAATGTTAGGGGCTGAATTGTGCCCCCCTCAAAATTCATATGTTGAAGCCCCAATCTCCAGTACCTCAGAAATGACTGTATTTGGAGATTGACCCTTTGAAGAGGTAATTGAGGTAAAATGAGGTCATATGGCTGGTGTCCTTATGAGAAGAGGAGAATAAGACAGAGACATGCACACACAGAGGCAAGACCATATGAGGACACAGTGAGACAGCCATCTGCACGCCAAGGAGAGAGGTCTCAGAAGAAACAAAACTTGCTAATACTTTGAACTTGGACTTGTGCTTCCAGAATTGTGAGAAAATAAATTTCTGTTGTTATGCTTTAAATTTAGACATGAGACTAGCAACAAAGCAATCAAGGGTGAGTGGTGGGCAAGCGAGCAAAGCTTCATCTGTATTTATAGCCCCTCCCCATTGCTGGCATCACTGCCTGAAACCAAAACGGTCCCTGATGCCAAAAAGGTTGGGGACTGCTGGTTTAAGCCACTCAATCTGTGGTATTTGTTACGGCAGCCATAGCAAACTAATATAAAAAGTAAACCTCACGAGGGTATTCAATACGAGGTCAACACACAAATCAGCAACTGAAACCACCCTTCATAAAATTAATAAAAGTGGGCTGTGCTAGGGGCCTGAACTCTGCAAAGGTATAGGCATAGTTTAAAATTATATATATGTGTGTGTATATATAGCCAGCCATTGTTCCCTGGCTTGCTTCTCGTAGCTTTCTCAATTGCTCCCGTAGATAACATCACCATTGTGAAACCTAAGACTGGCCTTTGAAATATTTTCCAGACTCTGCATTCTGGTAGGATGACTGACACCAACCAGACCAGTGGCCATACTCAGGAACTGACCCAACAGGTCCTGAGACCCTCTACTTGGAAACCGAGTCAGCACACAATTTCTGCTTCCCAACCCTTTGAGAGTTCATCCTCAGCCAATCAGCAGACCCAATTCTCTGGCTCTGTGTCTGCCAAACTATCTTTAAAAACCCTGGCCCCAAAATTCTCAAGGAAAAGGATGAATTCAAGAAATTTTTCTTATCTCCTCACTTGGCACCCTGCAATATTAAACTCTTTTTCCACTGCGACCCCTGTTGTCTCAGTGTATTGGCTTCCCCTTGAGCAGCAGAAATGAACCTGGTTGGACAGTAATACAACCACAAAAATGGCAGTAAAAGATATCATTTAGTTTAATATTTTAAAAAATAATATAACAAAACTGTACAAGACTCTCTATATGTAAATTATCGAAGAAAATTAAACAAGATCTAAACAAATCTTCATGAACTGAAAAACTCACTATTATATGGATGTTAATTCCAAGTCTTCTCTAAAGAGTCAATGTGCCCTAGTAAAAATTCCAGCAGAATTTTTTAGAAATTGATTTAAAAATCATATGGAAATGTAAAAGGCCAGGAATAGTCAAGGTTATCTTGAATATGAAGAACTCACTATGCCAAATATCAAGAACTATCAAAAGCTACGGTAATGAAGACAGGTGGTATTGGTACAATAAGAGACAAATAGACATCCTGAACATACTAAGAAACAAACTCACAATACATGAACAATTGATTGCTGATGAAAATGGCATTATAAAGCAGTAATACAAGAATGATCTTGTCAATAAATGGTACTAAGTCTTGGTATAGTATGCAATGGAATAGTATAAAATAATGAGTACGAGCAAACTTCTCCAAACAACATAAATGACTCACACCAACATGTTGAATGAAAAGAAGCACACACATACAACACATTTATGATTGTGTAAGTTTCAAAACCATGGAAAAACCAATCTATGGTGTTGGAAATCAGAAAATCAGAGAGCTCTGGGGCAGAGGGAGAAGGTGGTGACTGTGAAGAGGCATGAGGTGGACTTCTGGGCTTCTACTGGTTGCACGATACTCACTTTGGAATCATTCATTAACATGTAAGCCTCACTATTCACATAATTTTATGAACATGTGATACACTCCAATAAAAAAGTTTAAAAGTGTTTGTATTCATTTTATATTGCTGTGTAATAAATTCTCACAAACTTAAAGGCTTAGTATTATACAATACCCATTTATTATCCCACAATTTCCATAGGTCAGAAGTCCAGCCTGGCTCAAATGAGTTTCCGCAGTGGAAGGCACACTTCAAAGTGTCCGGGCTGTTCGCACACAGGACATCTCACTGGAGACCTTTCTTTACTCCGTTTCTGATAACAGCCTGGTCGCAGTACCCCAGCCTACATCCTTCCTCTTTCATTTAACCCAGTTCAAAGCCATTAAGAGCTGTGAAGAATGCCTGTATGTGATCAAATACAAAATCCACTTAAGAAGCACTTTTAAATGAGATTCTCCAGGTCTTGCAAAAACCAAGTGCTACCCCAGCTTGCCATCCCGAATCTAACCCTTAGGAGTGTGTCTGCCCATCCATCCATCTGTCTGATGGGGCCACTTGGCCTTGACCTGGTCAGCAGGAAGTCAGGAAGTGGCCGCCTCCTCCCTATCTGGTCACACTAAAATGGCACTTGGCTTAGATTACTGGGCCCGTCTCATCTCAAGGGAGAGGAAAAGGGAGCAGGAGCCCAGTCTTGGAAATCTCTGTCTACCCTACTGTGCTCAGAACAGAATAGCTGGCCAGTAAATATTTGTTGAATTTAATTGGAAAGGGAAAGATTTGCGTATAAAAGAATTCTAAGTCATAACTACATCTAAAACTCTAAATCGGACTTTCTATGCCCTACCATGGTTCCCAGTAAGTGCATCAAAATTACCTTGTCTTATACATGGTGAATAATCTTGAATAAGTTGCTCAGAATTTGGCATATCAGCGATGGCTTGGAGTACACACTTAGGATTTGTCTTTCTTTCCTTCTTTGTATGGGAAAGGGGGTATTCTTTGTTGTATTTCCAGGCTCAGGATTGGGGAAACAAGTCATTTTCCCGTGGCCTTTCTCAAAGACCTTGCCCTCGCCCCACCTCCATTTTAGAAAATAGGGCTGAGACTTAACGTTTCTGTCTGTCACCAGTGTGGCTGGTGGAGTAAGATTTCGCCAAAAGAAAACCAGCACAGGCAGACGCTGCACTAGTGGTCGGGGAAGCCAAGATTTCTGGAAGACCAGGTTTCTGGACCTCTTAGTCCAGGGGGAAAAGGGATAGAGGGAAGAGTTGTTGAAAGACAAAAAAACAAGCAGTTTACAATACAGTGTTGACAAGGTAAACTCTGAGGCAGTGGATACCAGGATGCGGTTCTCAGCACAGCTAGAATCCAGGGTAGAGAAAATGGTGTCAGCAAAGACTTCTGAAAGCAAATGACATTTGGCCTGAGTCTCAAAGAAGGCAGTTCAAGTGGCTTCTAAAGAACTACCAGCCAGGTCATAGAAGATGAAATACAAACACCCAATAGACACAAGGAACAATGCAAATCCAAACAACAATGACACACTATTTTTCACATACCATATTAGCAAAAATTAAGATGCTTATTGCAGCCAGAGCGATAAGTACATGGGAAATGAGCTCTCAACATTGGAGGAGGGGAAGAGGCTGGTGCAGCCTTCTTGGAAAATAATAACCCTTTAACCAAGCAATTCCAGTGCTAGAAATTTACCAGATGGATATGCTCTTAAGCGTTGACCAAGATATATGAACAAGGAAGTGCATCACAAAATGTAGAAACATGTCGTGTCCATTCATTGATAAAATTTATGACATCTATATAAGAAGAAATATAATATAATATAGCTCCTACGCACAAGGAAAACATTTCGGCTCTTTTCCATTCCTCTTACACCATTTCTATAACAATACAGCTCTAAAATAACTCATTTGAGCACACCTTTTCCACTGACGGTGCAGATTTTTGCATGCAGGAATCTGTCCTTCTAAACCCCACACAGAGACCAGTGGCAAATACAATAGGTTTCCAGTTGCTATTTGTTAAGTTTGCCAGTGAGCACAGAAAGCCATTAACTTGTTAATGAACTAGGCAGGGCATGCCGGGTGGATAACACTTCAGCAGGAGTGTTACCCAGGTATTATCAGAAGTAGTTGGGTGCTCAGCTTGAAGGGATTAGAGAAGCCTCACCGTTCCTCAGCTGGAGGGTACGTATATGCACATAATTCCTCAGCTCTGTCTCTGCTCTCTTCCCTCTTCTCGCCTGCTCGAACTTTCTAGGGACTATGACAGAGGTAAGACAAAAGGTGTCCCCAGGAGCCCTATGATAACAGGAGGCTTTTACCTTGAAACACTGTCATTGTGCTACAGAAATGGCTGTTCTTTTCAACTCTTTAGTTGGAATTTAATTCTATATATTCTCAACCATTGAAACAAGGTTGAATTGGCTTTAATCGATTTTAAGACTAAAATCGATCCCGTTCTCCAAGTTTGTTTTCTTTCTTGGACTTTAGACAGACACTGGGAGTCTGTCCTTTGATTGCAATGTTTTTGGTTCCATAATTCTTACTTAGTTGGCTGGTTTTAAGTCAAATACGTATTTGTGTGATTTTTAGCACAATTCTGTCTCACTTGCTCCAGTTTTTAATATACAACCGCTCTAGGGCAATACTGGAATATCAGAGACCAAGACCATTGCTTTTCACTTTCAGCTATTAGTGCCCTTCATAAGGGAGGAGGGGAAGGGCTGCTTGTGATTGGGGAACCCCCCATTCCGCGTGCTCCCCAGCCCTAGCCCTGACCCTTTGGCACAGCACTCGCTGGCTAGAGGCTGGGCAGCCTCAGCCAGTTGCAGCAGAGATGGAGCAGAGGTGTCCATTGGCTGTCCTGGGGTAGCCATTCAATTGTCGTGTCTGGGGGCAGCAGCAACATCTTGCAATCACAATTATAATCATTAATTACTATTCTTTCTCCCCAGCCTCACAGTGGGGTCCTCCTCACCACTGTTTCCCCAGAGCCCAGACCTGGTCTACAAGCAACCTAGCAGTAGACTCGCTCAATACTGCTAAATGAACAGCCCTTGCATCCCCAGCCCAACAGCACCACAGCCCTATCCTTCTCCTTCTCCCCTCCCCATCACAAAGCTTGCCCAGGCTCTGTCTACCCTGAGCCCCTTTGTTTTCTCTGCTCTCTGTACCCGTGGAGAATGGGGATCTTTTCAGTGGGTTCTAGTCCTTGGAGGAGAGGGCATTTTGTGTGGCAGAAAGGCTGGCATCCTTGGGTTCCAGGCTGAACTCAGCCCGGCCTCGCCAACATCACCAGACTGGGGGATCTGGGTTCCTTCCTCTGAAAATGAAGAGGTGATATGTAGGGTTCCTAGTTCAAGCTCTAAAAGTTCCAAAACAGCCCCTTTAGATAAGGAAGTGGCAGTGCAGGGCTGTGTGTCCTACGACCAGTTCTGCCACGGGCCGGCCCAGTCTCCAAAAAAAAAAAAGACATTTAAATCCCCAAATGGAACCAGTTGCCTCGTCCATAAGGTAAGACCAATAATGTTGACGCTACTTACCTACTTAGCACAATGGACAGGGCAGTGCTGCAGAACGTGTATTAAGTGAGATCTTTAAGCCTCCTTGCAGCTCCCGGGTTACCGGGTTAGCCTTCTCCTCTGCTGAGCCCTCCCCCACCTCCCACCTCCCACCTCCCAGAGCTGCAGGCCAAGTTCCTCTGTCTCCTGGGGATATCAGCTTGCGACTTGAAGCACTTAAGCTGAAAAGGCCACCCAAGGAGTTGAAGTGCAGCAGGAATTAGTTGCTGTTGAGTTGAAAATGTTGCTGCATCCCAACATTGATTGCAGAAGGCCCTATTCCGCCAATAAAGATCATTTTAAGTTTAGCGCTCCCAAGATCAGGTGTAGAAGTAAATAAAGGCTCTCCTCAGTAGTACCTGTGAATCCCGGGCATTCACACAGGTAGGCACTGATGCTGGAATGGCCTCAATTGCTACCAATTCTTTCTGCCCGGCCTAAATCCAATAAGCAGAAATGGATGTAAACGGACTGAATAAAAGCTTCGCATTTGTGTGCCTGGCCAATTAAATAAAAGCCAGGCTTTCCTTTAGAAATTGGAATTAAATGAGGTTTAGAAACTACTGGTGAGTTTGCACGTATTTAGTAACAAATGAAGTAACCCGGAGGGCTGAGAAGTTAGAAGGCTCCCGCTCGCGGACGCGTCTCTCCATCTGGAGCTCTGGGCCCAGCAAATAAACACTTTCTCGGTTCCATGTGACACACTGAATCTGGGGTAACTCCCGGTGGCGTGGGGATGGAAGAGGCCGCTCCGTGGGCGCTGGGAGACTGAGAGAAAAGCCAGGGCACGACCACATGGCCTCCCTGCCGGCTGCCGTGCTTCTAGAACTTTGTCCTGGAGCAGGCCTGGCAGCCCGACCGCAGAGCCCCAGCGGCCGCGCCCGCCCCTCGCCCGCCCCTGCGCGGGCTCCGCTCCCTCCCGGCCTCCGCTCGCAGTTGAGGTCGCCTGGAACGTACACGTCGCTGCAGCAAGTCGGGAGCCCCGAAGGACCCCTCCTGACCCTGAACTTCTCGGTTGCAAGCTTCCTAGGCTTACCCCTCACACACCTAGCTCCTCGCCGCGGAGGGCGCGCCTTCCTTGGCCACCTGAGGCTCCCCCGGGCGGAGGACCCGGCTCAACACACTTTTCTTGGACAAAGATGGAAGCAAATTTTAGAAATAAAACTTGGCAATAAAATACCGAATGTCTTGAGAGAACCATACACGGTGTTCAGGTTTTCCTAATTAAAGCAATCACTTTCCACCACTCCTCCAACCCTGAATCACCAACTTGATAGAGTTAATTGATGTACCTTTTTTTCTAATGTGCATCTGGTGTTTTTAACCTGCAAGCAAGGATAGAGCTATTAGCGCTAGTAGAGCACAATTCTACAAGACTCCACCTTTTCCATTCTCTCGATTGTTTCAGGTGCTTTACAGCCTCTCGCCGCCCTTCCCCGCAGAGTTCGGGCATTGTAATGCTCCGGGCCACCACCCCCCCCCCCACGCCTCCGGCCCGCCCGAGGGCCCTCCCTGCCCCCAGGGGTTTGGGGTGGAGCCGGAGAATTCCCGAAAGGCTGAGTCCCGGGCTCAAAGTCAAAACATTCATTAGGGCCAAGAAGCCCCCAGTTTCCCGGGACACCTTGGCTCCTGCTTCTCCTAAGACCTTTTAGGGAAAGCATACTTCTCCTCTGAGATATGTTTCATTTTAAATTGCCACTTTCACTTTAGTACGTTAATGTTTTCCTTTAGGTGTTTTGACAGTGACTTCCTGAATTAAGCCATGCTAACATTTTTTTCCCCCTAAACTGTTAAGATCTATGGACTACAGGAAGATGGCACGCTTCTCTTCCAGGTATGAGCTAATAATCTTGAATGTGACGTTTTGACTGGTAGAGGTTACTATAATAGTTTAGGAAATAATGTTTTACACCTATTGCTTGACTTTGTCTTGCTCAAACCTTAAAAGAGTTGTCAACGTTGCTGCTGTTCTTCCTGAAAGACCTGGAACTTCGCCCGTTTACATCTAACTTTGCCATTGGCTTTTAACATTTTCAATCATATTAATGGCTTTGCCTGTGAAATAGTATTTTCCTAGTTTTGGGTTAAAGGTATAGACAGATTCGATACTTGCAAAATCATTAAGAATAATAGCAAAAAAATTTTTTTGATGTGAAAACATTTTGACTGGTTAAAATGAAATAGTTTGTAAAGTGTGATTTGTCAATAACATGGAATGTCATGCAGCCATTTTTAAATTCTTACATGAAAACTGTGCTGGAGAATAAATATATAATGTATATTAATATATATTGTAAAATAGAAGATAAGAAATGTATACCTACTTAAAATTATGCACATATGAAGACAGGGGCTAAGAAATAATACGTATTGAAAAGAACTGTATATTGGCGACTTATTTTCAACATTTTTCTTGGTTGCAAGAGTTAGCCTTTAAAATAAGAAAGAAAAAAAGAAACGTGGCACTCTACAATTACTCCTTAGTGGTCTGTGGTCTTGTCCTCGTGCTGAGAGAACTCAGGTGCTAATTTGTAGGATTTTATTTCCTTTGTTTTGCTAACTAATGTCTGATTTCCTCTTTCTAGTGTGATTTTGATAATGGCCTTTTCCAAAGCGTTTGAACTGGGATTAGTTGCT
>VBSM01002035.1:7742099-7782880 GCA_008086735.1 Cheirogaleus medius
ATACATTGTGTATATGTGTATGCACAGTAAAAATGGGAACTATATTGATCAAAATGTGAACTGTAGTTATTTCTAGGTGGTGAGATGACTAGTGCTTTGTGGTGGTGGGCTTCTTCCTCTGTGCACTTTTGTATTTTCCCAAGTTTTCATGATGAGGATGTGTTGTGTCTGTCTTCATATGGAACGTAACAGTACGTCTGACTCAAAAATGAGGAAACCACAAGAGCCAGGAGCCCCAGGTGGGTGTCCAGTTTTGTTTCTGGCTTTGGTGTGTGTACCCTACAGTGAGGGATAAGATTTGCTCCCATTATTTAGGTACCACTTGCTCCACAATTTGTGTTTTTCCAAATTAATTCCGTGCAGATGCAAAATTCCAAACAGGTAGGATTTTTTGCAGTGCCCAGTGAAAGAAAGTGAAATGGGATAGCAGGAAGCAGCGAGGTACAGTAGAAATGTGGAGGAGGACAGGCCCAGTGCAGAGTGCTGGTCTGGCCACTTCCGGACATGACAGTGGGACTCAGTTTCCCAGTCTGTGAATCTGGATTAATGTCTACATCACAGTGTTAGAATTAAGTTAAATAAATCCATAAAACACTTGTGTTCGAGTGGGTAGTCACTTAGGTATGAACAAGGGAGGAGGGAATAGAAAAGTCAGGTAGCCACTCGAACAAATGGCCTTGCGGATCTGTGGTTGACCTGAGGAGAAGGAGCCATTAATTTCCCAGAATGACGCAGGCACAGGTACAAAGTAACTTTCCCCCATTATACCACAATTATATACTAATAAGTTAGCATTCTGGTTTTGGCCCCCCTTGTGGGCAAAGCAGGGGAACTGTAAGAACTGAGGTTGGACAGAATGCGCACTGACCACCCAGCATTCTTTGACTTCAGCAAATAAAAACAGCAAATGCTCGGGGCTCCGCGCTTGGCACTCATTTTGAGCCTCCCCGCTTCCCTCTGCACAGCCCTTCCTGAGCCTGTCACTTTTGCTCAATAAACTTGCCACTGTCACTCGATTGTGTTTGTGTCCGAAAATTCCTGAGACATTAGCAAGAACCTTTACACCGGTGACACTTGTACAAAATAGATTCTCAACAAATGTCACATTTTAGTCTCTTTCTACCTGTATGTTTAGCACAGAGGGTTTAAAAACATTTTCAGGGCTAGAAATAAAATTTTTTTTAAAAAAAACAAAAAAGCAAGAGTATTGTTTGAGAGCATTGACAGAAAAGTTTTTCACTTGCATGGAAATAATTCATAACCACACTGTGGGTGAGGCCAGGACAGTGTTTTCCAAACTTGGGCATCCCCATACCACCTAGATGATTTGGGCCACATCATCTGTACTTAATTTTTTGTTGTTGTTGTTTTTATTTAAATTCTTTGTAGCATAATAAAGTATCAAGCAATGTACTTAATTTTTTTCTTTACATCAATTCACTTTTTATTGGGATAAAATATACATAGCAAAATGTACCATTTTAATCACTTATGTAGAGTTCAGTGGCATTAAATACATGTGCATTGTTGTGCAACCATCATTACTATCTACTTTGAAAACTTTTGCATGATCCTAAAAGGAAACTCTGTGCCCAGTAAATATTAACCACCCATTCACCCCTCCCCAGCTCCTGGCAACCTATCTTCTACTTTCTATCTCTGGATTTGACTATTCCAGATACCACAAACAAGTGGGGTCATACAGTATTTGTCCTCTTGTGTCTGGCTTATCTCACTTAGCATAATGTCTTCAAGTCTCATCCATGTTGTAGCATGTGTCAAACCATTTTCGTAAGGCTGAATATACTCCATTGTATGTATGTACTACATTTTATTTGTCCATTCGCCCATTGATAGATATTTGAGCTGTGTCAGCCTCTTGACTACTGTGAATCGTACTGCTATGAACGTTGGGGTATGAATATCTGTTTGAGTCCCTTTTTTCAATTCTTTTATGTTTGTACTCAGGGTGGAATTGCTGGATCATATGGTAATACTATGTATTAATTTTGTGAGGAGCCACCATACTGTTCCATAGCAGCTTCACCATTTTACAATCCCACCAGCAATGCACACGGGTTCCTGTTTTTTCACATCCTTGCCAACACTTGCTCTCTGTTTTGTGTTTTTCTTTCTATTAGCCATCCTATGGGCATGCAGTGGTATCTCATTATGGTTTGGATTTCCCTAATGATTAGTGATGAGAATCTTTTCACGTGCTTAGGGGCTATCAACTCATTTTTTAAAATGCTTTTAACTTGTCCAAAGCAATAGCATTTGTGAAGTCCAGGATAATATACACAAGTCTTGAAATTAAAAAAAAGAATGTTCACCTGTAAGCCATCTAAAATCATGAACCAGAGGTACATTTTGAGAAACGGTGCTCTAGGGATACACGAGACTCTAAATTCTACCCTCAAAAGGTTCACAGGCTTCTCAAAACACTGGTCTCATGTGGGACCAATAAAGACACGCCTGGGTCCACACTTCGGAGTGGAAAGTATTTTGCTCTTTGACCCCATCATTCTTGGGGCTAGACTGGCCCTGGCTCATTGAAAACCCTGTTGCTGGCTTAAAGGCTTGGCACCCGGGAATGGTTTACTGCATTAGGGCTCAGCCTTAACCCTGGAAGATCACACCACCTTTAAAACATCTTTAGAAAGAATTTTTAATGACATGGGAAAATGCTTAAGATACAATGTCAGGTGTTAAAGGCAGAATACAGTACAGTCTGAACAGGAATTCTTATAAGGTAGAAGACATGAAAATATTAAAGTGGTCATTTCTGAGTAGAGGAATTATGTAATTTTAACTCTTTATCTAAACTATCTACAATAGCATATACTTTATGATTGAGAAGTTAAGATTTTTGTAAAGAAAGGCAAGATTTATTTTGTGTCTGTGAGGTTGCAAATAATCCTAGTGAAGTTCATGGACGCTTGTATGGGAGAAGGAGTCAGCCTGGGACAACTCTGAAATGACAGGGAAAAGAAAACCCTCAAGATGAGTAGCTAGATGTAGAATAGATGTTTCTATTTCAGTGGAAATTGTGAGAGGTTATACCCTGATGACATTAGTAAGTAGAAAATGAGAGGGAAACACAACACCCTGGTGAAAAGCTCTGCCTTGGAAGTGTCTGAGGCGAGGTGCCTGAAGCTGCCTGCGTTCTCGCTCTGTGGAGCAACCCTGCAGCCAAGGGAGACACCTCACCTGCAGTGCTGGGGTGAGCGGTGGCATGGGGAGCTCTGGGTGGCCTGTCTGAGTTGTCCCCAAGTGAGGCAAGGGGCCGGGCCCTTGTACTCCCACACAAGTCACTGAGCACAAGCTGCCCAGGGAGGGGGTGTGGCCCTGGGCAAGTGCACGGGCTTGAGAGGAGGATGGTTCACAGCCAACACCCCCGGTCTCTGGGGGGATCCGGGTGTCTGTCACCCCTGTTGATTCCACTTCCCCCAGGACTCTGACTGGTCAATTTTCCCTGGTAAGCTTCCTGAGAGAGGCTTTATGGGGCAGACTGCAGCCCCCTCTGCCCCGGCTGATCTCAGGGCACAGCTGACAACTGATATTCGTTGTCTCCCTCCTCTGCCCATTCCACACCCCCTCACCTGGGCTAGTGCCTCTGCTGCTTTATGTGGCTTACCTGCCTGGGGGGGGGGGTGGGGTGGTGACCAGACACTCCATCCCTGGGAGTCTGTGCCCCATCACCACGCCTGTCTCAGGCTGTGGCTGCAGCATTTGTCCATTGACCTTCAAACCGGGCAGGAATGATGCCCTAGTGGGTCAACTGGGCTGAACCTTTATACCCCTGCAGCAACCAGTCATTAGGGCCTGTCCCTGGGAAGGAAGCATCTCCTTGGCCTAGGCAGCTCCCCTGGGCCAAGGGCAATTCCCATGGAGACCAGCTCTGATCATGCCCCAGGGGGTCATCCTGGCCAGTGGGCCCCACCCCCACTGCCTTCTGACACCCACACTGCCCAGCTCCTGCTGCTTCAACAAGGATGAATGCTTGGCTGCCCTGCTCAGCTCCCGTGGTCCATAATTCCTTATCCTTCTACGCTACAGTTGACCCTTAAACAACGCAGGGGTCAGGGGTGCCGACCCTGCATATAGTCAAAGGTCCATTATAACTTTTGATGCCCCCAAAACTCAACCAATAGCCTACCGTTGACCAGAAGCCTCACCGATAACAGTCGATTAACACATATTTTGTACCTTGTTTGTATTATATACTGGATTCTTACAATAAAGCAAGCTAGAGAAAAGGAAATGTTATTAAGAAAATCATAAGGAAGAGAAAATATATTTACTGCTCATTAAGTGGAAGGGGATCTTTATGTGCCTACTGCATTATTTTTCTGCTTTCCTGCTTTTTTAAAGTTATAAAAGTAATTTGTGTCTGCCCAAAACTATGTGAAGTAAAGTGTGAGGCAGAACGTGAGGCGCCACATCGGGAGGCTTCCCTGGGGCTGGCGTGCGCCACCTCCCTGCCAGGGACGCGGCCGCAGGAGAGTCAGAGGAAGGCGGGAGACACCAGACAGGGACGCGCTCGCTTCAGCGAGGCTCCAGCTTGGTTTGTTCTGCACCACGGGGGCCTCTGCAGCTCTGCAGGTCGGCGGCTTCCAGAGCTGGGCTGAACCCCCTCCCCAGTCCAATCCCCAAACACGGCCCCAGATGGCCGGCATGGAATCCATACAGGGTGGCCCCCGCCCGTTCTCGGCATGGGGTGCTGGGAGGGTGCAGGGAGGGACACAGAGGCAGCAGGGTTCTGTGAAGCTGATCACACGGAGTGTGCAGCATGTCAGCTTTAAACACATCCTCCCACCCTGAGCCTCTCCCGACCTACCTAATCAGGCCACATAAAGCTAATCCCATCAGCACAGTGACCAGACCCTGACAGAAAGTCCTCTGTCCCAGGGGGAGGGAGAACAGGTGCCTGGCTGACCTGGAGTCTGTGGGTCTCCGGGACCCATGGCTGGGAACAGTATTTGTGAACCTGCCATCATCTTCGCAGATTCACAAAACAGATGTGAAAAACACACTGGATAACTTTCTCTCCCCGTCTTGGTGGTCTTATTTGTTTGGGAAATGCGTTTCTTCCTGTACTTAAAAGGCAATAGCTGGAAGAAGCCCAAGGGCTTTAGAAGGGAAAGCTCAGTCTCACTTCACTTCCAATGACAGCGGCAGAAAGTCTTGGAGACCAAACTGCTCAGATACTATGAAGAACGAGAAATAAATTTTCTTTTATCTTTGTAGTTTTTCTCAATTTTGGTCTCTCAAATGATGCTGATTCATCCATCCACTCAACCTACACTTCAAGTGGCTTCCAAGTGCTTATACATCGCTGGCATTTACAGGTGTACAGGTGGAAAGCCCTAAATCTTCTTGAGGGGCCTTAGAAATCTGCCAGGAGAACAAGGAGGGCCCAGGTCACCCCATCTCTGGGCAATAGGAGGCCTCCTGGGCCTGGGCCATCTCAGGGACCATCCACTTCCCACTCATACAACACCCACGAGCCCCTTGTCATGGAGCTGACCAGTAGCCATTCACCTGCCCCAACCCAGAACATGTAGAAGCACATTTTTCAGAGCAATTGTTATGTAGCACAAAGATAGAATTTTTTTTTTTTTTTTGAGACAGAGTCTCACTCTGTTGCCCGGGCTAGAGTGCTGTGGCATCAGCCTAGCTCACAACTCCTGGGCTCAAGTGATCCTCCTGCCTCAGCCTCCTCAGTAGCTGGGACTACTGGCGTGTGCCACCATGCTCGGCTAATTTTTACTACTTTTAATAGAGATGGGGATCTCACTTTTGCTCAGGCTGGTCTCGAACTCCTGAGCTCAAGCGATCCTCCCACCTTGGCTTCCCAGAGTGCTAGGATTACAGGCATGAGCCACCGCACCCGGCCCAAGATAGAATTTAAATGTAACACAGAGACATAATAAACACCTTTGGCTAGGGATGAGCTCATCATGGTTTCTAGGAAAAGATAAGTCTTTCAGCATGTAATTTGAATATGATGTTTGGGTGGTTTTCCTGCTTCCCACAAAATAATGTCAGTGTGCTGTTGGCAGTCTCATTCCAATGTATGCTCTCTTCTCAAAGACAATCCCACAGTTTTTAATGAACACACATAGGAACAGTGGTATTATGACATCTGGTACATTGTGTAGGCAGAAACTCCAAGTCATGTGTGTTGTGTTGAATCCAAAGAATTCAGTAAAATCATGTGGCACAAGTTTTGCATAAAGGCCCCTTGGTCTCCAGAATATGTATTTAAAAACACAAAGTTAAGACAGGCCATCATGCTTGACAATAATGAAATAATTTTTCCATGTTGGGTGTTCTACAGAAAAACATTTTATAAGTAATTAGTTCTCTCTTATGTTTTCTTTCTTTCTTTCTTTCTTTCTTTATGTTTGAGACAGAGTCTCATTCTGTTGCCCAGGCTAGAGTGCTGTGGCATTAGCCTAGCTCACAGCAACCTCAGACTCCTGGGGTCAAACAATCCTCCTGCCTCAGCCTCCCGAGTAGCTGGGACTACAGTCATGCACCACCATGCCTGGCTAATTTTTTATATATATTTTTAGTTGGCCAGTTAATTTCTGCCTATTTATAGTAGAGACGGGGTCTTGCTCTTGCTCAGGCTGATTTTGAACTCCTGACTTTGAGCAATCCTCCCGCCTTGGCCTCCCAGAGTGCTAGGATTACAGGCGTGAGCCACCACGCCCGGCCACCTTTATCTTTCTATTCACTTCTTTTTATAGATATACGTTTGAGTAACAACAGACCATATGCTAATATATTGTTACTGCAGAAAAACTAATTTGCCAATGCAAGACCATTTCATTACCATTAAATTAATGACTTAAATCAGTACTAATGATTTAATTAATAATGATTGAATCAGTGCTGTGGTGGTTTAAGTTAGAAGAGAAATTCAGGCGTAAAACACCTTATTAGCCTGTATAGCATTGTTGTAGGTGAACAGAGAGGGTTTTTTTCAGGTACTAGAAAAAAGAATGGAAAGACCATTCCTTACCCAATGTAGTGTAGTGGTTAAGATCTTGGGCTATAGAGCCCAAATGCCCACTGTGTGTCCTTGGGCAAATTATTCACCCTCTCTGTGTCCCGAAGGCTGACCTGAAGACCAGATTTGAGTTAATTGATTTAAAGAGTAAGAATGGTGCTTACCCTATATTAATACATGCTCTATAAGCATCATTGTCTCTGAGCCATGTGAGGATTTAAGGAAGCTATGGACTCTCTTTCTTGGAAAGAAATGCATATGTGAACGTACAGACAAGGGCATGTGTACTCTCAGAGGGTTCATGGGTCCCTGGAAACCCATTCCTGGTCCCTGGACCTTGGGCTAAGAACCTTCTCCGAAACCATTGTGTGTTCAAGCTGGAGATGACCTTAAAACCCTCACTTCACAGATAAACTTAGAATAATAGAAGGGTTTAGAATGATAAGTGAGTTTCAAAGGCCACAAGCCCCAGCAGAGCCCCTTCTTTCCTTGGCCTCTGACTCTCCCGGCCCCCAGGCTGTCCTCGATGCTCAGGAGATAAAAGGCCTTAATGACTGGGCCCCAGGACATGCAGCCAGGAGGAGCCTGTAGAGAACGGTCATGGTAGAGCATGGGAGCCTTCACGTCTGACTGCCAGCCTCCCTGTCGTCCAGCAGCAGCCCTGGCTCTGTGCCATGGCCACTCACAGATCACTGGCTGCACACCAGACCCAGGACATCAGCCCGTGACATGACCTGAACACATGTTTGCTCACCCATCCCTGGCTGGTGGAATGGAGGAGTCCTATCCCACTGTCCCTCAGCCCGACCCCTTCTCCGTGAAGCCAGACTTGGGGCTGGCCGGAGAGCTGCCCTGTGGGCCACCTCCACCCTTCCCGAGCTGTATCTCTTTGAAGCCTGAGCACATGCCTGGGCAGACATGACTGGACTCAGCAGCCTCACCCTGAATGTCTGGGAGTACCCCAAAAAGTCCCTTGCCCAAAATAATCTTCCCACCAGTACCACTGCTGGAGAATCTTCCCCTGCTCTCATTTTTCTTCAGAGAATGACATGGGAGACTCTGGTGGAAATGCTAGTGTGATCCCGGGCGGCTTACTAACTGGTGTCCACCTCACCAGCCAAGCAGGAACTGCTTATCTGAAAGTAATGGAACACGGATCAGATTTATAAAGGAGTTAGAAAATGCCAGGCCAAGGGACACAGGAGCCCGGGCCATGTCAATTTCACAACTCTTAACCTTTACAACACACCATTCTAAATGAGGCCCTTGTAGATAAATTGCCAGAGGACAGGCTCTGATTCCTCCAGATTGGTGCATCACAAAGGGGTACAGTGTGCACAGACCACCCGAAGGCATGTAAAAGCCTTGGAGCAAGACTTCCGGCTCAGTTAGCATAGGATGCTCCTCAGAGAAGGTCAAGTTCCTGGCACTGTACCAGTGGGGTCTGTGGTGGGCTGGGGGACATGGGCATGTGGGTCATCGATTCTGCCTGGCTGCCCAGCTCCCACGGCCTGCTCACCTGCAGGCCTCCTCCTTCACTCCAATCACGCCGTCCACAGCAGGAGCAGCATTGTTTGGGGAACACTCTGTGTTTGTCTCATGTCCTTTGTTATATCTGTTGCACTGCTTATCGCTTTCCTTAATCCTCCTTCATAACACATCAAATTAGATCATGTAATTGAAAGCACTTTGTAAACTAAAAACTGTCCTACAAAATCTGTATTGAATTTTTATGGTTGCAGGACTCACAGTCACGACTCAGTACTCTTAGCCTCTCCCCTAGGTCAAGAGGACCCTGGAGGTCGGGAGTCAGGGCTGGCAAAGGGCTTGCTGAGAGAAGACGGAGGGAGATGAAAGATGCTCCGCTGCTTCCTACTTAACAGTGCGCTGTGGCCCTAGCAGAGGGACCTGGGTGTGCCCCAGGTTAAAGCTGCCCAGAGATGCCCGAGTAAGAGGCACAGCCCCTCAGTGGGCTACGCATGTAACTGCCAGACTTCCCTTGCATTTGGCCTAGCCATCCAGAGACCTCTTTATTTATGGTGACCATCTTTTACAAACCAAAAAAAAAAAGAGAGATACTATGATCTTCAAGTAGTAGCATCCTTAAAGGATAATAGGTTCAATATGTGCAGTCAGATCTGCCCTCAAAATGTTGGGCGGAAAGGTTACCACACCTCTGTAATCCTGGCCATGTGCACCTCCTAGCTGTGTGCACTCAGTTATGTGGTACTGGGGGCTGTACACTCATGAGGGTTTCTCGTCTGCCAGTCAGTCCTGGGCCACCTCGTAACTGAGGTTAAGCACTTGCCCTGCGTTTCACAGCCAATGAAGTTGAGCTGTCAGGAGTCACAAGAAGTAAATTGGGTTCCAGAACCCACGGTAATAGACTCCAAGCCCCAACTCTCTATTGAGCAAATACCAACTACCCCATTTTAGTTGGTCATTTATTTGGTCATCTGTTTTTTAATTGACCACAGTGGCTAATAGTTGTTTTCTATTTAAGTAGCAAAGATTTAACTTTGAATTCTCTACTTTTTCCCTATTAAATGATGATCAGACATGTTGACATGTTTTAGTCACATGTGGATCACATTACACAATGTTACTCATGTTTAATGTGGATATTTACAAGTTATATTTAACGTGCCTAATATATGGGCCAATTTCCACCAGATGCACCTGCAAGCTTTGAGATCAGACAGATCTGAGGCCCAGCTCTGCTGTTTACAGCTATGGAATCATGTGCATGTTATTCCGTCTTTCTTGCCTCAGTTTTTATGTCTAAAACAGGAAAGGTAACCTCACATGAGGATTTTCAGTGAGGACCACAAATAACAGAAAATGCTTCATAATATAACATACATATTAGTTTCATCTTCCACTTTCTCTCTCTTGTAGAAAATTAGTCTCCTGTGCTTAAATTTAAACTTTCTATTTTTTTTACTGTTTTTACACTCCCTCTGACTATGAGGTGACAGGATAACTAATACGTCATGGGTAATGCGCTGTGGGAGCCTTGAGGGGGTGGAGCTCACCCTGTGGGCATTAGGAAGAAAGACCACCATTAGGTTAACAGGAAGCCTCACCACGTTACCAGCCCTGGGAAAGCCTTCCCTGGCCCAGTCAGCCTGGCCCAGAAAAGCAGCCAAGTGAAGGATGTAGACACCACGTGACCCACATCAATACTTCAGATGTCACAAAACTAACATTAATAAAGTTTGGGATCAGTTGAAGAAAGATTTTGGTTGCCCCATCCCCCTACTCCCGCTGATTTCTGCCTTATTGACCTTGAACTTGCCTATAAAAGGTCTAAACACTGCTGAGGGGCAGCCCCTGCATCTCAGCAGTGAATGAAAGCATCTTCCCCTGACAAGGGGCTTCTCAGAGCCCCGTCACAAAGGACAGAGACAGCCCTTCCTGGGGGCTGGGCCACACCTGCAGGTGTGTTTCCTGTCATCCCTTTCTGACCAGTGACTCATACCTTCTGCTTCCACTCAGTCCCTACACTCGGGACAACAGCCCCCTTCCTTACAAATGGATTGTCTGGCAAAGTCTCACGTATGAGTCTGTCTGCTGGACCAGGTTCCCACTTTCCTGGAGCCAAATCAACTCCTGATAGGCAGGATTCCTGGTTCACAGGCTGGTTTGCAGGCTGGGTTTTTCTGGGCCAGATTGGTGGAGGGTTTTTAAACCTGCGTTGTTATTTTCCCCAGGACAGCCCTCTTTTCATGCTATTTATTCCATTCTCTCCTAACCCCTGCCACCACCACGTCTAATAAGTCAGCTCTCAGGGCAAAGAACATGCTGTGCTGAATGTAATGTCTCGAAATCCAACTGGGCCCTGGAAACCCCTGGAATTTTCTTCCACTATTTGGGGACAGCCCACGGTCAAAAACTGAAGCAGCATAAATCCCCTGTTTCCAAGAAAAGAGAAAGAAGAAAGGCCCTGTGCAACAACAAAGTGCTAGTAATAGAAGCGATGTCTCCATCTACCGGGATCTCCTCTGGGACAGGAGCTGTGGCAGGGAGTAGGGGACGGGGAGAAGGTAGCTTTGAGCACATGGATTGGAGTTGTGTTATGTGCCCAGGGACTGTCACGAATGGCTCAGAGAAGGAGGAAGCTGGGCAGAGATGGGGGGTGGGGGTTACCCAAGCAAAACTGAGGTTCAGTCACAAGGGAGAAATGGACAGTGGCTCTTGGGTGGTAATCGATGTCCTTCTCTTGCCAAGGAAATCACCCTTCTCCTTTGACACTCCCTTATCAACAGGTAAAATACCAGTTTCAGGACTAAGCAACAACACACATCGTACAAAGTTTCAGCCAGAGAAGTCCTTGCTTCTGACAGTCATATTTGATATATGCATGTATCAGTCAAAGAGGCTAGGTCATGATGCCATAATAGGCAACACCCACATTTCTGAAACAAACAACTGCAGCAGTTTATTTTTTGTTCCAAAAACCTCCCCTAGTTGCAGCCAACTTTCCAGGGCTGTCAAGGTCTCACTCAACATCCCAGGCTTATGTAGTCCTGCAGCGTCTCCATCTAAACCCGAGGCTTCAGGATCTACAGCAGTAGGAACATGGAAAACCTCACACCTGCTCCTAAGTGCTTTGGCCTGGAAGCAGCAGGTGTTACCCCAGCACTTTGCTCGAACTAGTCCCATGGCTCTGGTCAGCTGCAGGGAAGCTTGGCGATGCAGTCATCCATGTGTCCAGAAAACGGAGGAGAGCCAGAAACATCCACGAGTAATAGCAATAAAGTCAACCGCAGCCCCTGTCCAGGAAGCAAGCCGGGAAGGGGCTCCTGCTCCAGATGGGCCGAGGCACCAGAGCAGGAACCTTGACAAGGCCAGGACCAGGCTGGAGTAAAGAGCCCGTCCACTTTTTTTTTTATCACGACTCTCTCCTCTGGTAGGACCTTTGTCATTCAGTAGTAGCTTGGTTTCCAGTGGGGAATAGCTTGAGCTAATCAGAACAATTTGAAATTAACCCATACAGTGAAAAAATGCAAAACTTTGCACAAATCAAAACCACAAACATAAGTGGAAGCATCCTAACTTGGCAAATCATTGTGCCAGGCCCCTCCTAAGCTGTGACGTTTGTTAGATACAATTTTGAATGCTTCCTAACCTATAGTGTGAACAACACTGATTCAGAGCAGAAAAGACCTTCTCCTAAACATCTTTCCCCTCTTCCCCATGCAGCCATAGACCCTGAATTGTAAGTGAGCACCTTGGGAGCAGGGCCAAGTGAGTGACTTTGGCTAGGGAGGTACAGAATCAGCTACGGTCACCAACCCCACCCCAAAGAGAAATTTTATTCTGTCTCTAGAGTCTTCTTAAACTTCTCAGGGAAAGTCCGTAGCTGGCAGGGATTGAGGGCACGCCATCCTTGTCAGAAAGACACTTGGCTGCATCGCACTTTGCAATCATTGGTCTGATTGAGAAGACCCTTGTAGGAGTCTATCCATTAAATAAAGTATAAACACAGAATGAAAATTTGGAAACTCAGAAGGTTGTTGATTCAAAATTCAGCTCAACTGGGAAATTTGTAAACGGTTGTCCTTTGAAGTAAACAAATTATGAGGCAATAACCTTCCTGCTAGTGGATTGGGTAGGTTTTTTCAGATCACTTGTGAGCCCAAGGGGAGCAGCAACACTTAATTTTATAAGCTTTTTCTTGGAGAACTTGTTAATGGATTCAATAAAATTTGAGGAATCTAATGCAACCAAAAAGGCTTTTCCAGCATTTAGTGTGTCAATGAAAAAAACAAAAGCAAAAACAACCCAATCCTTCAAGATAATCTTCCACCTATTAAATATTCAGTCTCACTGTGGATTTTCTAACAAGGAAATGGATATTTAAACTTATGGTAGAAATATTGTATTACCATTTTTATCCTGTCTTCCCTGTGTATAACATCTATCAGCAGAAAAACACTAAAAGGAAAATGAATATTTTTTGCTTTTAAATATATTAATACTTCAGTAGTATCTGCTACAGCCCCCACACTCACTCCCAAAGAGAAATTTTATTCTGTCTCTAGAGTCTTCCTAAACTTCTCAGAGAAAGTCCGTAGCTAGCACGGATTAAGGGCACACCCTCGTTGTCAGAAAGACACTTGGCTGCAGTGCACTCAGCAATCGTCGGTCTGATCAAGAAGACCCTTGCAGGAGTCTCTATCCATTAAATACAGCGTTGCCCTGAGCATCAACACTGCGACTTGTGTAATTTAAGTCATAACCAGGCTCATTGGTGTCAAAGCAGGGTTTGATGACGACCTGGACTGGCTGTTCTCAGACAAGGGTCCATTCCTGAAGTTTAGTGTAAGAATACACCGTGCCCCTTGAAATGCCATAAAGGGCACTTTCAACTGAGAAGCCCTTCTTGGTTTGATGCCTTTTACTGGAAAACAGTCACTGTTTCTGACCCCTCTGGGGGAGGCCTGAGCAGATTGTGAAATGTCACCACCCAGCTCTCTCCATGGATTAGCGGCTCCAAAGAACTACATGCCTCTCTAAGTCATCCTGTAAGATGACCCCAAAGTGTGACTTGTCACACCATCCCAGGCTCCTTCATCCCCCAAGGAGTCGAGGGCAGCTTTGCCCCGTGCACTGAGGATTCATGCTCACAGATAATCCAGAGCATGTTCTGAGCATTAACTCTGCTTCCAGCCAAGTCATGGCCCCTGCAGGCCCTGCCAGCGCAGAAGCTCACCAGCCCCCGGGGTGGGCATGGGAAGGGCACTACTTTCACCAGGAGCAAGGCCACCATGTCCCTGGAATGAGATCTCTATAATTCTGCTACTAATTTTGTGCCTGTAACCTTGACAGGCTAAGGCCTTTCTGTAACTCCTCCACTCCGCATATAAAAGGTTGAGGCTCTGAGGTGTCAGGACCAGGCTGTGGCCTTTGTGAACCCCAGACCTGAGGAAACAAGCGCTGCAGCACTTGCCTTCCTTTCCACCACACCAAGACAGCAGCGGACTCCTCTCAACGGTAAAGGATGTCGAGCCTGAGTGTGCCTGGGGTGGAGGCTTAGCTTACACTTCTGGGGGGAAGGGAAGTCATCTTTCCCTCTGAGCCAGCTTGCTTGCACCTGCTTGGGAGTGACTTAGAAATCATGATGGGGCTTTTCCATGCCCACTTTATATGATATAATGATGCAGTCAAACCAAGTCAAACTCCACGAGAAAGCCAGAAATCAGCATCCAGTGTTCACTTTACAAGGCTCTAATAAGATGAAATACAGTGAAGAAAAAACAGCACATATTGACTGAGAGATGCTGAAACCCCAGAGGAACAAATACCCTCCAGGAAGGTTCAGATAGAGACGCTTCAGCACAGTGGGCTTCTCAGAAGACCAATACTTAAGAGGACGCACCTTAGTGTCGGTCTTCGTGATTCTGAAGCAGTGCTTCTTGAACTGTAATGTGCAAGGATCATCTAGGGATCAGGTTAAAATGCAGATTGTGAGTCAGATTTTGGTCTTGATAAATTCTGCATTTGACCAACTCCTAGGTGCAGCCAGTGCTGCTGGTTCGTGGGACAACGGGGTAGCAGGGCTCAGTAGTGTTTCAGTGACAGTAAATAATCTTTGAGACTTTTCAGTGACTGAATCTCATCTAATCAGCAAAATGTCAAAATACATTTTACTAAAAACTTTGTTCTGTTTTTAAAATTTTTATTTTTGTATTAACACACAGTGAAAAAATAATCCTTCCGTGCCTGCTCAGTTCTGTGAATTTTAACACACATACAGCTTCACATAACCACCACCATGATCAGGATACAGAACAATGCCATCGTGCCCCCCTACCCCCAAATTCCCTTGTGCTATGCCTTTGTGGTCATACCCTCCCCCATCTCCAACCCCAGGCAGTCATTAGAGTTTTGTCTTTTCACGAATGCCATATAAATGGAATCATAGAGAATATATAAGTTTTTTGAGATGGGCTTCTTCCACGCAGCATAACGCCTTTGAGACTCATCCAAGTTACTGCATGTATTGACAGTTTGTTCCTTTTAATTGCTGCACAGTATTCGTCCTATGGATGTTTGACAGATTTTTATCCATTCACCTATTGAAGGACTATTAGGTTGTCTCCACTTTTTGGCAATCACCAATAGAGCTGTGTAGAGGTGTACAGGTCTTTGCTTGAACATAAGTTTACATTTCTCTGGGCTAAATACCTGGGAGTGGAATTGCTGTGTCAAATGGTGGGTATATGTTTAACTTTATAAGAAAGTGTCAAACTGTTTCCCAGGATAATACCTGTGCCATTTTGCATTCCTTCCAGCAACATATGAAAGTTTCAGTTGCTCCACACCCATCCTCTCTAGCACTTGTCAATATTTTTTATTTCGGCCATTTTTATAGGAATGTAGTGATATCGCTACATGGTTTTACTTTGCACTTCCCCAATGGCTAATGATGTTCAACATCTTTTGATGCATTTATTTGATTATCTGTGTAACCTCTTTGGTGAAGTGTCTATTCAAGTGCTTCGCCCATCTTTCAGTTAGGTTGTTTGTTTTCTTATTGATGAGTTTTGAGAGTTCTTTATATATTCTGGATAAAAATCCTTTGTCATTTATGTGATTTGCAAATTTTTTCCCCTCAATTTGTACATTGTCTTTTCATTCTCTTAATGGTGTCTTTTATAGAGCATAATTTTTAACTTTGATCAAGCCCGGTTTATTAATTGCTCGCTTTCCATTTTGCTTTCAGAGTGTTTGCCTTAATTCTTGGAGTATTCTCACAATAGCTGTATTAAGCCTGTTAGATCATCACATCTGTGTGATTTCTGTTGGCATCTGTAGATTTTCTTTCTTCGTGCTAGTTGAGATTTTTCTGGTTCTTTGCTGAGTAATTGTGAGCTCTAGCCTGGACATTTTGAATATTGTGGTCTTACACTTTCAGTCTTCTCTATGCCCTTTAGAGAATATTCATTTTTTTGTTTGTTTTAGCAGACAATTCGTGTGGTTGGGTTCAGGCCTCAAGTTCCAACCAGCCTTCTGTGAGTTGTGGTTTCAGACTCAGTTTCCTTTGAAATTCTTCGCAGTGCCACGCGCAGCCCGGGCCTCCCCTTTAACTGGAAAAGTCTTTGGTGTGGGGCTGGGATCACAGCCACGCATGCGCAGCTCAGAGGCAGCCACCATCAGGTGCTCAGGCGCAACCTTGTAGGTCCACCCACCTCCGAGATATCCCTGATACTTTGAAATTCTCTGGACTTCCCTTTTTCAGTCCTTTGGCCAGAAATCTGGGACTTTAGTTACCCCGTTCTGCAGCGCACTCTCTGCAACTGCACTCACATCTGCGCCAAGTACCAAGAAGTCCAAGAGAGAAAATAGGCGGCAGTTGTCAGCTCCCCACTGTTAGGGCCACCGCCCTCCTTCGGAGAGCCAGACTTTCTGCCCTCCGGGTCTCGTGTCTCTGCAAATCAGGCTGCCACTCAGTTCTGTCCTCACCACACCTCCCTCGCCTTGGAGGTTCCTGGAAAGTCAGGTGTTTTCCCCATTCTCTGAGCATTAGGAGCCCCCTTTCTCCCTGGGATCAAAGGATTTCTTGGAGCTCTATCTGTCCATGTTCCCACTTAGGGGTTTCTGGTTGCCTTGAGCCTACACTGGGGATACCAGAGTAAAAGTGGAAAATTTAGGGCCAACCCATGGCAATTAGGATTCTGGTTTTCTCCTCCAATCTACCTGCTGCTATTTACTTTGCAGAGACTTGGAACAGCTCACCCTGCATTCTGTCCTGAGCTGCGTTCTTGGTAGGGACAATTGAAGGGCGCTTCCTCCATCTTTCCTGGAACTGGAGCCCTCCTGTTCTATTTCAAGCCTTGATCATAAAGAAAAATTTTCAAAGTAATTAAACATATTTTTTGAAATGTGAAAAATAATCACAAAATAGTTGTTTTTATGAGGTATTGGGTATGCAAGACGTACACTGGTATCATGCACCATCGGCTCGTATGTAACGAGCCGCTCTAGCCAAGAGTCATAAGAACGATCAGTATAAGCCGAAACTCTTCTTTAAAGAAAACAACTCTCCGATTTTTTCACTTGGGTTTAATACTCTGAGCAACCCGAGACTTGGGAAATTAAATTGCTGGCACGGTGACAGGGCTTCGGAGGGACAATGTTCCTTTGTTTCAGTGGGCTCACCTGCCACTAGGTGGCGCCTGGTGCAGCGCAGGTGCCTCGCAGATGGCAAAAGTTCAACAGATTTTGTGCAACGGAATGGATGTCTTCACATCACTTCACTCTGTAGCTCTCTTTGAGCATTAATTAATTAACTCTGTGAAGTAAAATTCATAATTGTCATTGAGGTTATTATGGCTTTTCCACGTTGGTGGTGACTGACTGGAAGCAGTAGTCCTAATTCTCTCAAACAGCAGATTGGGTGGTGTTTTGGCTGAGGTGGTACAGAGGCATAGAGCTATTCATCAAGGACAATGCCCTGTGTTTCCTAAGGACTTTCCAAATGTGGATAGTCTCCTCACCATGCTTCTGCAAGGAGAGCAGTTGTCCTCGCTTCAGATGCCAGGAGATCAAAACACAAATACTCACAGAAACACGTTACCTGTGAAGGATTGTGCTAAAGGGTAAGTCGCTAACAGTCCCCCAGCAGGTTAGAGCCAGGGAACTGGGATGAATCTTTAGTTCAAAGACAAGAGAAGAAACTTTCCCCCAACGTTTATTGAGGTATAACTCATGTATACTACAGTCCACCCATTTTAAATGTAGAGTTTTAGCAATTGTACGCTGCTTTATAATCACCACTATAAACAAGATTCAGAACATTTCTGTAACCTAAAGAGTGCTTCATGCCCCTTTGCAGTCAGTCCCCTCCCCACCCCGACCTCAGACAAGCCCCGATGTGCTTCTGTGGCTCTGGCTCTGCAGGGCTGTCATCAGCACGGCCGCTCACGCTGCATGTCCCTTCCCTTAGGACAGTTCAGGGGACTCTCCTTGTGCCCCCCCATTCCAGCGCCTGTTACATGAAGTGCCCATGACGAGTCTGTACTCACGTCACTCTCTATTTCAGCTGAAGTCACCTCAGGAGGGACCCTGTCTTATCCCAGTGTCAGCCCTTGGAAACGAAGGGGGACAGATACCTTTAATTCCCTCATTCTGCCTTATCTTTATATTTTCCTAAATGTGTATTTATAAAGTTGTCATTAATTTTGCTTCCTGGAGGCCACAAAACTGGTGATAGCAGCTGCTACAGTTCTGCTCCTAGTGAGAACAATGACTAAAACAAGATAGTCTGTCTAAAAGTGAAACACATTTTTAAAAAATATCTTACTTGCTTTCAGTTTTGAGTCTCCAGCATCTTCCAGCAGAACAGCTGGTTAGTTTGTAAAATAACACGGTGAAGATGGAGAAGGTGGAGATGGATTGATGTGGACGTCAATCTTCAGCCGAGATGGAACTCGGCTATTCCTCGGAAAAACGTGTATCTTCCTTCTTACACGCATGGGACACTCCCAGGGAGTGGGTACAGTGAGGCCCCCTCTGATGGACCAGAGATGAATGGACATAGGACAAAAGCTCTTACTGAATGCTACCCTGGGCGTGGTCCTATGTGGGACACTGTTTGACCTAAGAATGGACCCTGTCCTGTCATCTAAGTGTTCTTAAATGGTGGCCAATAGACCAGGGACACAGATAAATGGATCTCAGTCACATACCCAAGAAGCCAAACACTTAATATTATGTAAACAAAGGAGATAGGCACTTATTTGGGGTTGTCAATGACATCCAATTAGCTTGTGCTAGTGATGTACCTGTGTCAGATGACAGCCAGAAAATCAGAGGCCGGACCAAGCTCATCATTATATTTACTCAGAACATTATAAATTGCCAAACACTTTTACGTTTTGATCAGATTTGATCTTCAGAGAATTTATAATGATGAGGAAATGGAGGCCATGAGAATTTATGTGACAAACAGAAGGTCCGTCAAGGCCGTGGAAACACAGGTCTGGAGTCAACGTCTGGCTTCAGACCCATCTCCTCCTCTCGCCTCACGGTCCCCATCCCTCTGTGAGAGAGCTGTGGCCGGGACCTTCACACTGAGTTCCAGGCACACATGACAGGTGCCCCTTCAGGGCTTCCCCTGGGTGGCAACTCAAACCCCATCCTCCTGGTGCTACTCAAGGTCACTCCCACAGCCCTGCACGGCCCTCCACAGCCTTCCTCCTCTGGCGTTTCTGCCTTGCGCAGGCACAGCCAGGGGGGCCGCCACCGGTACGCCCTCTCCTTTGCTCCCCACTTGGATTGTGGAGAGTGACCTCCAGATCCCTTGGGAGCCTGCCCACTCTTGGTCACCTCATCCCTCCCACCCTGGTCACAGCTTCTCCCTGGGCTCCTCCCCTGCACCCACCCTTGCCCCTCCAGTCTCATCCCCAGAACACCTTGTAGGATGCAGGTCTGGACCCATCACTCCCCACTGACGGCCCCTCCTGGGATGGGATCCCATCCCTCTTTGGGGGAAGCCAAGCCAACTCTCCCAGGCTCACACGTCCCCAACTCCTCTGCAGGGCCCCACCTACAGACAGGAGCATCTGCAGTCTCTGCTGGGCCCACTCAGGTCTAGGAGCTGAGCAGAGTTTCTTCATGGAAAAAAGTGGGCATTTGGAGTGTCTGACAAGTGTCATTCCACACACAGAGCCCACATGTGCACACACACACCCACACACACACACGCATGCATGTACCTCAAAGCAGCTTGCTCTGGGTGTGTCAGGCACTGGAACGATTTTCTGTGACAAGCCCCTTTAGTAAAGGGCTCGGAAACTTGCAGAAATATGAAGCCTGCTCTCGCCAGTTATTGTTGGGGGACCACAGGCAAGTTCTGGAACTCCTCAGACGTCCCAGCTATAAAATGATGACAGTAAAGCCCATCTCATGCAGATGTTGTGATAACCGAATGGACCGAGGTGGACAAAATGCCTGGCGCACATTCCCTGCTGATAAAATGTTGAGAAGAGATTCTTCTGTGAGGGGGAAGGAAGGACAGAGGTGTTTGCCAGGTGCCTGTTGGTGGGCAGCCTGCTCAGGCACCGAGCGCTCCAGGTGGGCCGCTTCTGCGCACATCTGTGTCCCGATGACCAGCAGCAGGTCCTGGGCCACACGTGTCTTCCCACTGACAGAGGTTCTGTGGCTGGCCAGGGTCCCCCCTGTCACAGCAGGGTCTTGATCCAAACAGATGCCTGCACCCTGCAGAGTCCCAGGGATCGTGTTTCACGGGGATCGGCTGCTGTTTTCTTTTCCAGGGGATGAACAATCAGTACGCGCGCCGCGAGGTCTTCTGCCGGAACACCTGTCACGAGCTCAAGCGCTTCTGGGAAAGGGAAATTGGCAAACAGACGTGCTACCGAGAGTCGGAGGAGCATCGTCTGGGAAGAAGTGCGCTGAGGAGGTAGGGAGCTCTTTGTCTACTTTTAAAGTTAATTCATTTTTAAAATAGGTGTTATTGTTTAGGGAAGTTTTAGGTTCATAGCAAAATTGAGCAGAAGGTACAAAGAGTTCCCATTTACCCTCTGCCCACCCCCTCCATACACAACTGCCCCACTGCCAACATCTGCACCACAGTGGTACATTTGTGACAATCAGCGAACCTTCAATGACACATCATTATCACCTGGTTTATTTTGTAAAAGCAAAATTGATTTCCCCAGAAGAATGCCAGATGGATATCTTAGAGCAGGAGTCCCCAACCTTTTTGGCACCAGGGACAGGTTTCATGGAAGGATGGGGTGGGACCGGGGCGGGAGGATAGTTTTGGGATGATTCAAGCTCATTACGTTTATTGTGCAGTCAAACCTCTCTGCTAATGATAATCTGTATTTGCAGCCGCTCCCCAGCGCTAGCATCACCGCCTCAGCTCTGCCTCAGATCATCAGGCATTAGATCCCCATAAGGAGCGTGAACCTAGACCCCGTGCACCGCAGTTTACAGTAGGGTCCAGGCTCCTGTGAGAATCGAATGCTGCTGCCCATCTGACAGGAGGCGGAGCTCAGGTGGTGACTCCAGTGATGGGAGCAGCTGTAAACACAGACGAAGCTTCGCTCGCTTGCCTGCCGCTCACCTCCTGCTGTGCCGCCCAGCTCCTAACAGGCCACGGACTGGTGTTGGTCCACAGCCCGGCAGTTGGGGACCACAGTCTTATAGGACATAATCATTTGAATATTCTATGCTCACAGTCCACTAATTCTTATCTTTATAAACTGAAAAAAATCTCTGCTTTCTGTCACCATATCGCCTTTCTAGCACACAAGGGTTACTCTAAATCGGGGCAAGGGGCAACAAATGAGCCTGCGAAAAGCAATCAAGCAAAGGTGACAGTGCCCAATTCTCAGTGCGCGTTTGGGTGAAGACACAGGATGCCCCCGTGGTTCCTGGGGGAGGCCGGCAGGGATCTCTCCCTCTGTCGTGCGTCCTCGTTCCGGCAGAGTGAGTCCAAGCGGTGGAGAGTAGTTACACCTGTGTGCAGAGGAGGGTCATGGTCACTGTGGAAATGGTGCCAGCTCAGTGCCCTCACACACAGCTGTGGGAAGCCACCAAGGGTGGCAGTGAGGGACAGCCTGTCTGGGTTTCTCTCCCCTCCGAAGGAGCAGCTCAGCTGGCTGGCTGCTTGCTGAGGCCACAGCTCGTGCGTGGTAAGGGACAGTGTGTGCTGACCAGACAGCAGGGCCCATGGCTCATGGCTATGGGGCTGAGAATACGCCTTAATTCACAGTGTGAAACTCACTGTTCCCTTCCCAAACCCCCTCCTGAGCTCTGGGGAGAACCCAGCCTCTTCCACTGACAGAGACCTGCCCAGCCCTCTTCCCGGCCACTGTCCTCCCTGCTGAAGTGTAGTGTTGGGCGTCACATCTGGTCATTCCCAGAGAAGTTGAGTTGAGCTGTCAGTCATTTCTCCATCTCCACCATCTTCCAGGCCAGGCCACTCAGAGTCCTGTACCCTGTGTGTACCCCCGGGAATTTGCAAAAAGCCTCATGTGGAGTGAAACTGGCTGAGGAAGAGGCAGAGACTAAAGGCTCTAAGAGAGGCACAAGCCAAGGAGTGAACAAAATAGGCTCTGAACCAAATTGTGCATTTGTTAAAACATTTACATGTACATATATATATATACAGTATCTATCTATGCATATAACAAAAGCCTGCAAGGAAATAAACTTTCTGGTTGGTGGGATGGCAGAAGACCTTAACTTGTTTATCCTCCTCCCCTCTTCTGATTTGAACCGAGTAGCCCAGCTCCAGGCAGCCCTGCTCTGGTCACCACTCTAGGTTGTCCCTTCACAGAGTAGAAAAGATGGTCCCCGATCACTAGGCTGTTAGAAGGCTTAAATATGAAAATGTACCTAAAGCACCCAGCGCGGTGCCTGGCCCAAGGTCAGGGCTCAGGAATAGCAGCTGTCCTCCCTCCTCTCCTCTCCGTGTAATCCAGGATCTAATATTGTAGCAGCGAAGTAGCAAAGGAAGACATCACTTGGAGGAGGAAAGTCGGGCTGCGTGGTCCACCCCCTGGGTCTCTGGGGTGAGCTCCCAGCTCTCCCTGGGCCACAGTCTCCTCGTCGTTATTTTTATCATAGAGAAACAGACACAAGAGAAGTAAGAGAGGTGCTGGAGAGTCACTGCCCTTTGAGTGTGGGCAGAGGGAGCGCACCCTTCCTCTTTTTCTTTCAGTGCAGATGAAGCATCTCAGCTACCGATGTGCACAGGGTGTGCGCAAGCGTCCCCCGTTTTGCAATTGGTCAGGGAGCCGACACGGATGCTGCCATCTCCCATCTGCCCACTGCGGGGTCTGAGTGCTCCCTTCTGTGGTCCCACGGGGCTCCCTGCTTCAGCTGCTTCCCTTGGCCCCTGGGGCGCAGCTGGTGCGAGGCGTGTCACACACTGGAGTTGCCAGCCCACGCCCAGGTCCGGCTGCCCTGTCCCCCGTGACGTCTTGCGAAGGAGAATCAGGCGAAACGGGGAGAATGCAGAAGAGCATTCTAGGCAGAAGAAATGACACGTGCATGTGGCCTGAGGCAAGAGAAGAGCTTGTCACATTTGTGGAACAGAGAAAGCCATTTTTACACAGTCTTCTGCATTCTCCAAAGTCCCACTGCAGTGCTGAGCATACAGTAGGCGCTTGTGACTGGCTGTATTCAGGAGGGCGGACCGGGCTCCCTCTGAGCCAGGACTCTCCCCATTCCCGGCTCCCCTGCCAGGCTGGATTGTCTCCTCTGCCCCCACCCCAGCAGGTCTCGTCCCTCAGCAGACCCCTTCTCCCGTGCTGGCCCTTGGGTCCCCTCGTCCTGTGGCCTCTGGCTGGGTTCTGTCCACAGTGGTGAGAGGACTGGAGGTAAATCCACCTGTGTCTTCCCCGCACCCTTCCTGCTCGAGGTCCTGTTCTAGCAGTGACCTCTCGCCTGCCGGACCACAGCTCCTGCCGGCGGCACCTCCTCCCCCGCTGCAGGCTCCAGACACAGATGACAACAGACAGACAGAAATGAACTGCCGACCTTTGGTGATATCTAATGAAAGAAAATTGGATCTAAGCAAGGATCATCAGTGTCTGCTAACATCAAAAAAAAAAAAAAAAAAAAAGAGATACAGCCAGACAGAGACGATGGCCATCCATCCTCTCGCCCGTGAAGTGTGAAGTAGTCCGTCCAAAGGAAAATGAACCTGAATCTCATCGAGCCTCTAGTTTGATCCTACCATTAACTGAACATACAGGAGACCGAGGAATAGGTTAAAGTCACACAGGAATACAGTCAGCAAAATCCAGACTGCGCAAGCTCTCCAGAACAATCGGGTTTCCAACAAATTGCAAAGGAAGGGGAAAGATGAGGGAGAATGTATGGATTAAAAGAAATTTAAAAGATACAGCAACAAACAAAAACGTACGTGCTTTATTTGGATCTTGCTTCTACCAATCAAACTGTTAAAAACTGTAAGACAATCAGGGCATCATGAACTGACTGAATATTCGATGAGATCGAGTACCTCCCGTTCATTTTTTAAGTGTGATGATGGCAAGGTAGTTTCTTTTTTAAAAAGTTCTTATCTTTTAAGGATAAAAGAACTAAATCTAGTTATTCTGTTTAAAATGCAGGGGCAGGGTGATGTGGGAAACAAGATTAGCCACAAGTTGCTTAAGCTGGGGGTGGATACATAGGAGTTTTAATCTTCCATAATAAAGGTTGTTTTAGAAATTTTATATTGAAAAAAAAAGAGCGCTATTTTCCTAGCTCCTCAACACCTCTTCATAATCTACGTAGTCTCATTAATTTTCTCTGTATGTATTTTGAGGCTATTAGCTGCATACGTGTCTAAACGTGTAAAATTTTTTCATGGTAAAGTGAAACTTTTTATCATTAGACAGTGACTTTCTTTAACCCCTTGTTTGACAGTCTTTTTATTGGCTATTAATATAACCACAAACTTTGTTTTTATTAATATTTGCCTTATATATCTTTTCCCCTCTTTTTGTTTTCAACATATCTTTGCCCTTATCATGTAGGTGTGCCTTTTCTAAACAGCATATAGTTAGATTAGATGTTTTTCCAATCAGACATATTTTAGTCATTAATTGCTGAGTTTAGTCTGTTTACATTTATCATAATATAATTGACTGTTTCTACCATCTTAGTTACTTAGAGCATTCTATTTCCCCTTTTCTCTGTTCTTTGTTATTCTTTTATTACTTTTTAAATTGATATCCATACCTCCTTAATGAGACAGGAACTATTCATATTTCATTAGTTTCTTCTCTTCTTTTCATCATTGTCTTCTTGTTACTTTCTTTGGGTTCACTCTTTTGCATAAAAGTTCCCAATTTTGATCAAGTTTAATTTATCGAAAAGTTTCTTTTATGGATTTTGGTTTTGGTGTTGTATATAAGAAATCTTTGCCTATTTCACGGTTGCAAAGATTACCTTCTAGGTGTTATTTCTAATGGTCTTATGGTTCTAAGTTGTGTATTTACATTAATAATTCATTTTGACTTAATCCTTTGATAAAATATGAGGTATGGATTATCCAGTGGTTCCAGCACCTTCTGTTGTAAAGACTGTCCTTTCTCCACTGTATCACCTTTGCACTTTTGTTGAAAATCAATTACTCACACATGTGTAGGTCTATCTGGGGGCTCTCTTTCTGTTCCATTGATTTATTTGTCTATTGGCACCCAACGACACACTGTTTTGGTTGCTTAGCTTTATAATAATAATTCTTGAAGTCAAGTAGTGTAAGTCTTACAACCTTTTCTTCTTTGTCAAAGTTGTTTTGGTTATTCTATTAATAGGTCCTTTGCATTTCCATGTGAATTTTGGAATCAGATTGTTGATTTCTATTATTTCAGATAGCATACTGGGTTTGATTAAACAGAATTGAATCTATAGATCAATTTGAGGAGAATTGACATTCTAATAATATTTAGAGTCTCTGATATATGAAGACAATATATTTCTCCCTTTATTTAGATCTACTTTAATTTCTTTCAACAATGGTTTGCAGTTTTCAGTATATAGGTCATATATATTTTTTGTCAGATTTATCCCTATTTCATATTTGATGTCACTATAATTGATTTTTTTAAATTTTAATTTCTGATTGTTTCTGATTTTTTTTATTATTTTATTATTTATTATTTTATTATTTTTCTGATTTTTTTTATTATTTTATTTTTTGAGACAGAGTCTCACTCTGTTGCCTGGGATAGAGTGCCATGGCATCAGCCTAGCTCACAGCAACCTCAAACTCCTGGGCTCAAGCAATCCTGCCTCAGCCTCCCAAGTAGCTGGGACTACAGGCATGCGCCACCATGCCTGCCTAATTTTTTCTACATATTTTTAGTTGTACAGCTAATTTCTTTCTATTTTTTTAGTAGAGATGGGGTCTTGCTCTTGCTCAGGCTGGTCTCGAACTCCTGAGCTCAAATGATCTGCCCACCTTGGCCTCCCAGAGTGCTAGGATTACAGGCGTGAGCCACCGCGCCCGGCCTGTTTCTTTAATTTATGGGTTATTTAGAATTATGTTATTTAGTTTCAAAATATTTAGGAGACATTCTATATAGCTTTCTGTTATTGATTCTAACTTAATTATCATGGTCAGAGAATATACTTTGTATAAATCCAATCCCTTTAAATTTATTGAGACTTGTTTTATAGCCCAGAATATTTTCAATCTTGGTAAATATTCCATGAAGATTTGAAAAGAATGTGTGTTCTGCTGCTGTTGTTGGGGTGAATGTTCTATAAATGTCAATTATGTCAAGCTGGTTGATAATGTTCAAGTGTTTTATATACTTATTAATTTTTTGCATACTTATATTTTGATTGTTGAAAGATGGGTATTGAAATATCTGACTATAATTGTAGATTTGTCTATTTCTCCTTGCCATTCTGTCACATTTTGCTTCATGTATTTTGAAGCTTTGTTATTAGGTTCATAAATGTTATTAGGTTCATAAGATTGTTATATCCTCCTGATGAATTGACCCTTTTATTACAAAATGACCCTCTTTTCCTTTGCTAATATTTTTTGCTATGAAATCTGCTTTGTCTGATATAAACCACTCCAGCTTTCTTTGATTAGGGTTAACATGGAATTTTTTTTCCTTTTACTTTTAAGCTATTTGTGTCTTCATATTTAAAGTGGATTTCCTGTAGGCAGCATGTATTTTGATACTGCCTTTTTAAATCCAATTTTAGAATTTTTGCATTTTAATTGGATTGTTTACACACCATTAATATTGATTGGTATGATTTGGCTTAATTCTACCATCTTGCTATTGGTTTCCTTTTTCTCTCATCTGTTCTTTATTTCCTTTCTCTTTTTTAAAGTAATTTATTTATTTATTTTTTTGAGTCAAGGTCTTGCTCTGTTGCCTGGGCTAGAGTGCAGTGGCATCATCGTAGCTCACTGCCTCACTGCAAAATCAAATTCCTGGGCTCAAGCGATCCTCCTGCCTCAGCCTCCCAAAGGGCTAGGATTACAGGGATGAGCCACCACATGTGGTCTCCTTTCTCTTTTTCTGCCTTCTTTTAGATCAGCTATTTTTTATGATTCTATTTTATCTCTTTTGTTGGCTTTTTAAATATATCTCTTTGCTATTTTAGTTGTAGCTTTAGGATTTATAGTATACATCCTTAAATTATCACAGTCTACCTTGGGGTGATATTCTATCATTTCCTGTGTAGTATAAGAACCTTACAATGGTAAAATTCCCATCTCTCCCCTCCTGGCTTTTGTGTTATTGGACAAAGTACAGCTTAACTTCCACATATGTTATAAATGCCACAATATATCATTAACAGCTTTGCTTTCAATCGTTGATTATTTTTTAAAGAGATATAAATAGTAAGAAAACAATTATTAATATACACACATTGTAGTTGCTTTTCAGGTGCCCTTCATTGCATTGTGTAGGTCCAGATTTCCGTCTTGTGTCATTTCCTTCTGCTTGAAGGACTTCCTTTCACATGTCATGTAGTGAAAGTCTGATGGTGATGATTTCTTTCAGTTTTTGTACATATAAAAAATCTTTATTTCACTGGTTTTTTCTTTTTTTTATTTCAAAATTTTAAGGGGGTCCAGATGTTTTTGTTACATGGATAGCTTTTATAATGCTTTAGTCAGGGCTATTAATGTGCCTATTACCTGAATAGAGTTTACTGTACCCATTAGGTAGGTCCTTAACCCTCCCCACCTCCCAACTCCCACCTCCACATCCCACCTTCTTAATTTCCAATGACTTTTACTTCTCTCTGTGCTCATCAATTAGTTTCAAATTATTAGAGAGTACATGTGGTGTTAGTTTTTCTATTCTTGAGATACTTCACTTAGGATGATGGTCTCCAGTTCCATCCAAATTGCTGCAAAAGACATTGATTTATTTTATTTTATGCTGAGCTCTACTCCATGGTATACATATACCACATTTTGTTAATCCACTCATGTATGATGGGCACGTAGCTTGATTCCACACCTTTGCCATCATGAATTGTGCTGCAATAAACATTCGAGTGCAGGTGTCTTTTTGACAAAATGACCTTTTTTTCACCCCTGCTTTTGAAAGACAGCTTTGGTGTCTAAAGAATTCTAGATTTACAGATTTATTCTCCTTGACTTTAAAGATAATACATTTTCAAAGGAAAATTCAGAGGGTTAAGATTAGAATAGTTTTAACAGACGTGAGAGTCTGTTCACTCTCACTTATATAAATATATAAATATACTATACATATTTAAACTTATAAGTTCTCTGCCTACTTTTTAAAACCTGAACACACACACACACCCCTTCAGGGAAAAAACAAAAAAAGGAAGGAAGCTTCCCTGAAGCAGCAGCAGCCATGGAGATGAATGCTCCATCTGTCTGTGTTTTGTGTCTATTTTCAGGCTCCGAGAAGAATGGAAGCAGAGGCTAGAAACAAAGCTGAGGCTGCGGAACAATCCAGATGAGACTGAAAAGCGGGCAAATGTTGGCTGAGAGCTTCCTGCTTCATTGACACAAGGGGATGCAAAACGCTGAGGTCACGCTGCTAGGAGAAGTCAGTGCAAATCCTTGAGTCCCTTTGCTGTCCCAGACAGATCTCTCACTATTTTTCCCCTGCAAATCCTTCCCCAGTCCTCAATGGGAGTCCTCTCTGCATGGGGGCCAGGTTACTATCCCAAATGTCTCAAAAAACAAGTATATTTAATATCAAAACTCCATGCAACATACTTTATTTTCATATAATTATTTTCTGATTTTGAAATCCAAATATTTTAAACTCTAAGCACACTGGCAGATTCCTGATCTTGATGGTCATACTTTAAATGTTGCACTGTAGTTTTGCCCTACCATTTTACCTAGGAAACATAGTTTTATGTAATCCTTTCTCTTGTTTTCTTTTTGTGAGAAGAGAAATGCACCTATCTGCAGAAATAAAACAATTGTAAATAGTCATTAAAATGAGAGTTGAAAATAAATTGATCTAGTATCCTTTTCTCTTCATATAAATGTAATTGGCTTTTTCAAAAACATGTTTACCAAGAGCAGTAACATCAGGATAATTTGAATAAAACTTGGTTGTCTTGCCACGACTGTGCATGTGCTCTTCATTTTATTGCTTTATTTTTGGGCTCCACATGTCTGCACTGGTCAGCTCTCTGTCAGCCCAGCCAGAGCATATCTGGCCACCCCGACAGAGTGTTTAGCACACTGATTCTGGACTTTGAAATGTCACGGTCACTCCCTCGCCCTGTCTCAGTCCAGCAGCACCAGGGGTTTGTGCTTCTGAGAGTGCAAACTGTAACTAGGCCTCGGGTGACCATTTCTAACTAGGGGAAGGGAGTTTTTTATAAGTTTAAATTTTTTTTTTTTTACTTTTATACTTTTTTGTTAAAAACTAACACACAAACACACACATTAGCCTAGGCCTACCCAGAGTCAGGATCATCAATATCACTGCCTGGGCATTGTAGAACACTACCCTCCCAGGACTCTCCTTAGGGAGTATGAAAATTGATCAGGGCCTGTATGGCCTTCTAGATGGGGATAGAGACTTGGCAGAAATCTTGGCTGGTTCCATGCTGATCTCTGGAGAAAAGTGTACGAGCCATCAGAGTCAGCTCAGAGAGAATGATGAACTCGTGGCCAAAGAGGTGGTGAGAGGGAAGATGAGGTTTTAGATTTGGAAAGCCTTCCCTGGAGAAAAGTTTGATCCCTGGTGTGTTCACAAGTGAAATGGTTTATGACTATTCTGTCCCTGAGAATTAAAAAGGGCATCCGCTGGGAGCAGTGGCTCACACCTATAATCCCAGTTACTCAAGAGGCCGAGGCTGGAGGATCACTTGAGGCCAGAAGTTCAAGACCAGCCTGAGCAACATAGTGAGAACTTGTCTCTACAAAAAGAAAAAGAAAAAGAAAAGGAAAAGAAAAAAATAAAATAGAAATGGTGTCTATCTTTTGAAATACTCAAGCATTGCTGACTTTTTGGGGCTATATCCTGCTTCAGGCCAAATCTGCATTAAAGAGACTTTTACTGATATATTTGGGTTACAGATATTGTAGGTGCTTTTTGTAAAGTACATAAATACAAGTAGAATGAAATTACTCTGTAAGGACTGATACATAAAGTCAAATTTTTGTGTTCACCTATGTGGATGCAACTCATCATTTTTAAAACGCCAGCAGTATTCTCTTCTAGGAAAAACAAGTCTCTATGGATGCTGGTAGATGCAAAACACAGGGTTAGTTTGTCCAGGGTCTAAACAGAGACTTGGAGGGTGAGTCAGACCGTGAAGCCCTGCCCTCAGTCCATTCTGCCTCACTGCCATTCTGCGTGGCGACCTCTCAGAGATATGAATAGTCCTAGCTGCTGCTCCTCGGAAACCCTGACTCCCTGGAGATGAGCAGACACTGCTTCCTTTTCTCTGATCTCTGGAAGGCTCACCAGGTTAAAGCCCCTGGTGGGCATAGGGCCAGCTTTGGGAGAGCCTGAGAAACACAGTGGGAGCAGGCTATAAAAGGGGGCTGTGGCAGCACCCTCAGGCTTGGGGAAAGGGCAGGGCCAGAGGGGCAGGAAGACCCTGGACCCACCTCAGGGGGCCCCGAGGCAGAACCTCAGCTGCCTTGGCATCTGGCGCAGCCCTAGGGATGGGAACAAGGCTCCTATGTTAAGAGACACAAAACATAGCTGTTGAGTGAATGAATGGAGTGTTTGCATATAGCACAAGCACATTGTTTTATGAGAAACTTTTAAATAATAACCCCATTCAAAGCAGGGCTGAGAGGACTAAATAGATGCTGCTTGAGGCTTATTTCCTGTCACTTTTAGCAGAGAGCTAGCTTGGCTTTCTGAGTTAGTCCACATAAAACACACTGATACCAGTCCCTGAGCCTCATGGGCGTCTCTTCTTACAAGGCCACTTCCTGGCCAGGAAGCTCTCAGTATTCCATAATTGCACAAATGTTTCCATTTGGTCTAAAGAAAGAGGGACTTTACAGGGGGTGGTGCTTCTGGAACTTTTCCACGATGTGCCCAGTCCAGCCGTGGCGGGCCTAAGCCTAACTCTGGGGTGTGCTTCTCTGCTTGTAGTTTCCCCCCAATAAACATAATTTCACCTGATGTCCTGTGCTGTCTTTAGTGACAGGTGGTCCGAGCTCCATGTTCTTGACAGTGGCTTCATTCGGGCCCTCCCAGACCCAGAAGGCTGACTTGGAAGACGGCTCCCAAGTGTTCAGGGGACGTGAGGCAAGCAGAGGGAAGGGTACAAAGCAGGCAGGCAGCAAACTGAGGGAAGGAACACCGGCAGAGGGAGAGACAGTGCAGCTTTCTGGAAAGACTTTTGCACGGGGTTTAGAAGAATTCACTCTGGATCATGGCTGTTTCTATCAGGAACCAGTCAGGAAAAAAGGAGGAGGAGGAGGAGGAGAGGGAGGGGCGAGGGAGGCAGTTCAGCAGAGCACTCGTATTAATACAGCAGAGGTTTGGTTACAAAGGTACTGGAATAGCTGAGACGCCAGACGGGACCGTGAGGCATCCATCCTCCGTCTCCTTATTCGTAAATGGAATATTCCTGCATCCTGCATTCCTGTTCTTTTACCTGTTTATCTCTCATACTATATATCTCATTTTTCTTAATAATTTGCTATAATACGGAGAGGGCAGGTTTTGCATATCTATGTATTTGTGTACACCAAGTGCGTGATTTGAAACCCTTCCCTTATGAATGCAGTAGGATCTAAATAATGATGACCCCTGTTCTTGGGCCTAGTGGGAGGTGAGGAAGGGTATTCTTGTCTGTCACATATATTCATTCACATGCCAGACAGAGTGGCAAAGGGCAAACTCGTCACCAGCCCAAAGCACAACCTGAAAGGCCAAATGTTTGCTCTGTGCCTCTAAAATAAGTGGCTAGCACAGATGGCTGTGCCCAAAAGGACACAATTCCTCCCATAGGATGTTCTCAGCCAAGCCCTAGAACATATATTCATTCATTTATATAAAATAGAATCCAACTATATCTGTTTTTGTCATCCAGCAATTTATCCTAAGCAAATGCCCATTTAATGTACAAATACATTACCGTGTTAATGACCTCAAGGTAGTGCAAATCAATGAAGTATGAATTATTGACCAGTACTCAAGTATAGAAATGTAACTCTAAATATTCATAGCATGAACGAGTATCCTTGTCCATTTTTCTTTGCATGTTTCTCTGATGAAAATTCATTCCTAGAATGCAAATGCTAGGTAGGCCAAAGCATCTGGAAATCGTTAGAGGTTTTGAAACTATTGAAAAGTGCCCAGCAAAAGTGAACCGATTTGCCTTCCCAGAAGCCTTAGATGAGGTGGGTGTACAGTCCACACGCATTTCCAGAGCTGTGCATTAGCATTCTTTGTAACCTTAGTAAATGTGATAAGTGAAGAGTTATACCGGATGGTTCACATGTTGATTTCCTTACATAACTGTAACAATGCTCCCGTTTCCTTTCTCATCCACTTTTATACACACTATTGTCATTGCTTGTAGTGCCCATTTGTCTTTTTCTATGGTGAAAATTTTTGCCTTTGATATATGATAGCTTTCTAAAATTACATTAATATTTTGTCTGTAATATTGTCAAAAACATTTCCCAATAATTTTTAAATTTTAATTTAATTCATGGGAATTTTGCAATGAAATTATCCCGTTTTATGTTGTCAAATCTTTTATTTTGTCATTCTTTTACTTACATTTTCTGAGTTTGATGTCATGACTCCAACACTCAAGGTTTACAGAAATATTTATTGGTATATTTTAATATCTTTTGTTGTAGTTTTGTTATGTTGAATGCATGAATATTTTGAGGTTACTTTGGGAATATACAACATACAAATAACAAGTTGAATTTTAATTTCCAAATCATTAACTAGCATCAACTCGTGAATTAACCATTCTTCTCTTCTTGCATCAAAATCTCACACATTATCATATCATACCAAGAATATGATAAAATATTCTTGGATCTTTTTCTAGACTTTATATTTCATTTCAACAATGTATCTTTCTCTTTTATGCTAGTAAATGCCATTTTATTCTACTTGCTCAGATAAGTCCTTCCATAGTCCATGTTTATAATAATTATCCAGCTATTTTAGCACATTTGTTCTCTTATGTTTAAGAGAACATAATTTAAATTTAAATTTTAATTTATTTCAATTTGATGTAAAAAAAAAAAAGTCCTAACAATAATTTGCTTGGAAACTCCTTGTATGTTATGATTGGTCTTAGATAAACCAGACATGTTTATCATATGTAATTTTCACATCCAATAAAGTGGATTGTATCTCCAAGTTTTTAAGGCTTCTTTTATATTCATCAATAAAAATGAGGAATTTCCATCACATATATCCTGCACGTTTTGTTACGGTTACTTCCAAGACATTTCAGATATTTTGCCAGTGTATCTTCATAATTAAGCAGTTATTTAATACGAAACAGCTAACTGAACTCTGTGATTAGTTCTAATCATTTTTCTCATATTTTGTCTTTATGTCTGTAACAATAATATTTGCTTTCTCTATTACTTTCTTTTTATTCTGTCATGCTATCCCAGGTTAAAATGGTGTTAAATAACTGGAGTGAAAATAGATTTATTCCATTCCTTGTTCTGATGGATTTCTTCTTGTGCAGTGGTTCTTAAACTTTTTCAGCTCTAAAACTTCCTTCTGAGAATACTAAGCTGGACTGGCTTTTTATAGGACCTGAATATAAACAGAGGAATTTTTATCACATAAAAGTGAATACAAATCTGTGTCACTTGTCCAGTATTTATCTAATGGCAGGGAAAGGACTGCTACACAAAAAAGAACTTAATGAGGGTGGGGAAAAAATAGAAGTTTTACATAAACTTGGAGTGGGGAAAAATATTTCAGTTGTACATAAATGAGTCCATTGTATTCAATAAATTAGCTTCTTGTTTCATAATAAAATAGTCAGTGTGGTCAAATGGCCAAGATTATAATTCCTGGAGAAAGACAACTTGACTTTAGCTCCATGACTACAAGTTAAATAAACTTAGTCCCTCTAAGTCAATTCATGTTTTGTATGGGGATAGTATTAATCCCTAGTGGGCAGGATATTGTGAGGATTAAATGAAATGAGACAATTCTCATAAAGCACTAAATTCAATTCCTGACGCTTAGTAAGCTCTTAATGAAGCCTTGCTATTGCTGCTATCATCACTCTCATTAGTAGCAGCATCATCACAATAACAGAATTAGAACATTGTGCATCTCTCCGTACCACCCAGGGCATTTTATATTGTACAAGAATTAGCTGAAATATGTCTGTAAAATCATGTGGAGCTAAGATTTAAAATTTAGTTTCTTGAAAACCCCTTTGATTTTTTTCAGTGACTACTAAATTTTTTAATTATCTTCTTTGTCCATGGGTTGCTAGCCTTTCTAATTGAATAATGAAATTACCATCGTTATTAATTTATGGCTTTCCCACTGAAATTGACTCTGTAGCATTGGCTTTTTCTCTTTGACATACTCACACCAACCTCTTGTCAATATTTCAGCTGTTTCATAAAGATCAATTTTAGCAATTTTAAAAAGCAATTTAGGATGCTTTGACATGCTGAGATTTAAAGGCCCATCATTAAATCAAACCCGAGAGTGGTAAACACTGCCCTTATTTTCAATCACAGCACAGAGAACAAACTTGGGATGTTCCCGAGCGTGGGTATCCCATTTACATCAGGACCTCATCCAATATCATGGAAGTCGTTACCATTTGCTAATTATTATAATTCACTAATTGAGTTGTCTGTGGTGTAATCTCTTAAACTGTGCCCTTGGAGACGAGCCCTTCAATTGTGCCCTTGAAATAATCCCAAAGCCCTTGCAGAGATACCTACCTCCAAGTTATGCCCTCCGTGCAGGTGGATTTACAGACTACGTGCACATGTTAGCCTGTATACTTGCCCTTGAGGAACTCAGCAAGAGTTCTCTTCTGCTACCCGACATGGTTCTGGGATTTCATGTCTACAGTGTACACCACAGTGATCAGAAATCCTTGATGAGCACCCTCATGCAGTTGTCAAGACCGAATCAGACCATCCCCAATTTCACCTGTGAGAAGCAGAACAAGGCCATGGCCATCATTATAGGAATCACTCCAGCATTTTCTGCTCAGATTGAGATACTTTTGGAACTCTACAACTTCCCACAGGTGAAGAAGAAGGCGGGGTGTGATGGGGCAGAGATTTTGTGTTAGCTCAGGTCCAAAGAGGAGGACATACAAGAAGACAGGATTAGAGACGGGAGAAATGTGTTGAGGAGGGAGCAGGAGGAAGTGCAGGTGTGACACCTGTGGAGGGGTGAAGGAAGCAGGAGGATCGGGGAGGAAGAGTCTCCCCAGTCTCAGTGCAGTTCCAAGAGGGGTTCAGCCAGGCTGTGAGGAGCCCTGAGCCAAAGCCGCCCACTGGAGGAGACCCGCATCTCATCGGAATGGGCCTGCGTTGCTCGGTCAGTGGCTGGTGCAGCCCATGGGAAGCGCGGCCCTGGTGTGAGCATGGTGCTGGATTCAGAGGAGAAGCAGCTGGAGCCATCATTCAGCCAGGCCCCACGCAGCGGACATGGAGCAGCTCATTTTCAGGGCCAACACAGTCCACCCCTTATGACACATGGATCTGCTTCTCCATGCAGGCTTGGGAGCAGCTTCTCCAGGGATGCCACAAGCTTTTATTTCCGAAGGACAAGTCAGAAGAGGGCGGTTAGCAGGACAACTAGAGGCCCTGCTGCTGTAGTTGGTCTTAGGGCTGTAACAGTGCCCATCTGCTCCTTCATCCTCTGTTAATTCGAGATTCCCTTCCCTCTCAGCTACCCCTTCAGCTGGTCTGGGTGGCTTGCCTGGTGAAATGAATCAATCCTTCATTCCTGAGGGGTCTGAGCCCTTAGTAATGCACTTTCTTCAGCTGATGTTGATGCATGATTCAATTCCCGCTTACAACGGGGCAAGGAAGTACCAGGCGCTGTCCACGTGGATCGCTTGGCTCCCACCAATATTCCTCCCTGTCCCCCTCATGTAAAAGCAGCCCAAGCTCATGCAGGGTCAGTGACCCCTAACAAGATGGCGACTCCTCTCACCTGCTGGGCCCTAAACTCAAGGAGTCCAAAGTGCCCTGGTAGCAGCCCTAATTTGTTTTTAATGAGACCCTGCTGTATCCTCTACCAATAGTACACTCCATTTAGGAACCAAAAACTTCAAACCTGCAGAGCCCAGAGTTGCAAGAATGGGAAGCACAAATCCCCCAGTGGATCACTGGAAGTGACGGAAAGTGGGGACACTTCTGCTTCCAGCCCTTGGAACACCCAGACCTTGTATTCTTCCTATTAGGGTCACAGTACAATAGAGAAATTTCTAATTTAATGGATATAATGCATCCTTAGGGATGGCACCCCATCCTGTCAGAGTGTCCCCTCTGAGCTTATGCATTCACTACCCCGGCTTTCTGAGAGGTCAGCTGCTCCTGAATGCTGTGGTCTGTGTGGTCGTGTGCCTGCTCCCGCACCTCAGTGTGAGGTTGGGTTCCCTGGTCAGATGCTGTTGTGTGGGGGATTCCGTGCCTGCGAATAAGGCATAACCCCCAAATACTGGTGCTGCCTGAAACTCTGCAGGTGGGAAATGTAAGCCCATATCTGGAGTAGCTATCCATTGTCTTGAGAACAAACCACTAGCCCTTCCAAGATGGAATGGACCCAATGTAGTCAACTCGCCACCAAGTGGCCGACTGGTCTCATCGAGGAACAGAGTCCTAGCAACTGTTCAGTGCTGCTCTCTGTTGCCAACAGGCTGGATATTCAGAGGCAGCGGTAACTAGATGCCTTGAAGAGTCAGAGGCCCAGCATTGACCCATACGTCACCTCCATCTCTACACTATGGCAATTTCCTCCAAGTGTCTATTGCGCCAGTTAAAGAGTGGCTGACGACAAAAGCTGGCTAATGTCAAGTGTTCCCACCATTTATCTACTTGGTTAGTCAATTCCTCTTCCATGACGAGAGCTTTCTGGTGGACATTAACATTTGATGCAAAAATCTCCACCCTTTTTGCTACTCCCATATGTCAGCCCACATGCCTGTCCCCCAGACCCTCTGATATCTGACCTTCCAATCTTTTTTATTTCAGGCCCCTGATCAGCCAGCCATGCCACCGTCCATTGCCTAGGAATTGATACATATTCTCACTTCAGGTCACTTTTCCTATCACACCAAGTGAGCGACCCAGGTGTACTGCTGAAAGCAACTCCCAGTGGAGAGCCACCCCCTCTCCACTGTCTTTCAAGGCCACCCCTGAATGTGACTGTAATGCAGCCATCACCCATTTCAGCTTGATCACATATTTCAAAATGACTCATCTGTAAATCTCCCTTCAGCCTTTTCCCTCTTTCGTTTTCCTCCAGCTGGTCATATGGGAGCTCCCCCATCGGATCACACAGCCCAAATTGCAGGACTGCCTGGCCCATCACCTGGACCTGCTGTCAAGCCCCATCTGCTCTGGGTCTTGCTCTGGGTTTGCAGCCTCCCGTGTTACCAGCTATAGGAATAGAGCCGTATTCCTAGGTACACAATGTACAGCCACTGGAAACGAAAGAGGACTACCAGATGCTGAGCTTCCTTCCTGTGGTAGGAGATGCATAATTTCCCAGTATTCCTGGACCATGGGACACCAAAAATCTTCACTGAAGTGGCATGCCTCTGAATATCCATAGGGTTTATCTTTCATCCTCTGGAACTAATGTGTCTTAACAAGGTGTCCAGCACACGAGCCCTTTTTTGTTTATTCTGTCTGATCAGCACGATGTCACCACTGTAATAAATTCAATGAGTCGCTCAGTGGGATTCCCAGACAATCCAGATCTCTTCACACTATATCATGACAAAATGTGGAAGAGTAAACATAGCTGTGAGGCAAAACTACAAGTGAATATTATTGTCTAGTCTACATAAATGCAAACTGTTTTTGATGCTTTTTTACCATTGGAATGAAAAAGAATAAATGTGCCAAATTAATAACCACATATGCCATGGACATGAAGCCTTATTAATCTGCTCTAGCAATGGTTTCACATCTGATGCAGTAGCTGTGATCAGAGCTACTAGCTGATTGAGTTTGTAGTAGTCTAAGTCTTCAAGATCCATTCAGTTTCTGCAGGGTCCAGACTGGTGAATCAAATGGAAATATGACAGGGAATACCATCTGGCAATCTTTTAGGTCTTTAATGGTGGCACCAATTGGCATTGACTTAAGGATGCAATCTTTTCTTATTTTCTATCTTAGCTGGGGGGACAGTTTTAGAGGTTTCCATTTTTCCCATGATGATAGCTCTTACTCCACAGGCCAAGGACCTGATATGGTAATTATTCCAACTGTGAAGTAGACCAATTCCAATTATATCCTCATGAACTATAGAAATGACCACTGGGTGGGTCTCCAGATCTGAGAGACCTACTATAAACTGGACTTCATTTACTGAAGCCAGGACTTCATTTCTCACCTAGACCTCATAAGTCCCCACTCTAACAGAAAGACCATAATGATACTTTGAGTCTTTGGGTGTTAATATCAACTGAGACCCTGTGTTCAGTAGCCCCCAAGATGTCTGGAGATTCCCTTTTCTCCAATATACAGCCACACAATAAAATGGCTATATGTCCCTTTGAGAAGAACTGGGACAGTCATGCACTTGCTGCAGTATACATGATCCTTTCTCCTAGGGATTCAGCCACCTCTTCAGTCGATGGGATCTGGATCTGAAAATTATGTATTTTTTTTTCAGGCCTCTAAAAACTTCCCTAGTCGTGAATTTGGCCTATACCCTGGGATCTTTGCCAGAGTGTTAAATCCCCTGTTTCAAGACAGTTCCTCCAAGTCAATAAATTCTTTCTTACCCAGTCTACATTTCAAGCTTCTTGATCAAGCACACTCAAAATCCAATACCCATGATCATCCCCTGGTGCCAGCCAGAACATGCTAACTAATTCTTTCAACTACTTTGGTGTATAATTTCTTTCCTCCCTTATCAAAGACCCACTACATCTCCAGTCAGGTTATTCTAGGATTTAACACTAGTCATTGGACTGGCAACCAAGAGAGAAAGTAGGACAGATACATAGGATGACAACTATTGTCTTGTTGGGGAGAGGGATCTTTATTATCTTCCAGCATAAGGGGAAGTGGGAAGTGGTACCTTTTACTAGCGCCACCTCTGCAAGCTCTAACTGTTCGGGCATAGGGGTGGGATGGGGCGGACTAGTCTTCAGAACTAGCATCCTCAAGGACATTCATCCAGGTATGACCATCCCATATTTCAGAGTCCCAGGATTTCCTAGCCAAAGCCCTGACCTTAGCGTAAGAGAGCTGCTTTTGCAGCCAAACATCTCTGGATATCTATGGCTCTAAACTATCAGATTCCTGGTCTGCAGCTTAGCTGTGTCTGGTGTTCCACTGTAGGAGATAAGGCTTCTTTGTAAGCTGCTAAACATGTCACCTAACTCTGACATTAACCCTTTTACTGCTGGTTAATGGCACTTGGTTTCTCATAATCCCTGTATGTGGTATCAATACAACACAGCAGTAACTACACAACGCCTGTCTTCGTAGGCATTTTCCCCCATATATCAACCTGAAAGGCTCCCTTTAGTATTTCTTGTAACGCAAGTCTACTAGCAATGTAGACTCAGCTCTTTTTTTTCCTTTTTTTTTTTTTTTTTTTTTTGAGATAGAGTCTCGCTCTGTCACCCCTGGATAGAGGGCAGTGGCATTATAATAACTCCCTGCAACCTCCAACTCCTGGGCTCAAGTGATCCTCCTGCTTCAGCCTCCCAAGTAGCTGGGACTACAGGTGCACGCCACTGTGCCTGGCTAATTTTTCTATTTTTAGTAGAGACAGGATGTTGCTTTTGCTGAGACTGGTCTTGAACTCCTGACCTCAAGTGATCCTCCTGCCTTGGCCTCCTAGAGTGCTAGGATTATAGGCATGAGTCATCATGTACAGCCTCTCAGCTTTTGTTTATCTGGAAATATCTTAATTTCTCCTTCATTTTTGAAAGATAGTTTTGCCAGATATAGAATTCTTGACTGATACGGCTTTTTTCCTTTTAATCCTTTAAATATGTCATCCCACTACTTTCTGGTTGCCATGGTTTCTGATGAGAAATTTGCTGTTAATCTCATTGAGGATCTCTTGTATATAACAAGCCACTTCTCTCTTATTGCTTTCAAGAGTCTCTCTTTGGCTTTGGCTTTACTCAGTATTTGATTATACTGTATCTCAACATGGATCTCTTTGAGTGTACATTACTTGGAGTTCATTGAGCATCACGGGTTTGTAAATTTATGTCTTTCATCATATTTAGGAAATTTTGACCTATTATTTTTTTAAATATTCTTTCTTCCCCTTTCTTTCTTTTCTTTCTGGGACTCTCATAATGTATATGTTGGTATGCTTGATTGTGTCCCATGAGTCCCTTAGGCTCTGCTCCTTTTTCTTCATTATTTTTTTCTTTTTGCTTCTCAAACTGGATAATTTCATTTGTTCCATATTCAAGATCACTGATTCTTTCTTCTGCCTCCTCAAATCTGCTGTTGAACCCTCTAGCAAATTTTTCGATTCAGCTATTGTACTTTTCAGCTCCAGAATTTCTATCTGGTTTCTTTTTATTATTTCTGTCTTTTTAGTGATATTGTTTTTTGTTTTGTTTTGTTTTTTTTTTT
>VBSM01002035.1:7782980-7810004 GCA_008086735.1 Cheirogaleus medius
TGGACCATACTTTCCTGCTCTTTGTGTACCTTGTAATTTTTGGTCAAAAACTGAGCATTTTGAATATTATAAGGTAGCACCTCTGAAAATCATGTTCTCTCCCTCCCCAGAGCTTGATGGTGTTGATGGATGAGGAGGGCTGCGGTCATCTATTTGTTTAGTTTTTAAAGATTGGATTCCTTGTTGTGTGTGATCACTGAAATCTCTGTTTCATTATCTCAGTAGTCAACCATTGACTTAATACAGATTTCCTTAAATGCCTGGAGCTAAAACATTTATAAAAGTCTCTCTGTCTTTGCAGAATGGCTTTGAGATAGACCAGTCCTTCAACACTAAGCCAGGACTCCTACAACTCCCCCTTTGTCTTCATCATCTGCTTGCATCGAGGCCAAAAGACAGCCAAAGGTGTGATTTAGGAGTTAGTGTCCTCTCAGGTCTCTCCCAGGCATGTATCTGCCCCTGTTCATGCTCATTACACGCTGGATCCCCCAGCACACTGGATAATCCCTCAAACCCCTAATCACCCAAGAACCTTCCCTCTGAAGCTCCTCCTTCCAGACTCTGCAGCCTACCTCTCTTTGCCCCATCTGCCACTCCCTGTCCTATGGTTAATACATGTCTGTGGGTAATATATGTCTTCAACTGCTTTTGGCAGACAGACACTGGAAGAGCCTGCCTGAGGGGAGTAAAACAAAGGTCAGCCTCTGTATCGACCCCTCAGGAAACTGCCAGATAAGTCAAACTCACAACCACAATTTTTTTTAACAAGATCTGTATTGCCCCCGCCCCCACCCCGAACCAGGAGGCTGCAGAGGGAATGTGGGCCACCATTCCCACGTCTGCTGCTGAGCCGGGGGGGGGGTGGGAGACAGCTGGCACTTAAGTAAAAATGCCACAATACTCTGTTAAAAAAAATGTAGCAGCTTCTTTCTTCATGAAGCACTCTCCTGAGTGTTGTAAGTTTTTTATTAGATTCCAGAGTTCAGAAAAGTTGGTTCTGACAATTTTTGCCAGCTTAATAGTTGCTGCAGTGAACAGACCCATTCTTGGAGCTCCTTACTCCACCATTTTCATGTCGTTTCACCATATATTTTAAATTCCTGAGCCATCACAGTGTTCTGTTCCACCAGGACGTCTGTGAGGTCACCACCAGTGAAATCTTTAGCAGTTGGGCTGTTACCTTTTCCCAGGCATTGCCTGTGCCCTCCTACCACTGAGAATGGCATCCTCCCTGCCTACCAGATGGTGAGTGTGCCAGTCCCAAATCCCCACCTTACTACCTGCTTTCTAGACATTAACTGGGGTCCACCAAGAAGCAGATGTCAAGATGGGATTAAACATAAAAGAAATTTTGGGAGGGGAGGGGGCAGAAGAAGGTGGTTTTAGATCACAAGAGACTACACTGGACTATAATGAAGTTCTAAAACCCGTGGGACAGGAGAGAGGAGGAAAGAAACTGTGCTTATTCTGCAGCACAGTTGCAAGAAACATTCACTCAGAGCGATGGGAAGTCCTCAAGCCAAAATCGCCCACCGCATGAGTCCTGTGTGTCACCAGCCTGGGCCTGGCTTACCACCCCTGCCAAGCCCAGTGATCACCTGGAAGCAGCCCACATGAAGCACGACCTCAGCAGGACCGGAGGGGTGAATTCAGGGGCCAGCAGGGAGGCCATCAGTTGAGAAGTTTCTCCACAAGAGGAGATCTCAGCAATGAAGGTTTGATGCCATCTCAGATTGAAATGTCTCTTTTTCAACTCTTGCCAGCACAAAAAAGTCATAAAGAATGGCCTTATGCCTCTTTCAGAGTGGACAGCTAAGTTGCACAGCTTTCTTGGTCTGGTGGGTATTTTTGGAAGTGCAGAGAAGTATCGAGCTTTAGGACAAAGGCAGAATCCAGATGAATTAAGCCTCAGGCATTTCTGAAAACTGTGTTTCTAAAAAATTGCTTTATTGAGATCTTTTAGAAAGCTGATGAAAAATAAAATGTGGAATGGAAAAACATCTTCTTCATCCTATTCTTCTTGTTTTAATTAAAAATGCTGAATATCCATTGTGGGTTTTCCCCTGGTAATGGAAGTTTGGATGTTTATGATGTAAATTTCACATTATTCTCCACTGAATTATTTTTCCTACTCAAAAAATGGCTCTTGCTTTCCTGTCACATTCAGATGACATGTGGTCCTTTTGATCTTCTTCTGAGTGAAAAAGCCAGTTTCCATCTGTCTGTCAGATGGTCCCAGGGAGGCATCTCTGGCTATAGGCATGGTATTGTCACCGCTGCAACTTGGCTGGACCTTGGCGGGCCTGCTGGCTCCTCCGGGAGCTGAGAGAAGAAGTGACCAGAGAAGCTATCTGCGTGGCCTTTATAAAGAAGACACCTATTAATGAGAAATACCAAGTCCTATGGATATAAAATTTTTCATCAGCCTCATAGACCTACTAGCAACTGCAACTATTGTTTATGGTGACACCAGCTCCCTAAAAAGCCTTGATTTTCCAAGACATGTAGCTTTAACCATGAGGAAGGTGTGGACCACAGCCTCACAGTGGGATTACACCAGCGATGAGAAACCAAGCTTGCTTGACGCTTTCTATAGGAGCTTTGATTTTTCACACAAGAAATATGAAATTCCTCATTTCAAACAATTTCTACAAACAGCTAACCTTTTAAATTACCAAGATGATATTTTCCTTAGTAAACCAAAGAGCATTTTTAAAAAATACTGTATGTTTTCTGAATATGACTGTGAAAATTGGGAGCAATGCCCACCAAATGCTTCCTTGGAGTTTATGCCTCTGAATGTTCTTGACATGACCACGTCTGACTCCAGTAACTGTGTGCACAGGGCTGTGCGTGCTACAGCGCACACCTCCCCTGAGACCTGTGCACAGTGAGAGGAATGGAGTCTGTGGTTAATGCACGAAGTCTGATATTTCTCCTCTGCCAGGGAAAGTTTTTTCTAAATTTTTCGACTTCTATGTTTGTCTTGTTGGCCAGAGAGCCTGCAGTTTATTAAACAACATGATCATTTCTAACATTTTTTCAGAGCTCAAAAGGCGATCAGCTGAAAGGGATGGATTTTCTTTGTTCATAGTTAGAGGAGGATCCACGCTTGTTTCACTTTTTTTTTTTTGAGACAGAGTCTCACTCTGTTGCCCGGGCTAGAGTGCCGTGGCATCAGCCTTGCTCACAGCAACCTCAAACTCCTGGGTTCAAGTGATCCTGCTGCCTCAGCCTCTCGAGTAGCTGGGACTACAGGCATGCGCCGCCATGCCTGGCTCATTTTTTCTATATATTTTTAGTTGGCCAATTAATTTCTTTCTATTTTTAGTAGAGATGGGGGTCTCTCTCTTGCTCAGGCTGGTTTCGAACTCATGACGTTGAGTGATCTTCCTGTCTCAGCCTCCCAGAGTGCTAGGATTGCAGGCGTGAGCCACCACGCCCGGTCTTATTTCACTTTTTAGACGGCCTCTAGAACTATGCCAGCGTGGCAGCCATGAGCCACATGTGGCTCCCTAAATTTAAGTTTAAATTAAATAAAACATTTAGCTCCTCGGTCGCACTTGCCGTATTTCAAGTGCTCAGTAGCCAAAGGCAGCTATCGGCTGGCACTCTGGACAGCACAGATGTAGAACATGTCCATCATCGCAGAAAGTTCTGCAGGACAGCACGGTTCTAGAACACGAGTGACCGCAATATGAACATTTTAGGTGGAAATGTTTGTCAAATACAAGATGTCTCTGTGTGAAAAATGATTTAGAAGACAGAGTGGGAGGCCATCTCTGCGCACACAGCGTTCTCACGACTGGCCAGCAGTGCTCTCTTCGGGGGAGAATGTTTCTGACCTCCCTAGTGAGGTCTTCAGGTGACTGAGTTGGAGGAACAAGTTCTTTAAGCTTCTTGTTTGTGCAAGCCATTCCTTTTAGTAGTTTACAAAATGTATCTCAATTAATCCTGTACCATATCAGGGGTAGTTCTCATCCTTACTGTTAAACCATCTGACTCTGATAGAGTTTGTGTCGCCGGCTATGGAAGTTGCAGATACTGAGGTCAATAGTTAGCCTTAATTTTAATCTTGATGTTTATGGTACAAACTGCCTGCCTACGGTGCTAGGGTTACTTGTCCTAAATAACAAAGATGCAACTGACATTTAAATTAACATTTATATATCTACAAATATGAATATGTGTGTGTATATTAACATGTAAGGTTTTAGTTTATTGAGTGTTTCAGATATGACATTTTCCCTCTGCCCTGCAAATTGTGACACAATAAAAATACATATTTCCTTTTCCACATTTAGGGCTGAGGGAAGCAGTGATTTTACACAGGTCTAGAGAGTAAAATACTCAAAACTGGGACTGAGTCTTGGGTTTTTGTTCTCTCAGTAGATTCACTTTCCGTTACACTCTGTCTCGTTCAGCTTCATCCCTACGTGAGGAGCACCCACGTTAGCAGTAGCGTTGGTCGGCAGGTCCACTCGGATGAGACAAAATACTCGATATTCTAAACTCCATGAACTTTCCTGCAAGACGGTCACAGCCAGTGGACATGGGACAGCTTGTCATCCTCCAGACTCCGGGTGGCCAAGACTTTACCAGTCAGGAGGAGCCGACAAAGTGGGCGGTCGGGTGCGCTGAGGTTAGACACTGATTTCAGCGTTGGCCGGACACCGCGGATTCTCAGAGCAGAGCTTTATGGCAAGAATCAATACATCCACCTTATTACTCAAAGATCTATATGTACTAATTTAATAACACAACTGCCCCGTTATATAAGTTTCCTACTGCATACTGCATACCAAGTGGCTACAGAAAGGATAGATTTGCCCAAATATGTGTTTTATGAATTTAATAGAAGGAGACCAGGAGTTCCTATTGAAGAAACAGATTGAGTTCTTAAACAAAATTGTATAAATGACAAGAACCCTGCAAAAGGGCTGTGTTAGCAGCAGGTTAGAGAATTTAACATGATGAATAAACCATTCGTCACAGAATTCAATCCTGCCAGCATATTGTATCCTTTTTAGTAAAATATCTTACATCAATAAGGCCATTTGTCTTTCACTCAGCCATGTGATTTATGATTATTGTGAATGACCCCATTTATTAGACATTTACTATATAAATGATATTGAGATTAGGGACCCAGCAGGCCTTGCTCCATCAGGAGTCATAAGTCCCAAACCGTGGTCTCTGATCAAACGGGAAGTGGTAGAGAAGCCAAACCAGCTAGGACTAAGATGGTCACAAAAAATGACCTCAGGTTACCCTCACTGTGCATTTTACCCTGCTTATAATGTATTAGCATACTAAAAGAAACTCCCACCAGCACCATGACAGTTTACAAATGCCATGGCAACTCCCAGAAGTTACCCTATATGGTTTAAAAAGAGGAGGAACCCTCGGTAAATCTAACAATATATGTACAAGACATATATGAGAAAAACTATAAAAGTCTAATAAGACAAGGTGCAGTGGCTCACGCCTGTAATCCTAGCACTGTGGGAGGCCAAGGCAGGAGGATTGCTTGAGGCCAGGAGTTTGAGACCAGCCTGAGCAGGAGTGAGACCCTTGCTTAGAAAAATTAGCCAGGCATGGTGGCATGTGTCTATAGTCCCAGCTACTAGGGAGGCTGAGGCAGGAGGATCGCTTCAGCCCAGGAGTTTGAGGTTACAATGAGCTATGATGATGCCACTGCACTCTAGCCTAGGTGACAAAGAAAAACTCTGTCTCAAAAAATAAATAAATAAAATAAAAAGTCTAATGAAAAAATCAAAGAAGAACCAAATAAATGGAGAGGTATTTATTCCGTGTTTATGGATAGGAAGACTCAATATGTGAGCCTTAGGACCGACAGATGTGCTGAAGGGACAGAGGTGGGGACAGGGAGGAATCACAGATCTCCCAGGATTGCAAGGCTCACACCCTGGGCCTGATCAGGGGTGAAGAGAAGCCGAATTCTGAAGGTGCAATGGGAGGGTTGTCAGAGCTCTGTTTGGAAGCAGGGAGTGGAGCATGGGCTATGGCTCCACGTGACACCCTGGGGACCTTGCACATCTTCACAGAGGCCACATGGGCAAGGCTTGACTGCAGGCCGACCTGTGTCTTGGCTGAATGTCCTACAACTCCTCCTGGAGTGAGGGGAGACAAGCCTGGTGAGCAGCCCTTCATGGTCTTTCTCATCCCTCTTCCCAGTTTCAGTTGAGGGCAGGACTTTCCAATGCGCCCCGCCCGCACACGCACCATTAGGGCACAGCTGCAGGCTACAGAACTGCTCGGCTGTCAGTTGGACGCAGCCCCACCCTCGCTGAGCCACCCGCTGCTGGTGCTGCCTGGTGCCCCCCTCTGGTTCAGTGTCAGACTGTGGGACCAGGGTCTCAGGAGGTGACATGCTCATCTTGCTTCTGCTGCCTTTGTGAATAATTCATGTGGGCTCACTGCTGCGTTACTGGCTGTAAGTGTGCCGAGTCTACCAGCCCAGCCGCTACAGCAGTGTAGCCACCACGCTGTCGCTTGGGGACTGCTTCACTGCTGGCCCCCACTGTGGGCCAGTAAGGTTGCAGTGCCTTTCTGGGGAAAAGACAGAGGAGGTCCCCATGGCTGGCCAAGCCGAGGGATGCGAAAGATTCCCCGGGATCCCCTGGGCAGGCTGTCACCCAAGGGTGCCCCCATCCTACCTACTGAGGAATGTGTGGGGGCTGAGTCCCAAGAGGCAGAATTGAAGCCAGCCACTGAATACTGCCACCCTGATGTCCAGAGAGGTCTTGGGCTCAGAGGGATTTTTTCTTAAAGCAGCCGAGGGCAGAGCAGAGGGCGAGGCAGGGTCAGGGCGCTGGAGGGAGAGAGCAGCTCTGCACCTCAGCCCACCCTGTGTTCCTGAGGTCAGGCAGCCGCCCCTGACTGTAAGCGGTGCCCCCAATGGAGAAGGCCTCCGTGGCAGTGGGACAAGTACACAGCTGGGAGCCCCCCAGGCTCCCCCGCCCAGCCACAGGGAGCAGTGAAGCAGTGTGGAATGCAGGGAGGGCGGCGGGGGATCCTGCCCCAGCCAGAGCAGGGAGTGACCGAGTGCCTAAGGAGCATCCCGCAGGCTGTGCAGACTGTCCCCTCCCCAGGCTGGGTGACCCACAAGGATGCCACTGGAGCCCGTCGCAGAAGGATGCTGGCGCTCAGCAAAGGCGCCCCCTGGTGTTCTGAGTGCAGCAATCGCCCCACAGACACCGGCCGGCACACCCCACTGGCGTGGCAACTACTGCCGGAGACTGGCGTGGGTGGGCACTGGGAGACTAGCTCCCATGTGTGGCCTCCCCCGGGGAACCCCAGGAAGGGGAGGGTCTGGGGGGAAGACTCCAATAAAGTGGGCACTGCCAGCACATACTTTTCATCAAATGACAATGGGACATCCAAGGAGTAAGCCAGGCATCAGTGGAATCACCCAGCTGCATGAAAAGGTGGCCAGTCATCCCCAGGTGGAGCGATGCCAGACGGGGGTCGTGCACCCGTCGGCACCTCGGGCACTGTGAGGACTTCAGTACAGCTAGGTCCTCAGGATGCCAGGGCCCGATTCACAGGCAGATCAGCTAAGTTAAAGGGCCCACACAAAGAACTTTTTAAACTGTGAATGATGGGAAAAGTCTGCTCCACGGGCAGAGGTGCAGACTGTGTGCTTTTCCTAGAAACTGCCCTCCACCCAAAATGCACCTTGCTACCTTTTGCCCGACTGGTGGCCAGTCGCCAGTGGGCTGACAGTGTGGTCTGGCACCTGATGAGGGGACAACTGGATGTCAAGCCCCAACCCCTGCAGGGACAAACATTATGGCAGCAGATTGCACAGGCCCATGCCCTCTGTTCATGACCAGGATGCCCATGGCAATGAACATCAGTGGAGCCAAGAAGCTGATCTGCATGGCCTAGGTAAGGCCCAGAGCCACCTGGACACATAACCACACAGGGCATGGCCATTTACCTATAGCTCAGGACGGGGCCCGAATCGAAGCCTGGTGAGGCCATCACAGGAGGCCAAGCAAGTCCGCAAACATGCGCAACCCCACAGCTGGGGACATGGGCCCTCCAGCGCACACAGTCCCGCACGGTGGAACTGGCCAGTCCCGGCAAACAGACTCTGCAGACGCCTTCCCTCCTCCCAGGGTGCCATTGGCACCGACTACAGCAGATGCCTTTGTGGGTATGACACAACAGCTTGCTTGCAGAGTGTGGCCCACACCACTGAAGGACTCCTGAGTGTGCCGCCACGTATTTGAACTCCCTGCACACACTGGGTCAGACGGTGCCACCTTCATAGTTAAGAGTGCCAGCAGTGGGCAGCTGTCCCGGGCACTTGTGGGACATTGCTCCCCCCCACCCCCATCTTCCACAGGCAGTAGGTGCCATTAAAAGATGAAATGGACTAAAATTAAAAAAAAAAATCTGAAAAAAGAAGGGGTCTCTAATTGTGGCAATTCTCCAGAAAAGTATCACTCATTTAAACAAAATGCTTAATGACGAGGCAGGGAGGGCGAATGAGAAAGGCCCACACTAGCTGTGCCAGACCCTCACTGAGTAGCCGGGCTGTCTTGCTTGTCCCTCCCTCCTCCACGCCCACCTTCGGGAAACCAGGCTACAGGGACCTTCGGGCAGCCAGGCAGAGCCGGGCCGTGGGAGTCACTAACCTGCTGCTTCTCTTACCTCCTGGCTGCTTGCTGGGTCGGGGTAGGTGTGGATATTGATAATAACAATCACAAATGTGACAACTCCTAAACGTCCTGCTGGCCGGGCCCACACGTCTAGGATGGTACGTAGTCATCACCTGCTATGAGATGGGGCCGCTGGGTCTCTGCCCAGGCTGGTCTCAAACTCCTGGGTCAGGGATCCTCCCACCTCAGCCTCCACAATAGCTGGGACTAAAGGAAAGGCCACCACGCCCAGGCAGGGGCGAGGATCTTGAAGAGAAGAGCAACTCTGCAGGTGAGGATGGAGCGTCTTAGACCCCAGAAGGGGAGATTTGGGGCCTGGGCCATTAGCACCTTGTGGCTCTCACCTGCAGGACACCAGGGCCAGCCTGTCATCTCGGAATGGTCACCTTGTCCCAGACAGTCACCACTGACCTCACTGGAGACCTTCAGCTGAGGACTGTTGACTTTGGAGGTGGAACAGCCCCCACCAGAGCAAAGGGACAGGTTAATTTCTAGACACTGCTGAGGTCTCCCTCAGCTTCGTCTTGTTATTGCTGGCACCCTGTGCTCTTCCTCTACAGCCAAAAAAGAACAAATTTAAAACTCCAAACAAAACCAACACTCTCTGATGTGCTTTTCCCAGACCATAGCTACTGCTCAACGGGTCACTGCACCTGCCAGCCCCCACCTGACCCCGAGAAACAGACCACATTGTTCCACCCCACCTCTTCCCAGACACCCTGGACCTGGGGGGCCAGGCCTCAGCCAGGGCACATGTGAAGACTTACTGGTCTGGAGGCAACTTCTGTGTGGGGGTAGGGGACAGAGACAGGTAGCCAGACACCTGGGCTCCAGGCTCAGCACCCAGGGGGCACCTGGGCTCTGGAGGGAGACCGTGCAGGTCCGGTTTCCAACTAGCTACTCAGCCCACGGCCCATCGAGGGGAAGAACATGTGCTCCCTCTTCCCCCAAGGCCTGGGTTTCCTGGGTTGTGATTCCTGGGGCTTCGATCAGGAGGAAATGGAGATAAGGGGTCCACAGGGCTTAGCCCCAGCCTGGCACCCTCTTCAAAGCGTCCAGAGCCTGGGCTGCACCCCCCGGCTGCCTTCACAGCACAGGACGCTCCTGATGGCAGAGCGGCGGTGCGGGTGCATCTCCTCTTCTTACAGTCCCAGTTAGGGGAAGAACTTGGCCGAGGTCACAGAGAGACCAAGGCCCTGGCAGCCTGGCCCACCATTCCAGGTTCTTGCCCACAGCAAGAGTCAATGCCAGAGTGTGCGACTGTACAACCCTCGACATAGCCGCCCAGGAAAGCCCCGACCTAATGTGAACTTGATCGCACTCTCTCCCTCACTCTAATTCCACTCCTGACCCCTAAATCTAACCTGACCCTGACTCTGACCTTAACCCCAATCCCTAACTCCATCCCTCACACTGACTTTGACCCAAACTCTAACCTTTCCATCCCCGGTGCCCAGGGGAGGGCAGCCCCTGCCCCTGGCAACCCCCGTGCTCAGCTGTCCCTCTGGGAGAACCCACGGCTGAGGCCACGGGCCTCCTGAGGGCCAGCGCGCCCTGACTCACGCCGCGGTGCCAAGGGCCTCCCGCAGCCGTGGCCACACTCTGGCCCCAGCGCCCCGCCCGCCAGCCCTCTCTGGCACTGCAGTGCGCAAGGGCCACACACAGCGGGTGGCCTGGCTGTGCACTGGCTCCAGCACTCTGGGTGATGTGAGTGAACAGAGGCGTGGGCAGCACTCGGCTCCCCTGGACGTCTGCCAGCGCCCCCTGTGGGTGAGCCGCGGGCTCGGTCTCGCCCAGCTCCCCTTCTCCCTGCCTAGCAGGCGCGGGTGTAGACTGTTGTTGGCGCCTTTCCTGGGAGAGGAGAGCCGGCCCTTCTCATCTGAGGAGGGCTGGGACCTCGTCTGCTGTGTTCCAGACGGTGCCCCAGACAGGGGATAGGGCTGGCCCCAGGGGCCCCAGGGAGGCTCGCTGACAGGGAGGGCGGCGGTCCCTCCAGGGGACTTCATGGTGCCGCCTGTGCCCTGGTCCCTTTCAGGACACCATCTCCATGAACCACGAGTGGACAGCAGCTGTGACCTAGCCACCACGCGGCATTCCTGCAGCCGGAGCTCAGTGCGCAGCAGCGCGGGGGTGTCCTGTGAGACTGGCGTCATCTGCCACGTGTGGGCGGGGCCCGGGCCGGGAGGCCAGGCCTGAGCCTGGTGCTCAGGCAACGCTGGAGCCCTGGAGCCAGGCAGAGAGAGCGCGTCTGTCTTTTCTTCTCCCCCTAAGGCTTTGGCGTCAGCTTCCTTTCTGCTCCTGGCCCAAGCGCGGCCAGGTCCCATTTCCCTGCGGGCCCGTCTGTCCCGGCCACGCCTGAGGGCTGTTTGCTCAGAGGCTTCCCCAGTGTCAGGCGCAGACCTGCCCAGGGGTTCGGCCCTTCGGTCTGACCTGTTCCCCATCAACCGCGCTTCCGCCCTCGTGTCCCACTGCCGTGTGCCGGGGCACGGAGGGGAGGCAGGTGCCCGCAGGTCGTTCACCAGGAACGGGACGGGGTCTGGGAAGGGGCTGAGGGGAGGGCACAAAGGCTTCCTGTGGGCTGGGCCTGCGAGGATGGGTCAGCCAGGGTCCTAGGGAGCTGCAGGCATTTCTGGGGGGCAGAGCAGTGAGCCAGGGGCGCAGATGGGTTTGGCTGGTGAGGGGCCGTAGCAGGCGCAGGGGAGCAAAGTGGAGCGTGGTGTAGAGACCGCACGAGGGCCAGGGCCGCAGTCGGGGTGGGCAGGTCTCCAGGGCCAGGATGGCACCCGGAGTGACAGCCTGGCACTCAGCCCTCAGCTGCCAGCAAATGGCCTGGCGGCTGGATTTGAGCAGCGTCTCCCTTGGCCTCTCTCCGCTCTGACCCAGGGGACTGTGAAGCCCTGTCTGGGATCTGCCACGGAGGGTTTCACCACTTCCTCGACATCATCGCCGAGAGGACAGTCCCTGCCCTGGAGAAGGAGTGGGAGCTGGGAAGGTGGAGGGCAGCGAGGGCTCGGCTGGGACCTGCCGGGCTATTCTTGTCATTGGTGGGATCGCCAGGCCCTGGAGTCCCTGCCTGCCAACCCCGATGTCCAGAGAGAGGACTCTGGTGTGCTCGCTCTCAGGCCAGTCCAAGGGGTTCCTGCAGCAGCGGGGAGAGGTTGTGGCTGGGTGTGGACAGGCCTGTCTGCAGGTGACCCGTCTCTGTCAGCCACCCTGAGGCCCCACCCGGCTGCAGCTGCCCCTCTGTCAGTGAGGCGCTCACGGCGGCGGTCAATCTCCTCACGCTCTACCGCCAAGGTCCCCTGACTGCCATGTGGGTTTTGTTTGAAGGGTCTGACACAGCCCTGGCTGCGCTTGGACTCTCCCGGGACCCTTTTAAAACACTGCAGCCCCCACAGCCCTGTCCAGAGGCTCCAGTCTGGCCCGTGTCGGGTGAGACTCAGGGAGAGGGTGGGTGGCAGGGTCTTGCTAAATCTGAACTCCAGCAAGGGCTCGCTGAGCCCAGAGGAAGCCAGGAAGTGTGCTGGGGTCTCGGCAGCTCTGCATGGACCCAGGGCCACCTAGGATACGGGGACCAGGCTGTCCTCACTTGTCAAAGGACAAGAACCAGCCATTAACAGTTGGACGGGATTAAAACACTAGTGAGCTGAGCTGCCGCAGTGCTGGCTAAGAGTGAACGCCCACAGCACCCTGACATCCTCGCTCTTCCTCAGTTCCGCCCCCTTCCTGGGACCTTCCTGGGGACACCACAGGCTCCTGGCAGAACCAGAGCCAAGGCCCCTCATTCAGGCGGGCGCACTCGAAGGAACCAGCCAGAAAGGCTCTCCCTGCTTCCTTGGGAGGCTGCCGCAAAAGGAGGCGCCTTTCTCGGAGCCTCCCTCGGCCCTTCCCCCACAGGCTGAAGTTCCCCGGGGCGCTCCCTGCACGATGCGCCCTCTCTGTCCCCAGGCCTCACGCCGGACCGCTTCAGGACGCAGCCCCACTGTCCCTCGCCACCATCTCCTGTTGGGGCAGGGGGCACCCTGCAGGTCACTCAGCCAAAGCCCCTCCATGTGGAAAAGAGAAACTGAGGCCCAGCAGGGATGGAGCTGGCCTAAGACCCAGCCCCTGCATCTCTCAGGCTAGAACCACTATTTCAATAAAGTCCTCCCCTCCCAAAGGTGCCCTGCAGTGTCCCTAAGCCCGAGGCACTTATTGGTCAGGGTTCAGGAAGCCTCAGGTGCCTCTGCTGTCCTCCCGCAGGCAGGCCCACGGAGGTCACCAGTGTGTCCTCATGGCCACTTGGGGCCTGCTGGCAGGGAGGGTTTGCTCCGCCACTCCCAGCTCGCTCCAGCCCTGCCACTTACGTTGTGGTAAGTGGACTGTGGCTGGTGGACCCCCAAGCCCACCCTGTCGACTGCACACCCGGCGAGGGTTGGGGCCTGCAAGGGGTCACCCAGCAGGCTGGGGTGGAGCAGGGGCTCTCCTACCTCGCAGCCCTGAGAGGCCGCCTGGGCCTGGGGCGGAGCTGGGGAGGAGGCGGGGCCCCAGGAGGCGTCTCATGGGAAAAGGGCCCGTTAGACAGACTGGTCACTAGCAGCTCGGAGCCTTCTGACCGGGGAGTGAAGAAACAGGTAAGAGACCAACAGTGACATGGGAATTTCAGTTACAGCTCAACAGACTACAGTCAGACTTCCAAAGGACTCTGGAATTCAGGAGCATGGATGGAAGGTCCTTCACAGACCACCCACTGCACCATTTTACAGATGGCAACACTGAGGCCCGGAGAGGCTCAACAACTTGGGAGCAAGGCTCAGGCTAAGAGAAGCCTGCGGCTCCTCACCCCTAGACTGTGATCTGCCACAGGTTAAGGGGGTCATCGGAGACTGGCCTAGTGGCCAAGGGAAAACCACCAGCTCCAGGAGCATGCCTGTCACCCTCACCCCTCACCCTCACCCCAGCCAGGGCAGCAGCAGATCTCCCAGCACGAAACAAAATGCCCATCTCCTCCAAGGGCCTGTCCTGCCCTTTGCATTCGGCGATGAGGGACAGGCTAGGCGGTGCTTGGTCCCAGGTGAGGTGCACAGCGGCCCCTCTCAGCCCAGCTCTTTGTCCAGGAGCGGCCAAGCTACCAGAGCTCCCTGGAGTCCCAGTGGCCGGGAAAGCAGTGCAGCCTCATGTCTTCCTTCTGGATGTGCTCGTAACAGGACTGGCGGGAGAGAGGCGAGGCTGGGGCCAGCGGGCCTGCCTGCTCCCAGCCCCATGTGCAGGACCTAAGGCCCAACAGGTGGTGCACCCACCTCCCCGGTCGTGTCTCCAGCCCAGCCCCAGCCACAGTCTGCAAGGGAAATGGGGCCTTCCCTCTCCCACTGTGCTCGGGGACACAGCCTGCAGCAGTCATGACCCCGGGGTCCCCAGGGCTGGGATGTGCTGTAGGACCCCCCATGAAGCCCTTTTAACAAGGGCAGGACCAGGGGCGCTGTGAAAACCCTTACTATGGAGACAAGTGAGCAGTGAATTTCAGCTCATCCCCACGACGGTGTCCGGGGAAGGAAGGAGTCGACCCCAGTGGCCTACAGCCTCTGTCCCTCACCTCCAGGGCCGTGAGCAGGAAGTCATACAGGCCTCCTGTGTGGATGGGGTCCATCATGTCGCGGATCAGGTGGATCTCGGCTCCCAGGTGCTGGATTCTGGAGAACAACCCCTCACCAAGAGAGCAAGGGAGAGGAGAGGGGGTGTCACAGACAGGCACCATGCAGCTGGGGGAGGAGCCCTGACCCAGACAGCTGGACACTGGGGTGTGGCCCCGCCTCTGCTTCTGGCACCTGTAGGACCCTGGCGAGGACCCTCCCCTTTCTGGGCCTCAGCTTCCCCCTCTGTACTGGGAAAAGCTGCATCCATAAACCCTGATGTTTGGAGGCTTCAGAGAACGTCTTGGTTGGGGGTACGGCAGGGTGGGCACGGGTCCTGCTGCAGCCCATGCCCAGCTCCTGGCCGGGCCGGGCTCACCGGGCACGCGACACCACGTAGATGAGCAGGGGCAGCAGGTCATCCATGGGCAGCTTGTGCTCCCGGCCTAGCACTCGCGACACGGTGGCCTCAATTTCCCCGTACGTCCTCTCCAGCACCTCCAGCTTCTCCCGTGGGTCCACTGTGGTCCTGCAGCGAGTAGCTGGCTCCAGGTCAAGGCCGTCGGGCTCAGTCCCAACTGGGAGCCCCCAACACTCCTGCCTCCACCCCCGACCCTCCCCAAGGCAGGGACTCACATGATCTTCTGCAGGCACTCGGTGGCTGACAGGAAGCACTTGTCCTTGACCAAGGAGTACCTCTGCGTGGTGGGGGAGTGGCTGGATGAGGCTCTGACACCCCTTCCCTCCCAGGGCCTGAGCAGGCCCCGAGCCTCTGGCCACCCACCCTTCCCCACCACTGGCTTCGGCACAGCGCTGCCCTGAGGGCTGAGTGACCCAGGGCAAGCCGCAGCTCCACTGTGGGCCTCAGTTCATACAACCGTAGAATGGGGTAAGTAGTCTCCCAGAAGTTGGGAGGATCAAAAAGGAGAAAGAAGATAATGATCATAACAGGCAATGGCCACTGGGAGCCACGTGGCTCTGACGGTCCACGTCAGCCATTCCCAGGCCCAGGGGCTTGTTGAAATCGGGCTCCTGGTCCACTCCTTGAGTTTCTGACTCAACAGGTGGGTCCAAGAATCTGCTTTTTTTTTTTAAATTTTTTGAGAGAGTCTCACTCTGTTGCCCAGGCTAGAGTGCCGTGGTGTCAGCCTAGCTCACAGCAACCTCAAACTCCTGGGCTCAAGTGATCCTCTTGCTTCAGCCTCCCAAGTAGCTGGGACTACAAGCATGTGCCACCATGCTCGGCTAATTTTTTCTATATATTTTTAATTGGCCAATTAATTTCTATTTTTAGTAGAGACAGGGTCTCACTCTTGCTCAGGCTGGTTTCAAACTCCTGACCTTGAGCAATCCACCCGCCTCAGCCTCCCAGAGTGCTAGGATTACAGGCGTGAGCCACCATGCCCAGCCAAGAATCTGCTTTTCTAACAGGTTCCCAGTGACCCCGAGGCTGCTGGTCTGGCAAGCACATTTTAAGAACAACCGCCTGGTGTGCCCACTTCATCCTCACAACGATCCTGTGAGGTAGTTCCCGTGTTGGCTCCCTTTTACAGTTGGGGAAACTGAGGCACAGAGCTCAAGTATCTTGCCCACGGTCACACAGCCAGTGAAGGGCAGAGGCTGTGTGGAGCCTGGTCACTGTGGGCCAGCAGCTGCACCCTTGCCCACACAGGGCAGTCAGAACAGCTCAGGACGCCTGCCGCCCCCTCCTCTGCAGCCTCCACCCAGCGACTGATTGATCGGATCGATCATTGATCGGGCGATCACTCAGGGTTCGGGCCTCCCTCTTACCTGATTGGTCGTCAGCGTGAGGTCCTTGAGGGGCCACAGGTGCCTGCAATTGAGAAAGTGAGCCAGGAGGCTTTGCCAGGAGAAAGGGGTAGGGTCTGAGGTCAGAGGGCAAATTCCCTGTGCCACTGTGTCCCCCAGCGGGGTTGAGCGCGGGAAAGGGGAAGGAAGTGAGCCAGAGGCCAGGGGAGAGCAGGGGGCTTCTAGAGAAGGCAGCGCTCTGGGAGCTGAACTTAGAGGGGAGGAGGGTGCGGCGGCCCCGCTGGCCAGAGCCCTGCGTGAGCAAGATCTTGGTGGCCGGGCAGAGAGTGAGAGCTGAGAGGACTGGACTCTGTTCCGGGGGCCTCGGTGGGCCCGCGCAGGGCAGTGAGCAGGAAGGATGCAGCCCTCGTGGGACTCAGAAAAGCGCGGTGGCAGGGACTATGGGGATGCAGAGCTGAGGCCGGTGTGGCGGAAGGGGCACGGAGGGGCGGGAGGGAGGGACGCTTGGCAGCCGGGCCTCTGGGCTAGGGACTGGTCAGATGCAGGACACATTCGCTGAGGTGGCAGGGGAAACAGGGACGGGAGGAAGCACTGCCCCGTGTGACAGAGGAGACCTCGGCATGGGAGGGGAGAGTGCCCGACCTCTCCCTCGGGCATGGGTCACTCACAGCATCAACGGATCTAGGGGTGCTGAGGAGAAAGGGTGTTTGGGGCACTGGGGCTAGAAGGGAGGCCCTGGGGTGTGGTAAACATCTGCCTGACCTGCTCCCAGAACAGTCCTCAGTTTCCCCAGGGACCCCCGCCCCTCCCCACTCTCAGTTCAAGTGCTCAGAACAGGTGACCCTGCCTTAGTGGTGGATATTGAGGCATGTCTGGCCAAGAACAGCCAGCATTCTGGTGGACTCAAGACCCAAGCCAGGCCAGTGCGGAGCTCTGGGGCTGGTGCCATGTTTGTCACCACGAGGGGGAGCCAGAGAAAGACCAACAGAGAAAAAGAGAAGGCACTTTCCATTTGTCATTCGGTTGAGCACCTAGATCCAGCCATACCTGAATGCATAACCCTAGAACTTCATGGGTAGGTGAGTCAACTAACTCTACCTCCCTGGTTTGCTGAAGACAGTCTTGTATGGAGTATGTATTGTCTGCCACGCCAGAGCCCTGGCTAACATGGCATGGGGAGAAGGCTTACTTCTGCACTTCCAGGAACTCCAGCAGCTTGGTGTCAGGGAAGAGGCTCAGGCTGGTGATGCCCTGGCTGTAGAGGCCGTCCTCCCGCTCGTGAAGCAGCAGGTAGAGCGTGAAGAGCTCTGAGTAGAAGCTGGGCAGCACGAGGGGCAGCACCAGTCCATGTACATGGAGGTCTCTGAGGGAGACAGGGGGACAGGGGGCAGGGTCACTACTGGGGCCACCCCTCAAAGAGCCCATAGAGCTCCTAGTCCCACGACAACCAGTGTCCCAGCCTCCAGCCGTCTCCTCCCTAGAAAACCCTTTCCAAGCCTGTTCTCATCTCATTCAACTGATGGCCGTGGCTGCCTCGTTCCCGCATTTGACTTTGAGACCTAAAGCGGCAGATGGGGCAGGACTGTGATCCCATCCGACTGAAAGGCAATGCCAGGGCCCCAATGGACAAGCAACCTGCAGCAAAACTCTCGGCAGCCATTCCGGGCTAACCCGGTTCTGCCTCCTAGCTTGCTGTGCTTCCTAGGACTCGGGGGAAGTTCTCCCTGACGTCTAACCCCATTTCCTATGCCTCCTGCAACGCGGGGACAGAAAGGCCTCTCTGGTCAGGAACTTCTCCAGGCCTAGAATCTGAAGGCAGATTGTAAGGTTTGCTCCCGAGACTGGGGAAGATAGCTTTAATGACCCACCTAACTCTTGTATGACCTCAGGCTCATCCCCCACCTGGCCTCGATGTCCCTATCTGTGTGCAGGGAGCAGGAGGGTGCCTGGGAGCTGCTCGCCCTCCGCACACTGAGCGATGAGGCTGGGATCACACGTTTGGATGCGTTCACAGCATCGTAGCAGTGCCCTCTTCCTGGTTGCTCACAGGACAGAGGTCACGGGTCATTCTGATCCACAAATGATCAATGAACAAAGCTTGTTCAATGGTATGCATGCCCAACGCTTCCCCCAGCTGTACCCCCTTCCCTAGAGGGAGGCCCCAGGAACAGAACCCGCAGAGGCCTGGTCCGGTCACCTTGTCTCTGCGTCTTCCTCCTCCTCCTCCTCCTCCTCCAGGGCCTGGCCCTTATGCTGCAAGGCAACACGCAGCAGACCCCTGCAAACCAGGGAGAGGGGAATGGTGTGGCTGCCACCTCCCACGGAACCAGAGCTCCACCTCTCAGTCCCTGCAGACGACAGCAGGCAGCCTCTGACGCTCAGGGCCGTGGGCACGGGGCCTGCGGAGGCCAGCCTCTCAAACCACGGCAGCTGGAAGGCCGGAGCTACAGGAGGTCAGCTGGAGAATCCCGGAACCCCAGTGAGAGAAGGAGCTACAGCATCTTACGCTTCGATTTGTAATGCTTGATGGGGTCACAGCTTGGCCTGGAACTGGAGATGGGGTCTGAGTCCAGGCTCAGGCTCAGTCTACAGTGGCGTTAGAGTGCCCGTGGGGCCTGGCTGGGGCTTGGACTATAGCTGAGGGCTGCAGCTGGGCCCTTGCTCTCACCGCCCCACCTCTAACCCGTTTGCTCCCCAGCTGCTCACTGACCAGCCCTCTGGCTCTTCGCTGAGTCAGACCTGAGGCAGGATGCCGGGCAGAGCTGATGCTTGGAAAGGGCAGCACCTCCCCACCGGAGGTCACAGGGCAGTGACTGTCCCCATGTGCCACGGAGCTCACCTGTAGGTAGCCCAGAGTTCCTGGGCGTGCTGCTTCACTTCCTCCTGGGCCAGCCCCTGCAGGTGCTTGTTGGCCCCCACTCCCGCGTACGTGGCCTGGAAGGTCAGCATCAGCCTCTGCAGCAGCTTCCCCAGGGGGTGCAGCGAGTTGCTCAGAGCCTGGGCCGGCAGGCAGCGAAGACACACTCAGCACCAGGGTCTGGCGCACGGCTCGCCCAGACAAGCCCCCCAAGACTGCTCCCATTTCACAGATGGGAACACTGAGGCCCTCTGAGGACAAGGGGCCCACAGGCCTGTCCCCTCCAGTCAGCCCCTGCTATGAGAAGTGGGAAGCCTTCCCCACCATCACCCCCCTCGGCCGTCCGCCCCAGGGCCCTCACCTTCCCGAGGTACTGCTGCAGGGCCTTGGGCTCCCGGTGCCCCAGCAGCTCCTCCAGGCTGTCCTTGATTCTGCCCACACCGTCCTCGGGCTGGGTCCTGGGGCACCACACACAGAGTCCCTCACCCATGCGAGACCCAGGCCCATCCCCCCAGGGAGCCTTCCGCTCTGACCTGTGGGTGCACGCACACCCACACACACCCGGGCCTCACCTCTCGCAGCACAGGTAATCCTGGGACTTGCGCAGCTCCCTCGAGCTCTGCACGTGGAAGCCCAGCAGGGCCTCCTGCAGGTCCCCGGGGCAGCCAGCGGATACAAAGTCCCGGAAGGGGCCGTAGACTCCTTGCCAGCGGTTCTCCACGGGGAAGGCGCCCAGACCCAGCTGCCTGCAATGGGGGAGGGGGTGATGGGGCAGGGAGAGACGGAGCTGCGGTGGGCAGGACCCTGTCCAGGCCCTTGGAGGGGTGGGGGTACCAGCCTGGCCCAGGTTCAGGCCCCAGGAAGGGTGGATGGATCAGGGCATGCAAATAGGGCTGACCTCCATGGCTCCAGGGGAAAAAAAGGCAGAGAGAGGGACAGAGAGAATTTACCCTGCCATGGAGAAGAGAGACAGAGGCACACGGAGTCCTGAAAAGATGGAGACAGAAGATGGGCAGATCTGGAGAGCTGGAGGCCAAGTCCAGAGAGTGGGTCTTGGCCCAAGACAGACTGGTGCCCAAAGTCCGGGATTCTCCTGCCATGATACCCCCTTCTGCCCGCCCCCATAGCCAGTTCTTTCCGGCGGTTGATCCCACCTTGGCCAACAGGCCGGGCCTGGCTGTACATTAGGACACTGTCTGGACACTGTGCATACATCAGTGTACATCTGGACACTGTCTAATGAACCCTGCCCTCCCAAGTCATGCTGTCACCCTACACCTGCACCCCACCCGGGCTAGGGCCTGCCCCTAGGGATTGCTGTCCACTCCCAAATCCTGCTGTCAGGGAGAAGCTGCTGCCTGGGACCACTCCCCATTAGAACTACCACCCACAGAGATTCCATCTGTGCAATACCAAGTCTTTCTCAACAGATATGGCAAGAGTCACCACCTGAACTACAGTTTTCTAAGGAAGAACTCTGTCCCCAAGGGAAAAGAAGTCTATTCCCCCTCAAATACCCCTTGATAGCGAAAGTGATTCCACTTAGCAAGTTTCCTTCTTCACCTTGACTGCCAGGAAACTCAGGGCCAGGCTAATGCTCAATCACATCTTTGTAGGGCCTATCTGCACATCCCTTTCTTTTAACATCAATTCATGCTATTCTTTTCTTTTTTTTTTTCTTGTGTTTGGTTTATAAACTGTCTTGTACCCTTTTGAGAAAAACAAAAAAAGCAGGGTCTAAGCAAAGCCTACAAATAATATTTTTCTCCAGTTTAGTGGTGTAGAGAGTTATCTCCACGTAGCCCTTGAGTCCAAGAGTCTCTGACTGGAGAGTTATGTGCCTTGGGCTCTCTGAACTCTCTGAGGTGCTAAGAGGAGGTATGGAGAGGCCCCTCTGATAAGCCCTGAGTTCTTGGGGTGGAAACATAGATACACCCCCAGACAAGCTCCACAATGTCCAGGCAGATGGACCAGTGGGAAGCCTCACCTCTTGCAGATGCGGCTCAGGTCCGGGGGGAGGGCAGACGTGTCCAGCACACCCTGTGTGTGCAGTCCTCTCCCTGCCCCACTGCCAAAAGAGCCCTCCAGGGTGAAGCCATTGGGGAAGGTAACCTTGCCCTGGAGCCAGGAGAGGGAGGCAGGGATGTCTGTCTGTCCAGCTGCCCTTCCATCCAATCACAACAGGCCTCGTGCCTGTCCATCTGGGCCAGAGAGGATGGGTGGGCTCTCCACCATCCATTCAATCTTCCCAGCACAGCCCCACCCCCCACCAACAGCCGTGCCCACCTCCCGGAGGCTCGCCTCTGAGGCAGGAGCGGGGAGAGAGGGGGAAGGGACACACAGGAAAGAGTGGGGAGAGCCACCGCTGTGGGGCTGGGCCAGGGGTAATGCCAGAGACAGGCAGAGGCCTGGGGAGGGCAACTGCTTGCTGCATGGGGCTGTTCCATTGGTAGGGGACAGTCCCATTGGCTGTCCTCTGCTCTCCACCCAGTCACCATGAAACCAAAACAGCCCTCGCATTTCCAAAGCCCCCAGCAAGACACTGAAAAAACGGTGACTCCAGGGACAGCTGCCCAAGGCACTGGCGGTGGAGGAAGGAATGCATTCTGAATTAGGGGGGCTCAGCCAGGAGACCACCAGTACCCTCTGGAAGCAAGGCTGGCCCTCTGGGCTGGTCCCCTCTCAGCTGGCTCCAGAACCCATCACAAGTGCATGGCAGAGAGCAGTCGCTGTGCCCACCCTCAGAGGCGATGGAGGTGGGAGCCGCCCTCCCCTACCTGCCACCTTCTGCCTGCACCGCCTCCACCCTCAGTCCTGGGGGCAGATGACAGACCTCGGTCAAGCCTTTGGCAGGGTGTAGAGTAGGGTCTCAGTGGCCCTCACCTTCCCCATGAGGGTCAGGTCCTTGGTGAAGGTGCCCTCATACAGGGAGTCATCCTCAGAGAGAAGGACGCCTGGGCCCTGGGGAGGAAGCGGGGAGGGTAGAACAGTGGATGAGAAGGGCCAGGAAACTGGGGGTGGGGAGGGGGAAGGGACGGCAAAAGAGGGAAGGCGGATACTGATCGATGGGGAGAAGGCCCTGAGCCCTGCCACACCCCCAAGGCTGTGTCTAAGTGGGACCCTAGTCCTTGGCCTGTCCAGCACCAGCCCAATGGACCTCATCTCTGGGTGTCCCTAAACGACACCCCCAGACCTGGCTCCGCACCCCCAGCAGCCTCTTCAGGAAGCCCCAGGAGCTCAGGAGGTGCTGGGCTTCTCCTGAACCATCCCTGCTTCCTGCTTGTCACTGGCCCTAGGGACGGTGGAGCTAGTCAGGTTCCCTTGCCACGTTGGTTGCCAGGAAGTTCAGAGCCAAATGGGATATGATTTGTGTTCAGCTTATTTCTGAATCTATTTTGTGTGCCTCTTCTTGCTTTTTCTTCCTCTTCCCTCGTAGGCCTCCTTCAATCTCTTCCAGAACAGAGCGGAGTGTGAACAAACAAATCATAGTGACAGTCACAGCCACCAGGCCAGAGACCCCTGAGCACCAAGCGCCGGGGGCATGGTGAGGTGAAAAGGGAGGGCACTGGGTGGGCCTCCGCTCTGCCACTCAATAGGCGTGACACTGGGCAGCTTCTCTGGCCCCTCGGAGCCTCTCCTGTGTCATCCATAACTAGGAATGACAATGACTTCAACCTGCAGGGCTCCTGGGAGGGTCCTGTCAGATCCCGGCGGGAGGCTTAGCAGAGCGAGACATCGAGGTAAGGGTCACGAATGTTGGTCACTGAGGCTACTGGCAGCATTACCACGCGTGGCATTCTTGCTATTTCACTGAGTCCACAGTAAGAACTATTAACCTGAGTTGCTGATGGGGAAACTGAGGCTGGCTGGGCATGGATTTGGCCAAGGCCAGGGTGGGTGGCAGAGCTGGGGTCCTGCCCAGGTTCCAGCTCCCTCCAGCGCCCTTCTTCATCCACCCCTGAACAGCCTCAGCTCAGCTTCAGGGCCCCCAGAGCAGATGGGGTGCGGGGAGGGGCAGCTTAGGACACATGGGTTTCCCCACTCACCACCATCTTGTCCGCATGGAAGGTGCCCTGGTAGCAGACGCCCGCCTGGGTGACCACGACCCCCGGGCCGTGGCGCTGGTCAGCCTGCCACATGCCAATATAGCGCTCGCCCCTGGGGCAAGAGGGGTGTGGCCAGAGGTGGATCAGAATCATTCCCACGCACACTCTGGGTGCTCTGCTGCCGTGGGGTTGGTGGGGGGTAAGGAGCAGTGACATCGCCTGAATCCACTCAACTCAGACACGGGCAGGTGAAGTCAGGACCCCCAAGAGGAACAGAGGGTGGAGGAGGGAGGGAGGCTGCCTGGAGAGGCCATCCTGGGAGGCTGCCCGGTGGATGTGGCAGGAAGGACAGACGGAATGGGGGTGCGCTCCTGTGTGCACAAAGCCATGCAGGCAGGAGCATGTGACAGATACGTGGGGACATTCAGGGGTCCAGAAAGGCTGGCGGGGTGCACAGGAGGCACGGCTGGGATGAGATCAGAGGAGCGGGAAAGGCTGTGATGGCCAGGCCAAGGACCCAGGGCTCTGTCCCATGGCCCAGAGAGCTGACAGGGCTGCAATCTTCAGATGGCAGCAGATCAGGTGTCAGAAACTGCTCTCTGGCACCATGCGGAGGGGCCAGGGAGGGGGGAGGCCCTGCAGTCAGGATGGTTGGGGCTCCCACATTCGGAGCCTCCACAACAACCCAGTGGGCAGAGAGGAAGGGAGGGACTCAAGAGAGACCCTGTGGGGACCAACAGGAGCCCTGAGTCAATCCAGTCTGTGAGGGTCCTCCCGGCCCCTGATGCTGGGGGTGGTGGCTGAGGAGCACTCACCTGTCACTGTCATCCTGGATGCCATAGCCGCTCCTCTGGCCCTTCTCCCAGTGGCCCGTGTACCTGAAGGGTTGGGCGGTCTGCGGGGCGCTCTCCAAGACCCCAAAGCCATGCCGCAGGCCATCTTGGAAGTAGCCCTTATATACCTCTTCGGTGCCGTATCTGGGGAGAGTCACAGACAGCTGGCCCAGCCTCACACAGTTCTGCCCAGAGGACGTGCCATCCCCCGTCCCCTCCCACCCCACCCCCGCCAGCCGGGGGTCACTTACTCACAGATGCCATAGCCACTCATTCTGCCCTCCCGCCAGTGGCACTTGTAACAGTCGAACCTGTCCTCCGAGGCCTGGGGCATCAGGCGGATGCCAAAGCTGACAACGCGGCAGGGCAGGTGGAGGATCAGTACCAGGGCCACCTCCCTGCGCATCCCTGACCTGAGACATCTGTCACACCCCCTCCCTGCCACCCAGGAGTGTCCCTGCCCCCAGCGAGCTTTCCAGACAATAGGGACAATCTCAAAGGTCCTCAGCTTCCTCTTCTACCAAGGCCCCCTCAGGACGCCTCCCCTTCCACCTGCCCCTGTGCACCCTGGAGCACCTTCTGGCCGGTGCCACCCCTCCATGACCTGGAGCTGGGACCAACCCGCCGTTCAGGGCCTTAGGTCCCCTTTTGTGCAGTGAGGGGGTCTGGACCAGATGGTCTCTAAGTCCTGCTTGAGGTTCGGGAATTTAGGATGGGGCCACACTGGTGACCGCAGCAGGGAGGAAAGCGCCCCCTGCCCCCCCATGCCAGCCTCAGCCCCAGGCCACCTTACCCATGCTCCAGGCCCTGGCGGAAATCCCCCACATGATTCTGCCCATCCGGCCACTTCAGGGTCCCCCTGGAACACAGTCAAGGGCCAGGGCCTCGGGTCCACCACACTCATCCCTCAATAGCCTCAGCTGCAGACTTTCTCAGAGGCCCTCCCTTCCGCCTTGGACTGGACTCTTTGTCCCCACCCAGCCTTCTTGCCTGAGCTCTAAGACCCCCAAAGAACGCCCTTTTAGCCCTTCTCTGCTCCTGGCACGGCTGCTCCAATAGCCTCATGGGATACACTCACCATATTCTATAAGGAGAGCCCAGGAAACATCTAGATTTCTTTTTCCCCTTGACCAACAGGAAGCTCAGAGCTAAACTTCAAACTCAAGTTAAATGCTAGTCAGTGGAGTTTCTACCATCCTCCTCCCATCATCTGATATGGCATTGTTTTTTTCTGTCTTTTTCTTCATAAGCCTCCTTAAGCCCTTTCTGGAAGTAGGTAGGGTATTAGAAACTAACGGATGTACTTGAGAGTGTAACCTTGCGAATCCCTCTTGCTCTCTGGGCTTTAGTTTTCCCAGCTGTAGCAAGGAGGGAAGGGTTTTCTGCTTGTGGTTGAGGCCAGGCCCACCCTATCACCTGCCCTGAGACCCTGGGCAAGTCACACCAGACGCAGAGCCTCAGTGTTTGCACCTATGAAATGGGTAACAAACACTCCCTAGAAGGTTCTCAAGAGGACAGATAGAAAGAATGTGTGCAAACTATTCGCCGCCACCAGACAACGCTGGAGGACTCTTCTTCTGCCCTCCTAAGAATGGAATGGCGCAACTGCAGGCCCCGCAGGCTGCCCCGTGCTCTCTAGGGGTCACCACCAAGACGTAATTTGACACAGACCTACTCTGGGCCAGGCCCTGTCCAAGAGGACTTAGGAGAGACTCTGAGGGACAAAGAGAATTGACCCACTGACCACGGACAGTGACAGCCTTCGGAGCATGCCCTGAGGGGCTTAGGTCTCAGACCCCCAGGAGGAGCCCCGCCTTGCCGGCCGGAGCTCGACACTCACTTGCCGTGGGGCCTGCCCCGGCACCACTCGCCCTCGTAGGTGGCCTGGCAGAACCGGCCCTCCGCGCGGAAGGTGTGAGCCGTGCAGCGGCAGGCAGGGGGCTCGGAGGGTTCCAGGCCCGCCCCCAGCACGGGGAAGTCCTTCTTCCCACGCAGGGCCTGGCATACGGCCTGGGTCACCTTCCACTGCCAGACTGCCTGGTGGGGACAGGGAAACACAGGACAAGTCACTGCACAGGCCCCGGTTCTGGCTTCACAGAAAAAATCTCTGTTCTCTCTGTTCTCTTTGGCATTCTGATGCCCGACCCCAGGCTGACCCCTGACTTCCTCTGACCCTGGCCCCAGAGCCTGCTAGCCCCTCGCCAGCACTCCTGTGGAGCCCTGCAGTGCTGCACGCTTCTACCCTGCAGTCCCCTGTCCCCTGAACCCCCTTCCCCAATGCACAGCTCACCCACACTCACATGGCCCTGGGGGTCCTTGGCACGAAAGGAGAACTCTTCTTCAGGTGTGAGGAGGTTAAATGTCCACCTAAACAGACGGAGGGGGTGAGTAGGCCTCGCTCTGTCCACCAGGGTGTGGGAGAGGGCCTGAGTGGGAGCCCTGGGGTGTGGGCAGGTGCCATGGGGGTGCATGGAGGGAAGGCCCAGGGTGTCAGCAGAGGGGGTCGCTCACCCGTCCTGCCCAGGATCCACCCACACCAGCTTCAGATCGAAGGTGTGGACATTGTGGCCCTGGAAGAAGATGGGCACAAGCGTCATCCAGAACCCAGACCAGAGGCTCACGTGCCCTCTGGCCCAGGCTTGCCCCACGCACCAACCTGGTGGCCTGAGGCTGCTCTGTCTGGTGTTCCCAGCACTGAGTCCCTCACCACTCCGGCCTGCTCTCCATCCTAGGGGCAGCTTCCTAAGCTTACCACAAACTCTCCTCACTCTGGACTTCTGCTCATGCTCTTCCCTCTACCTGGAACGCGGCCCTGCCCTGAGAGCCAGACAGAAGGTCCCTTCCTCTGGGCCATGGCCAGAGGAGGAGGAGGCGTGAGGCCCAGATGCAGGCCAGGGACAAGAGAGGGCTCAGCAGAGACAACAGCATGTGCAAAGGGCCAGAGGTGGGAAAGGACACTAGCACATTAAGGGACAGTATCTCGTAAGTGTACCTGGAGCACACAGGGTGAAGTCGGGAGTGGAGGGGAACTCTAACTAAATCAGAACCAACCCCAAACCGGGCTTCAGGAGACATGGGTCTGGACTGGACACGCAGCGTCCCTCCCAGGCCTCAGCCTCCCTGTCTGCGCGGGGCTTGCAGGCCAACATTCTAAGGGCAGAGAGGACAGCGCTGTGGGCCTCACAAGGGCAATGGGAGTTCGGGGGCGGGGGGGGG